>JAUNZM010000073.1:155000-390000 GCA_033459285.1 Clamator glandarius | reverse complement strand
GAATGCTCTGAGTGAAATGCAGCAGCTTGTGTAGCACGTGGAAGCAGAGAGCAAGTTATTCTGAAGATTTATGAGAGGGGATTTTTTTTTGAGTACTGTGGAATATGACACTTTTGGATTAAAGAATTGGATAGATTAGAGCAGCGAGAAGAGAAAAGGAACAAAAAAGAAATTCAAAGTGGAAATTATTGGGCCATATTCACAAGCAGAGTCTATGGATAATGAAGTAGCATAAACAATTACATAAAAAGCAAATGATGAAAATCAACGCTTTCTTCAGGAAGACGAGGAGATACAGAAAGAACTGAGTTGGGCCAAAGGAAAAGATCCCAGCAATAGGTCAGACACTGCTGACTTAAAAGTCAGAGAAATTAAACAGTGAACAAATAACTATTCACTGGTGTCCCATGGTTTACTCACAGATGCAAGTAGCTCTTCAAATATTCTAGTGTTTTATGAAGATGGACTGTCTAGCAGTGCCTTTTGTTTAGCAGTAACACTCTGGCCCGTCTCCTTCCCTCTATCAGGTACAAGGGTTTAGTTGTTGACTTTCTTGACTTTCGTTCTGTTAGAGATACGGCATTAATTTGACCATTATGCTTTTTAGGTCACTGAGTTTCAGCTGTTGGACTAGCAGTATTTAACTGGTGAGCCAGTTACACGTCAGTCGAATAAACTGAAAACACATAATAAAGGACTGAAAAAGAAATCACAGTTCATCAGCTACATGCTAGCTGTTTTTTTGTTAAGTATTAATATGAAAAAATACATTCAAAATTATGTGTATTTGTATGTTTTATAGAAATCCAGGAAACATACAAACTACTGATTAAAATTAAGTAGGAATTAAGGTACTTAGTACTTTACAGTTAGTACTTTACAGTAAAGCTTCTAAGAATTATTTTTGAAACATAAGGGAATATCATTTATGTAATTAATATATTTTTTTGAAGTGAGAAAGACCAGATGCATATTCAGGTACTTATACCTACTGATAAAAAAGTAAGTTTTAATGTGCATATAGAGACAATATTGATATTTGAATGCACATATACAGATATGTATGCATTTTTATACGCATTTACAAGTTTGCACGTGTTCACATATACTTCACTAATTAAATTCCTGCTGAAATTATTACATGTACCTTTTCCAGCAGAATGTTGTTTTATATGATTCAACCTTTTAATGTGAGATTTGCCCTAGTATTCTGAATTTTAAAACACACTGCATGTAAAAACTCATCAGAAATTCTATTTTAACTTTTGTGATTCTACAGAAAACAAAAGTGTATGCATATTCGCTGTGTGCAGTCTGATAATATGAAGTCTCTCACTTTGCCAGATTCCCAGAAACATCTTGATTTTTAATCCTCAGTTACTTGTAAAAACTTGGAGATACTGGACCTTTGCCCTCTACACCTAAAGAAGGTGTTCACAGCACAGAAAAGCCTTAAAGCTTCAATGAGTTGAAATTTCAAGTTGTTTAAAAATGACTTTTGATTGCTCTAAAGCACATAGGCTGTTTCTATTCATGTTGAAATGTTTTTATTTGACCTGTGAACAGTACAGAAAGACAACATCACTACAGCAGACAGATTTTTTTTAAGTCATTTAACAGCTGGTATTAAAAAATAGTCTCCTTCTTCCTTGGCATTTAAAGTGCACTTTTTCTGCATAAGACACTACAGGCTTTTGCTTTTGCAAGGGAAATTCTAGGGAAAAAATGGTAAGAAAGAGGTAGCTTGTAATCTAGCAGTGATATAGAGAAAGGCTAAATAATTATAATTGGGTCTGGCTCTTTTAATCCGTGGTATAATGGAACATTTCTTAGTTCTCGTGAATGTTACTTCTACATATTACGACTCTCCTGTAAATGGACTAGGAAACACTTCATAATACTAGTACTTCCTGGTATTGAAATGCAGTCTGCTTCCCATGATGAGAAAGAAAATCTTATCAAAGTGTTACAGATGTTCTTGCAATGATTTAATAAATACAAGAATATCTTCTAAGTAAATGAGGCAAATATGTCATTCGAATTCTCACAGCCTTGATAATTAAAAGCAAGACCACCAGCTGACTTCTTTTATTTTTTAAAAGCACAACTTGATCTGCACAAGGAATGCAACCTTCTTCAATAATATATTCCCTCACAAAGTTAAGAACCTACTTGTTGATCCTGAGGCAAATACCAGTAGTGGTCCAATATTCATCAGAAACTTTAATTAATTCTGCTCCCCTTTGGGCATCTTACTTTCACCACAGTGGGGGGAAAAAAGAAAAAAAAAACAACTACCCAACTTATGGTCATTAATATCAGTATAAAATTAGGACAATGTTTAAACTGGAAGACCTGGAGTTTTACATACTTTTCTAATGTTTTTCTAAGTGTCATCCAATTACTACATGCGGACTGGGATGTGTCTCAGTGTGCAGCCATTGCCAATTTACTTTATAATTTAAAGAACTTAACCCTCCCTCTAGCATCTCCCTTTTACTCTTGTACAGCTTCATTGTTTTCAGAGGGATGATACACCAATGAAGTGAATGAGAAGTCACACTTGATCCAGTGGAATTAGAATATGAGCAGAATGATTCACAGTGGAAGTTAAGCAGGAAGGAATCAAAGCAAAAATTACTTCCTAAGATATAATACATTTAATGCATGTACTAAAGTAATAAAAAAATACTTAAAAAACCAAATATATTCCAAGGAATATGGTACAAGCTAACATTTTCAGAGAAATGGGTCAATTTCCATCTGTGCAGCTGTTACCTTGCACAATCTTGTCCAAATCATGTTGGATCAGATTTTCAAAGCTACCAGACCCATCAGTGCTCTTCTGAATTTTCAGAAATGTCCAAGTTCCCACCTTTTGTGGATGTTTCTAATAGCGGGGCTTCTTAAAACCCCTGAGGTTCTGTTAGGAACACACCTGACTGTACATTTTCCATCTTTCTTTTATCTGGATCTCAATACTTCACATGTAAAGATGTGCCCCACATTGCATAGGGTTGCTGTGAAGACAGGTACATCAGAAACACTGAAGTACACAGACAACAGAGTGAAAAAGGGTCATATAAGATATATGAGGTACTAACAAGCAAGTGTGCTTGGTGTACCTTGCTGCCGTTTGGAGCCTTAAAACCAAGGATGAACTGCGATATTTATATTACACAGCCATCTGTATTTCAGTGCATTTTCCAGAAACATTAATCAACAGAGCATTTGGTTGCAAAATTATTCTTTATAATCCTAGATGAGTCAATACAAAAACTCTCATGGATGGGAAGCATTAGGGTTTAGTCCTCAATCCATGAGACTCTTTTTCTAGCTATGAGCACATTTTGTCTGCATTCCTTTCAGCCCTGGTCCTGTCTTACGGGTCTCATCATTTGCTAAACGTGTTATTTCAGAACATAACCTTTCCCAGTGCTAGGCAAAAGAAAAAGACTTAGATGACAATTTACACTTGTACTGCTAGCCCCTGTGTGCTCCGATATAGTCAATACAGGCAAAAATGTGAAGAGAAAAATGTGAGGGAAGAAAAACGTTTATATTTTTGGTCTTACAGCTATTTTTGAGAGGAAGTATGCGCTTAGCTGATAAAGGATCTACTCACCACTGACATTTTACCCGAATAGCAATGTTTTTGAGTTTTGAAACTCTAAATGAATACTCAACAACCAGCAGAATTTTTGAAACCGGACAATTTCCTGAAAATTTCCTTGGATAGTTTGGCAAAAACATAGCAAACCCATTTGTGTCCACTGTGTTTGTGATGCAAAGGGATAGGGAGACAGTGTGAAGGGCTGCTCTGCCAAAACATTCACTGCTGTCAATAAGAAGAAGAGGTAATTAATAAAGCTGTGTTCTGCAAATGAAAGTTTTGCTATAGGCTTTAAATTTTAATTCCAGCTTCCAATGTTATAAATACATTTGACTATTTTCTTTGCAGAGAATGCAAATTATTTAGGGACAAATGGAGCTACAAGTCTACTCCCAATCGTCTGTGCTCCCAGACTCCTATTTGCAGACTATGAAGCAGAAAGAATTGCTTTCATGTTTTCCTGTCTGCCTAGGTTTTCACTGAAAACAAACCTTGTGTTTTGACTCCTTTCTGACATCTTAACATTTTTTTTTCACGATTATTGAAATAGGTCATAGCCCCTACAAATCCATTATTCCTCCTTCATAATATCTGCAGTCTTCTTGGACAGCAATTTCTGGCCCACAGTATCACTGTATGTTGACTTTTCGCTGTTTTAAAAACCTGAGGCATGGATACCCTATTAAATGTTATAATAAGATTGTCCATCCGCATAGCATATTGAGGGCCAATGACAAGGGCCAGAACTACTACAGCACTCTCTTCTTCTGTAACCGCTAAGCCTAACATAAACATAGAAATAAAAGCGGTAACAACAACCGATTCAAAGCTTTGTTTAAATCTCTGATAAAATTATTTCCACCATTTTGTCCACAGTGGAGCTACAACAGGCTGCAGGACAGGTACAGCGGCACTTTGATCACTGGTTTATTAGCTTCTTGCTGCAACCATTGCTTACATACATGAAGAAAGGGCCAGAAGATGGAAAGTCCTTGCTTCATCTGCAGCAACAGGGCTAATTCTTGTCTTCCCTTCCTATATTTTTACTGGAACAGCATTTGAGGTTTATGTTAATATCTTTTACCCAAGGCTTAAGGAAAGACAAATTACAATGGTCCAGCTGACAAGTTGTACCTAGATTGTGCTTGATTGCTTAGATTGATATGACTTAATGTAACTCCTCAAAGAAGATAGAGAGGATACAATGGCACAGGTCAGCTTTCTTTTCAGCTAGAACAGAAGCTAGGAAACCCAGAAGCCCTTTATCATCACCATTACTTGATCCATACAGATCTCTCAGTTTCCCTACTGAAGGAAAACAATATGGGACTGAAGATGACTTTCCCAACACTGCTGCTTTCCATTTTAAAAACAGTGATTGAAAATGAGGGCACTAAAATTCACTAATTTCTGGAAAGTATGAAACACAAATATTCAAACAGGACCAACAGTTCCAACTTGAAATGTTTATTTCTCATTATGTTCAAAGAAAACAAAACTGGCTCAGGGGAAAATGTTCCATTTCTCTTAAATTGCAGCAGCTTATTGTTGACATAAAGTATTCTGGTTGTAATAACTTTTAAAACTGCCATCACTAAGGCTATAATGTATGTTTTTTAACAACATTCACAGCCCCCAGAAGTATTAGTTTTCTAGTGGAGACTTTGACAAAATAAATAATGCATTTTTAAAATAACTTCACTGTAACTTTATGGCAAAGAATGATCACTTCATTTCACTGAGAAGATCAATAGAGACTTTCACATGTGCCACCAAGCATAGCAAGACTTGAACTGCCACATTTTGCTTGAAAGCAGACATCCAAGGATACCCTCTTGCTGCACACAAACATGCTACAAACTCCAGGCTACCTATGCAAAAAATGGCATTCACTGCCCATTTCAGGTCTAATTTTAACTGAACTAACTTCTGTCTTGTTAAGTTAGGAAGGGCCAGTACACACCTAGTAAATCAGAGAATATAGATGGTATGGATGCATTTTTTCTGGAGATAAGCAGTTGCTGAGTAATGAGGAAGCCTCTCAGAAAAGGCATGACCTGCACTAGACATGTGTTTGTGCAATTTTACGTTTTAGTGGCCTGTCCTGGAGACAAGGCATTCCCAAAGTCAGCAATGCTCGACTGGCAGGGTGCCCACTTCCACCTAAGGAGCACTGTGGGCTTCTTATTGGGGTTTCTGGACTCGATCTAATATCACTTTTGGAAATATGTTTTAAAATAGAATGATATAGCTGTCATGTAAATCCGCTAAGTTCACGAGCAAATGAAGAAAGGTTCTTCAAAGTTAGGCTGGTGGGATGCACTACGTAAGTAAAGGTTTTGAAAGTTTTGGAATTTTGTCTCGATTTAATGATAACTTTCAAGCTGTATATGTGATAACGTTTATTCAATGTGTAGTCTGCATAAAAGTTGAATAGTTAGGAACTGAGACATGTGGAAAGAACACCTGTATCATAATCCTACCCTACATATAAGCATTGTGATAGTATCTTTTACTACAAGAATACATACTGCTTCCCAAAATCTGGAAATAACCAGATTTTTCATATAGTCTAGCAAAATGCATTTTTAAAAAGTGCTAATTAAATGAGACACCAGTTCATGCTTCTCATTTGTTACAAGTATTGTGATGTGTATTTCGTGGCTGTGTAATTCTGAGTGTTCTTAATTTACTCTAGTTTCAGTAACATCTGAGGATATCGAGAAACTTGGCCAAACCCGGGATATATTAAACAACAGGATACTGAAAGAGTTGCCTTTATACTTGAAAGACAGTAATGGAACTTAAATAATACTATAAAACAGTTTTTAGGACTTGTATGTTAACGTATTCTCTAAAGTAATATGTGCACACAAGGGGGCCATGCTACTTGTACTTGTGACTTTGGCTTATGATTGCAGCCTTTACTCAGCTGAAAAATGTTAAAGTTTGCTTAGCTTTATTCTTCAATGGAAGCATTAAAATGAAATATGACAGATTTTTTGAAAACTCCAGGGTCCATCTTAAATGACAAATCTAAATCATTTGGATGTGCTTGCAAGCCCCACTCTTGCTCAAAACTGGCTGCTGATCCAAGCACTCATCTAATACCTACTGTCTGCAACATCAGGAGGAACTGCCTAGCTCTCTTCTTCCAGATGTTCTCCCAACCACACTTGTAAACATTCATTTGCTGATCGCAAAATCACAGCAAGTTTATGCTACAGTGGGCCATAAATACCAGATTAATTCTAGAAATTACCAAAATAAATACAGGCTAAGTCTTTGCTCATTGAATAAGGATAAAGAAACTTCAAAATCCATAGCCACTGGTTGCCATGCAACCTGCTATAGCATTATGGCAGAAATAAGCTGTGCTTGAATTTTCAGTGCCCTCTTGCTCAGCCTTCTTGATGTTGTGATACTCTAATGCTTCTCAGCTAACTTCCATTAAGTAGTTTTTTTGTGGGGTAGTATTCCAAGGTTAAAATGATTAAATAACTTTTATGGTTGATCAAATATAAGCCCTTATTATACACAGTAGGCAAAACCATACATTTTAATTACTTTGTTATCAAAGATCTAGGTATTTACATTTCATTTTTCAGTTATAATTCTGAATTTAGTTTGACCTTCATAAAAAAGAGAAGACCCAAGATTCTTGCTGTCTTAAACAGTTTTTCCCATAAACAAAAAAGAAATCATTAAGACGTGGTAACAGCTGTAACACTGCAGTAAGATCTACACAGCCTATTAGACATACTTTCTACTGAGATATTTTCTTTTATTAAAGCATCATCTTTTAATTCATCAGTTGTATTTTTAAATACTTTAATTATTCGTGACTTTATAATGCATTTGCAGTCTAATGGTGATATATCAATATTTGATGCTCATATTTAGAGCTATCAATAGCATTTTTCCCTTATGAGAAGTATGTTCCAGTTTAAATACTGGAAAAAAAAAGAAGAGTTTTGGGTACTCTACAGAACTTTGCTACTGACTGGTAACAAAGTAATTTTCTGTAATTAAAATATACTAATAATTATAGTGACATATGTTTAGAAATTCACGATTAAGCAAAGTTTGCATTTTGCATTTTTGGCTTCTGAAATTCTTTGAAGAAGACAGATTTCACAGACAAAAATCTGCTTAATGAGGTCTTGTCTAGCATGTCCATTTATTACAGAATATAATGTAATTAAAAATCTATCCATTAACCTCTACAGCTTATGTAAAAACACATTTATTAGAACAGGATGGAAATACAGTGTGGGTAATTTACACTATAAATATTTCAAAATAAAAATACCATCTTTTATTTATTAAAAAAGCAAAAATAAAAAAAAGTGCCATAACATATTTATGTGAGATGGTGTTCAGATCATCTTTTGCAGGAAAACGTTATTTTTTGTGAAATTTAGATTCAGTATTGTTCATGTTTCTGCTGCAGGAGGTTACAAAGCAATATTAAAGAAAACTAAACATGAGTTTTAAAAGCTTGTACTTTAACTGTCAGAAGCTTTTTGTCAGACGATTTTTAATTTTTTTACTATTTTACTACTTTGTCTTTCCAGAGCTTTACAGCTTTCCCCACAAGGTACTCTGATTTTTAAGTATATACGATCAAAAATATACTTATGACTGCTGTGGGAGGTTATAGACACATTTTAAAAAATTATTTCCTTTTCATAGTGTACTAGTTCATGACTAACATGAAAAAAAATACTAAATAGAAAGCATGAAATTGACAAGAAGCAATAGATTCAAATAACCTTGCAGCCGAAGCTTTGTAACCCAATTCCAATAATGGCCAAAATACTGAAAGATACATGACATAATAACATTTTCTCTTTTTCAGATTGTAATGATGTTCACATGCAAACGCATGGCCAGAGTCATTGCTAGAAATTGATTGCTTAACACATTCCTTCTTTGGCTTTGTTGTCTCACATCTGCATAATGTGCCCCTTTTTGTATCCTACAGTGCGACACTTAAAGTTAGCTCCAAATATCATCACTTAATACTCATTTATTTTGCTGCTTTAGGGAAACCTCCCCAAACACTTCCCCCCTCCCCAGCCCCAGATTCAAGGAATGACTCTAAACTATGATCAGCGCCTTCTTATTCCAGTTAAAGAGAGGAAGGAGCTTATCTATTTGGAAACGCAGTATCTTGTAACTCCTTCTGTAAAGGGTAACAGGAGCAGACAGCACGTAAGTGACACATTGCCTTGTGTTTCAGAAACAGATGGGGGCACTATCCAATATGCTCAACAACATCCTGCCCAGCGCACAATGCGGCAGATCATCAGAGCTCACGGCGGCAGCAGGGAGAGCGGCACAGCAACAGTACCCGGCGCAATTTGAGCCATTAATAATTAGCAATGCTAAACTGCAAAGACTCCATCCTCGCTGTCAGGTGTTTAGATAATGCCATCAAGTGTGGAGCCCAGAGCCCACAGTCATTTTGTAAACTCTATCTATCAGTTTAGGAATGCATTTCAGTTTCTTAGCGTGCATACAGTCAACCTGCTGGTGACATTACACTGTATAAAGGAAAATACCGTGCTATGCAGGAGAAGATATAAAGCAGAAAAGAACTTAAAGGAAAAGTTTAAAGAATCTGTCATCAAAACTTTAAATAGGCCTTTCTCCAGCTGTAGCTAAATTATTGTACTTCTTGATACTGTTTGCTCCTCATAGCAATTGAAAGCATATGTAATTTAACAGCAGGCCTCAATCCTTTAATAAGCTGTCTTTAAAATACCTTACATGGATTACCTATCTGTAAATCTGCTTCCCATGCAGAATGTGACAGCATTATGGAAATTGTGAGTTCAGTAAAGATGGCATATACCAAAGAGAACCACATCTGCACACTGTAAGATTATACCAAACATTGGAAGTAATCTTTAGTCATTTATAATACTGCAGAATGCATAATTAAGATTAAGGGCTCTATTCTGCCCTTACTTATGTCCTACATATCGCATAATTTCCCCCCCATAAATTAAACGGAAAAGTAGCACTGCAAGGCTTTCTTGTTCAAATTATGCAAAGTTGGTATTCATCTTTCTGCAATTTGGTGCACATCTAAGGAAGTTTGGCAAAAAGAGAACGATCACATATGGAGCGGAGTCTATACTAAAAAGGGCTATACCCCCATGTTTGCCAAAAGGAGCAACTTGCAAGTAGCACATATTTCCTTATCACTTAAAAAAAAAAAGAAAAAAAAGATACAAAAAACAAAAAAAGACTTTCCCAGAGCAGGAACATAGTTCAAAGAGATGCTGTGCTCTGAGTCAGTCTGCTAAATACACAGCCTGCCTAGACAAGAAGAAACACAAATGTCTGAAAGCAGCTAACAGCAAAGGCGGGGGAATTGGAAAGATTTGGCAAGGAAAGAGCAGCACTAATGTCCCCTGACACTTGGATTTCTAAGCCGTACACACTTCTGCACTTAATACTTTATAATTTCTTCTGCCATTTACTGGTGGCAGAAGCAGCAACAGGAGAGCTTTCTCAAAAATGTGCTGGTGAGTAGGAAGACTAGGAGGAAGGGAGGGATGAGGAGGAGGAGGTGGAGGACGAGGAGAAGAGGTGCTTATGGTGACATGCTCCTCCAGTGCAAGACCTATGAACCACCAGCCATCTAGGAGTTTTCTTTTCCTACCCTGGACTCCAAGAGTCTGGAGCCAGTAACTGTTACCCATTGTTATTTACTGTGAAATTATATTTTATTCCACAGTATACAAGTTATTTGTGATTCTCTTGCAGCTGGGTGCCACAATATGGGCTCTGCAAGTCCCATAAAAACCTAGACCAGAATCCAGCCCTATATCTCACCTCTGACAATTTTTTTTGTATTTGCATGAGATGAATGAAATTCAATGCCTGTTTTACTGAAAGCCATTTATTATATTCCAGTACAGAAATCTGGAAACATATCAATTAGTGGCAGACTAACATAGTTCACACACAGCTTTGGCCTTTCTCATTGCGCTGGCAATTCATGAAAGCCAAAAAAAGGGCATTTTTTGGAATAATTTTTACTAATGACTAAGATTCTCACACATGGTTAATGTCTGCTACTTTGGAAATAGTGGCATTTCCAGGACTTGGCATTTGAGATGGCAGATGGGGTGGAAAGGAATTTGCCTCTGGGGTTAGGGCACTACATTTGTCTCCTTTGCCCACTGCAGAACTATTTGTTCATCCCTTCTTAGCGCAGAGCAATAAAGCTGCTGTCATTCAGAGTATCTGAGTCTGAGTTTTAGCACTTTCTTTATTCTCAGAATTAGTGCTTTGTATGGTCATAGTAATAGCAAAATACATCGCAAATATGTGCAGCACATTCAGGCCCTGGAGAGCCTCCAGAGTTAAGTGCTATCTCATCAGCTGTGGTAGCTTTTGCAGAATCACAGAATCACTAAGGAGGACACTTTCCTTCCCCCACGTGACAGCCCAAAGAATGCACGTGTCTTTATATGCAGAATTAGCTAAGCAACTTACACATCATACAGAAAAATAAACAATGTTCCCAAGCTTGTTAAAAGCTAAATGTGGCACTTTAGGGAACAATGCAGTCAAATGATTTCAAGACAACGATGTCAATAATCCATGTTAAATGCTCTGGTCAGACGTAATGTTAAAATTATACGGAAAGTGAGGAGGTGATTATTAGAGGAGTGTGAGCATATTCCAGCTCTAAAATAGACATCGATAAACTGACATATGCACAGACATCTTAGATTGAGACTCAGTACAAAATAATCATTGGAAAATAAAAAAATCCCTTTGCATTCCTATATATATATTTGGAACCGTTAGTTCCTCAGTGCTGCAGTAGCATTCATTTTCTAAACTTCTGAAATGCTCTTTATCAGTGAGATTCTCATACACTCTTAAGAGAAAGTAATGGTAACCTATCACTTTTAAGACTACAGCTTTTGAAAACCAGACTGTCAAAATACTGCAGGATGTACAATAAAAAGTGAACGGATGGCAAAGAGACTAGCTAGATGTTTTAATGTGTTTCCAGCATCCACGATTCTATGATTAATTTGTTCTCTCTCATCCTCTTTTAAAAATGTTAGGAAAGCTTCTACCATTTCTGAGTTTAGCATTACTGTAAATTGAGATCCTGGCTCAGTTTAGGGATTTTATTGCCACAGAAAGCAGATTGGTAATGATTATTATTATGAACATTTGTAAGGCAACAACTACTGCAATATTTGGCTTATATTAAAAGGAAAATTGTTCTCAAGTACCAAGAGCAAATGTCTAATAATCTGTGTATAATTGCACCTTTACAAAATGAAGAAAGAGATTTTCTTTCCCAGTAGTCTGTACGAAGTGTTGGAGTATCCATACAAAAGAAACACCAGAGTAAAATCACATCTTCAACAATTCCTGAATGTAGTCATCAATTGGAAGAGCTGAACATTAACAAACCTATCTAAATACACACAGTTCATTTGGCAACAGTATCTCTTGCTTAAATTACTGGTGATTTTCTATTGCTTCTGCATCTGAAATCTTACTATCTGACCCCCAAAGAAATTAGAAGTTTTATAAATGTCTTGGATTGTCCTGCATTAACTGCCCAACAGTCTTTCTGGAAAATGAGGTCAGCGGGTCACTACTTTTAATAGATGGTTTTCTGAGCAAGACCCAGGTCATTTATAGTTTGACAGATTTTTGGCAAATACACTTCCTTTGGAAATACATTCACCATCTCCAGCACTAATAATTGTACATGTTTTAACTAAAAAGAGTTCACAGCTCACTACAATCTTCTCTTCTTGTTCATTAGTAAAACCGAAAAAAAAATTTCTCAAAGAGGGGGAAAAGGCAAAAAGCAGTAGATTGGAATGCATGGACGCAACTCTTTTTATGCCTTGAAAATTTTCCACTTTTTTTTCCTCATTATCTCTGCATAAGTGTCATGTATTTGAGCAGCTAGGGTGAAAAGCTGCTGCTGAATATTGGTATATGCCACAGCAATTATTTTACAATGGCTCCCAGTTCACTTGCGTTAGCCACATTCTAGAGAAGCGCCAGCACACTGATCAAGAACCTGCACGAAGGCTCATTTAACCTGTCCTGCATATATTCGGTCGCTTTACATATAAAATCTAGCATTCTTGTGACATTAGCATTTTTTAACTCAGCCATTTCTGAGAAAACAATTCACTGATCAAAGGGATTACATGGTTAACTTGGGAGCCTTTGCCTCTTACTTGAGATTTAACAGTTTTGTAAGATGCACATTCTGGTAAAGAGTATAAATTAATAACGAAGAATAACTTTCTGAATCTGCTAACGTTTTATTTGGAGCTGAACAAGAAAGAACAGAATAGCCTAATGAGGGACAGAGCCATCCTTTACATAATTTCAAAGACTGCTTTTGTCTTATAGAGATTTTACTGGTTCTTTCCCTTTTCAAATGCATCCAGAAAATACATTCTAATTTTTAAACTTTAATGCAATAGTTTATCCTTGAAAGATGCTACTAGATTTATCAGCTAGTATTTTTGCTAGCAGTTCTACCATTACACCTGATGGACTGTTTCAAAGTAGATTACAGCAAGAGAAAGCACTCACTTTTAAACAAGAAATGGGAATGATTCTGCTTTAAACTCTGCCTTATCTACCCATACACTTCTTTTACTACCGTCTTTATACCAAGAACATTTGAATTTTGACTTCCTGCATCTTGTTTGGAAAGAATTTTACAGCATTATACTCGTTACAAATGGTTCACTGTTTAGTAATATACTATATTATTCCATAACATTGAGCGAATTTTTGCAAAGGGTGCCCTGTCATTTCTGATATTGCAACTGATCATAATCATACAGTAGTGATTGTTTGATCAGTTAGGTATTTGACATTATCTTCTAAATGTTATCTCTTCTGCTCCCCCAAATTCTGGATGTGTATAGCTGCAAAAGAAATCATCTGTTCAGTCCTCTCGTCTCAAGACTGAATCAACAGTGCTTTAAATGATTTAGAAGCTATTTCATCTAGTCTGTCTTTCCTTAAAGACCTCTAATGGTGCAGACTACATAACCTGTTCCAAAGCTTCACTTTCTTTGTCCCAAACTGTTTTCAAGTACAGATGTGGAGGGTTTTTGAAAGTCAGAATTCTCATATGATGCACTAAAGCTGGATCCATTCATTCTTCTACTAAAATGAACTCTTAGTTCAACATTACAGTTCCAAAAATATAACTGCCTGCATTAGAATTTCTATTCCTTAATTCTTTTTTAAGTGCTGCTCTGTGAAATCATTTGTGACTATGTTGATTTTGAGCAATTTATTATCACTTGCACCACCTTCCCTTTCTCTCTTACTATTCTTAATTGATTTTTCTCCTTTGGTAAGATGACACCGAAACTGCCTTTGAAAGCAAGTGCTGAAAGATTCAGTGGTCTTTGCAATCTTTTATATTTCCCCCTACTGTTTCAGGGGAAGAACCATATTCCATATCTATATCTCATTGGCAAGAAATTTTTGTTGTTGGTTTTTTTTTTACTTGAAGCTTCAAGAATGAGAAGCTAAATTTTCTTTTCCTCCCAATAGAAAAAAATGCTATCATATGGAGGTAAAAGTAACGACAATTTCCTGCAGTGGTGTGGTGAAAAGAAGATGGATATATAAAAGAAGTTGAATAAAAACCAAACACGAGTAAAAGAAAGCTTAAGTCTATTAACAATGCACTGAGGTAGCATCTTCATTTTATCTATATGTCTAATGAACATTTAAAGACAACAGATCAACTAATTACTCATGGCAACCATTTATTTAGTAATAACTCTCTGTGTGGTATCATACAAATAAATGTGCAAAACACTATTCCTGTCCTAGGTTTTTTACAATCTTAACACACATAACTTGTATATAATTTTAAATTATATGTTTAAGGGCTCTGTTCTGTTTGCAGTTGTAGAGGAAGAAAGGATTGGTGCTACAAAATGAGTAGTAGGGCCTTAGGAAGCAACAAGTACTTTGCCTTGGAGAAAGAATCAAGACAATACTAACTATTTTATCCCAACTTGGTCCAACTTGGTTTTATGATTTGCCATCTTCTCCTTTGTTCTTTTTCCTCTGTAGCTGCTTCTGGAATGCACTTCCCATTTCTAAAAAGACTGCAGCTGTTTCTCATTTCTCCCTCTAAGTCTATCTATTCCCAGGTTTCCTTTCAACACTGTCTCTACAGCAGCATGTCTTTTTGCCTTCTGACTTGGATAAGACTGTATTGGGATATAGGAATCTTAGACTAATTAAATGGCAAGTACATCACTCTGCTTTATGACAAACTTCAGCTAGCTCTGCTTCTCTGATGCCTAGCCCCCTGGTTCAAGTGCAGCCTGGATAAAACAGCTATTAATCTCCCTTCAGATCTTACTTAAGACTACTCCTACTCTTCTCATTTAACCTTTCAAAACTATAGTCTTTCCTATCCATCCTCACAGCTAAGCTCACACTGCTAATTGCAAAAACCTTACAGCACTTGTATCTAGTTAGAATGCTGTTACCAAAATAGTATATGTCCTTTCCATTGCCTTGGCCATGTGATGCCTGTCTTTGCCTATCTATGCTGGTATTGTTCTTCCATTGCATGAAACACAATCTTTGCTCTCACTTCCACAGAATACTTCCTTCCTTTTTCACTTACTACCACGAGGTCAGCTACATCTTCACTTAATACATATGCCAAGCTTCCAACTCATGCTTCCTACATTTTCTAAAACATACATCTGCACCTTCTACAGTGCCTCTCAGACTTCTGATACACCCTCCATCAGCACCCATAGAGCTACCTCTTCTACTTTCAACCCCAAATCTCTTTCCCTCTTCCAATATACTTATGAATTTGATTGTTGCTGGCGTGCTGAGACAAAGAGATACCACTGTACTAAATACCATCTTATTGGTTAAGAATGTTTGTCTGCATTCAACTCCCCTCTTTCCCTCCCCCCATTGCATATGTCCTCATTGCAACACAGGACTGTTGAAACAGTAGCAGAAAATATTATGAGAAAAGATATAAGATTTTGAAAAATGACAGTAAGTCACTGAAGCTAAGTTAGCCAGACTAATTAAATGTGGTTAACATTAATTTACTGTATTACTACTGTATTCTACTATCATAGAATTAAGGCTCCCACTTCCCAAGAAAATATATACCCATTTATACTTCCTACATGTAGTGAAACATGGAGTTTTCAGTTATTGTGGGGTTTAACCTTGTGAGTTGTAAAAGAAGCAGTCCAAAATACTAGATTCAGAACTTGAGAAATTTTTATCTGAATAAAAACTTTGTATTTTGTATTCATCTCTGATGAATGGAAACATGGAAACTAAATTCATTTTTTCCCTGAATTCACACCCTGTATAGCATGAATAGTTGTAGTGTGAACTCTCCCTGCAGAGAAAATATACTATACAACATACGTTGCTACTAACCTCTGCTGCAATCTTGTGGTAACAAAAGTATATTTTATGTTTTGAGTTAGATTTGTTTCCAGCTTTCCAAAAGTGGAAGGAAAAGGCAGTAATCTACTTTTTTACTCAGTTTTCAAGGTCTGATAAAAAAGTTGTAACAGGACTTTGACTAACCTAAAATAAACATAGATAGCAAGGCATTGTTGGAAAAAAAAAATCAATGCCTTTTGTAAGTTTGTCAAGAAAATATCAGTTGTGATAAAATGTCTCCTTCTTTTTGGGCAGAGGATGCTTGGAGACTGGAAGACAGACTTCAGTGATTCAGACTGGAGACACTCATCGATGGAGCATGTCCAAGGATTAGGCAGGCAGCACGGGAGCCATTGTGTGGGGAATGTTGACAGTGAGCTGCTATTAGGATGTGTTTTTTGAATATTTGGCCCAAACAAAGAATTTGATCTTTTGCAATCCAAAACTTTGTCTGTGCAAAGAAATTTGGGAAAGGGCGTGCTACCTCTCCATGAAGCGGATGCTCTGGCTGGCAGTGCCACGAGGGCACAGAGACACCACGCTGCTGTCCAGGCACTCCAGGCACTTCAGCACTGCCTCGCCGAAACCCTGCCATTGCTCTGAGCTGGGAATGATAATCATACTGATTTGCTGTTGTAAATGCTACATTAAACTAAAAAAAAAAAAAAACCCTCTGTTTTTTCCTTAGGTATAGGCTATCATTTTGATACGTGTAAGAGATTCTGGTGATACAGCCAGAAGCAATCTCTGCAGATTTATTAGTGCTTCCCATTAACCTTTTCACCACCTCTGTCTCCTAAGCAAGGCTTCTTGAGGCAGCAGCTAAGAAACGAAACACTGCCAGCATAACTGCATGAAAGCTACCCTGCCAGGGCTCCACGTGGGATACCAATGATCAATGTTACAGCTTAAAAGACTTGCTTTCTCTGCAGGGAAATGCAGCTGGGCTCCTTCAGGATAAAAACATTGCAGAGTTTCTACTTCTCTGCTCAGATTTTTCTCAGCTGATGTATTGTCTGAATCATTTTCACTTAGTACTTTCTGCCGCTTTTGAAAACCGCTACTGATATGTTTTTACATAACAAACGATGATGCAGAGGACGATTCATTAGCATTCTGCTATTAAAGAACATGACCAAATGCCTTTTTTTTTTTTGGAGCAACAAAAGTAACTGAACCTAGCTAAACTATAAAACAAAACTACAACGAAGTATTTTTTGTAAATTTAGCTGCACCTCAGGGAGATTAATCTTGACCTTGCTCACTTTCAATTTTTTCCTTTTTATATTTTTCTGAAGCTTATACAAAGCATTTTGTTTAACTTTTGTTAAAGGAAAAAGGCCTCTAACATAATGCAATGAAAATTCAGAAGGATAACTTACGTGCCACTCAGTATGCCACTTATATCCCATCTTATTATCTTTTTCCCATGCCCATCTCTCAGTCACAATTCCAGCACCATTTTTAGACTGAAGTGATAACGATGCTTGCTTTCACATTTTCTATTTTTGGTATATTTAAAGATAATTCTTAAGGTGATGAGAGCTGTCAATGTCTTAAATTTAGAATATATATTTATGTTTTCATTAAAAGCCTTATCAAAATCTAGCTGGTACTATCTTTTGGTATTGGAGTATAACACCTCTGACCTAAGATGCTGTGAAACTGCACAATGACACTTTAGTTCAGCTCCACAAAATTATAACTTGGAAAATATGTATGCTCTGCTTTTAATCTGGCACTAATGCTGCAGAGACCCAAATTCTCTTTAAAGAGATGCTCATGTATTATTTGTATATCTACGTCCACATGCAGATTTATTCTATTTTGGGCTCTTAACACACAGAATTTATTTCCAAGTTTGAAGTGTTTACCCAGTTCTCCTCCATGAGGGGACTCAGGTGACTGGGAGTTTAGTTTGCACCCCTTTCTACTCTTCCAGGCCAAAAGCCAAAATTATATCCTGCATTTTTTACTTTTCTGAGTCATCCAGATAAAAAACAGTATAATTCCCTGCACTGTGCATCACCCAGATAACAAACAAATAAATACAAGCAAAACAACATCAATCTTTATGTAGATATTGAAATGAAAGTACAGTCTTTCAGATGGTTCCTTTTCCTCTTTTCCACTTTTCTGTCCTTACCCGGTTGTTTGCCCTCTAAAAGCTACTCCCTCCTCTGCACACCTGCAGCCACTGATGCTATTCTCATTTCAGGAGAGAGGCTCTCACTCCTTCTCTGCCCTCCAGTAAGGACAACATTGATGCTCTAAATATTTTTACTTACAGCTTTCAAAAAGGGAAAGGTTCATCTCTACATCTAACCCCACTGCGCCTCCTTCCCTGTTCTGTATTAGCATCCTTCCAACCTCCAACAGAGGCTGGGGGGACTGCCTCTTTCCTTCTATAACCTTAATTCTCAAATGGCTTTGTGGGACTTCAGGCGAGTTAAAAAAAAAAAAGCAGCAGAATTAAAGAATTACAAAAGGGACATGCAGTGTTAAGCTTGGATCAATGGCTCCAGCAAGACTGCCGAGCAACAGCGGCAGCGCAGCACCCTGGCAGTCGGGCGCTGCGCTGCCCCGGTGCAGATGCCTTTCCAATGGGCCCTGCCCATGCTTGCATTGCGGCAAAGGAGCCTGCTGCAAAAGAAGATTGCTACAGGAAATAAAAGAAAAACCTGAGGGATAAAAATGGATAGCTTCCAATTAAAATTACCATACTGTAATTCTGTTAGTTATCAGTGACAGACTAAAGTACGTGGCAGTTTAACTGACAAGAAAATATCCTTTTGGGCATAATATAGTGTACAGATCTTTGACTTTTTAGCACGCAGTGTCCAGATGGTACTTTTTTGCTTCATGTTGTGATCAGGAGGCAGAAAGGCCAATTCAGAAACAGTGGCAGTGAAAGCCAGGATAGATCAGAGGCACACGAGGCTGCCTGAATGTACAAGGATGTATCATATCATTGCAGGTAATCCTCACATGAGGGTACGTACGGCAGGATGGATATTTTCTAAAGCTATTTGCTGGAGACGCTATCAAGTGCACTTAGAGCAGCGGTTTGTATAGCTGATTGGAAACCTACCCTGCTGATGATGAATGCCCGTTAAGACGAGCAACTTTTTATGTACAAGATGTAAAGAAAAATGATCGCCAAATAATAAAATGTTCCACTAAATTCCAGCATGCTATATTAACTTAGGAATGCTATTATATATTCAAAAGTTATGCCCTCTTCATTTTTCTCCCCGCAGTCTTTACTTTAGAGATGTGCACAATGAGCTCCCCCCGCCCCCACCCTACAGGAAAGATAATCTTTCTTCTTCAGCGCAGCACAAATCCTGCGGCTAACTCCCCTTGTGAACCTGAGTGGTATTGACATGGGGGTGTAGAGTCAGGCAAAAAACCAGGCATCTTCTGATGAAACACATAAACTACACACATTCAAGAACAAAACAAAAATCTTCTAAAAGCCTGTGTGTAAGATAAGACTGCCTTGGGGGCAGCTCGAACTTACGGTCTTGGCCATTTACGCAGGATTTTACAGAGCCATCTATTACAGTATTCAACAAAAAGAAGTACTTCAAAAGATTCCTTTTTTTTCAGTTGGAAGTACAATAATTTGTAAGTCAAAATTTGGAAGTGTTCCCAGTTTTTGGCAGTAAAATGATAATACTGGGCATATCATTTTAAAGTGGAATCTCATGGAAGTTAATTCAGACGACAAGGTCACTTTTAGACATTTTTTTCCCTTATGTTTTGGACTGAAAATAATTCCCAAATCCTATTATTTGAAGCAGGGGTACTTACCATAGCAATCCCTTCCTCCCCTGATACACATGCTACCTCTGAGACAGAGTGCCTTAAAAAAATAACCCTCACAAGAACACATACCAGGAGCTTCAGAATTTTTTAAGTGAAGGAAAGAAAAAGTTGTACACCAAGCAATCATATACTGTACCTCTGTACTGATTGGTTTTAACATGAACTTTTCAAAAGTGTGAAATTTCTTTCTTTGTATAAAAATAAACAACTTAGAGGAAAAAGACGAAAAGGATGCTTGGCTATTGTAAGGGCTACAATGGGGCAGTAACGTCAGTAAAACTGATAAACTAAAATCAATTTTGCCCCAGTCTTTTCTTCTTCTATCTTATACCTCAAGATTAGGAAGTAATGCCCTGAACCTGCAAATACTGTTACATTATTATAATTAAAACACTAATCCAGGAATGTACAGAATGGGAGGTTTATGGGAAATCCTGATTAAATTACTGCCACCAAAATAAAGAGGCATGTGGGGCTCAGAGAGATCAACTTATCTCTAGATAAGATTAAATCAACTCACACAGAACTGACATACCCATGAGAAGTATCATAGGTATAAAATTGTATAAAATTATACAAGTCATGGAAATATATCTGAACATTTATCTCCTTTTTAAAATTCTAACTTATCTTTAGAATAATTTGGTTTGAAACTGCAAATCTCCAATATTTAAGTAAAGCTTAAAATTCCATTTATATCAAATTTTTCCTAACACCCCTTCCACTATTTCTCTCACATTTTTGCTCACACATAAGTCCTGTTCACATTCTATAAGCCGAACATGGTGATACACTATCAAAATGCACGCTTACATTTATCTAGAACTAAGTATAAACATTTCCAGTGTGTGTACTTAAGATTCATTTGCTTGCCAAATGGCTTTGTCTGCTTCCTTGGTTATTGTCAGAAGGAAGCATTTTGATACAAATGACTGGATTCCTCAAGCTAAGGTACTGCTGATAATAGGATTTATGACAAGCTAAAAAGCAAAAAGTGATCAGAGATCGTTTTTAAAATGCTATCACGCTGCTGACTTCAGGTATGAATTAAAGGGCAGATGCAAGACAAAACACACACATGGGCATGTAGGAGACTGCCTGGACCACTATGCTCTGATGCACACGCCAAACTCCTGCTGATTTAAAAGCATATTTGCAAACCCACCTGACAGCATGGTTTGTAGAGGAATATTAAAGATTTAAGGATCACCAGTATCCTCAAATAAATGCATGTGGGTTTGTTGGGGTTTTTTGGTGTTTTTTTTTAACTGTGGAAGGCTATTCCTTTGTTTCTATAGCATCTGTTCTGTTGAGTAACAAAGCAGAACAAAACAAAGTAAGTGAGCAAGCAAATAGCAACAAACCCTTTATTCTTTAAATTGCTCCTAGCATTGTGTCTCTCCCCAACTAGCTTCTACTTGCAGCCTCTGCTCTGTTTACTGCTGTTTGCTTTGTTTTTCTGGAAGCACTCCGGTACTTGACAGAACAAAAAGAGAAGTGAATTCAAAACTGCAAGAACCGGCATAGAGCATATCTAATGGCCATCTGTATACATGCTTAAAAAGAGCAGAAAGCACAAAACTAAGAGACACTTTACACGATCTTTCCCTCTCTCTGCCATGTGTCATTTACACATATGAATCCAATGCATCTCAGAGATGATTATCTGGCAGTGTCCTACTAATCTGCTCATCAGTTACAGGACAGACAGGCACATTTTAAGCATATCAGTTCCTCTGTGAGTCTGAGTTAAACTGAAGCCATGAGAGATAGAAGACAAACACATTAAACCAGCGCAATCCTAAAAGATTATAAAAGCTTTAAGTGATCCAGGAGAGCCCTATCGCCTAAACTAGTGAACTTTAAAACAATCTATGTTAAAATAATGCAGCAAAATATCTTTGTTAAATATTTTCTTTTTTTCTTTTTTTTTCCATATTAATAGACAACATGAAGACATTCGGTGTATTTAACACCACAGTACAGATGGAAAGAATAACAAGTGAAACTAATTCATTTTGATTTCTGCTTTACAAATAAGAGAAAGATTTGGTCTTCTCTGAAAGATTTATGAGGCTTCTCACCATAAAGGAGCCTGGATTACAGCTATGCTTACTTTATAAAATGAAATTCTGCCGTTATAGGCAAGAGTTCATGGCTGTAATTATTTCAATGCACTTCCCAGTCAATGTGTCTTACACAGCTGAGCCAAACCCTCTCTTACATATGCAGGTCATTTCATAAGAAGTCTAAGAGCTTCAACAACTTTGTGTGACCTTGCATTGAATAACACTGGAAAATTGATTTGGCTCTAGTAATAAAAGACCGTCTGCATTATCTGCATTCTAATTATAATTAATATAACCAGGATAACTGCTATATTATTTACGATTAGAGCTATGGTGAGCACAGTGTAATAATAATCTGCTACATAATTTTTTATTGATCTGATGGCTTTATTGCAGAAAAAACAAAATGCTACACTGCTGTACTACTAAAATTGCTTTTCTAGACATGTCTGTTTAGAGGAAGAATGTTCATTTAACATTTCTTTTATCTCATCAAATTTCCATAGATTTTAATACCAGAGAGTATGATGCTTGCTTTTTTTTTTCTTCCTTGGCAAAAGGAACACAAAATGGACTGATTAATGCACCCATATTTTCCATTGTTCATTTCCTGGGAATCGTTCATTCCTTGTAATTCTCTAGCAACTGGAACACATCTCGTTAACAGAATTGGACTGTACCCCAATAATGCATAGCTCTCCTTTTCAGTAGAAAACTTATCATTTTCTTTAAACAAAAATAAAAATTGAATAATAATTAAAACTTGACAAAATTAATTTATTTTCTTCACAAAACACTAAGCCATCACTTAGGAGGCTAAATCACTGTTCAACGATCTCACGTTTAAATTTCTTTTCCTAAATTCTGGTGAAATGGAAATGCAGTTCTTATAATCTAGCAAAATCAATTGTAAACTGATCTGTTTTGACAAAAACTAAACACATAGTTGAAGAGCTCAATGCAGAACTTGTAAGAATGCAGTAAAAAAATCTTAAAATGAAGGGATTTTGTAATTTAAATATAAAATTCAGAAACTGGATAGGAAAAAATACTACACTGATTTTCCAGAAAGCAATTAAAAAGCACCACTCTTATGCAAAAATGAAATATCCTTTAAAGTTTGTTCTTCTCACAATACGATACTACTTTTATTTTCTGCTATTCACTTGATTGCGAGTTACATAATGAACAACCTGTAGAGATTAACTCATTATTAGACTTCAGAGTTAATATTTACAAGTATGAATCTTGAGAGTTTATTCTTAGAACTTGCGTCCAGCTGCATCAAGACAATATCAGAAATTAATTATAATGTCAGATAGAATAAATACCTACCATATATTTATAGGAAATTTACAGATATTCAAGATTGCATATTATGTTATTAATAATAGGTGTGCTGATGTTATCATCCTTGAAAGAAAGACAAATTCTCACTTTCTTATTCTTCCCCTGCATGTTTTCATCTCTGCAGTCTGTGCTTCTGGATAATGTTTTCCTGTGTTTATAACAGCTTCCACACTCCTCCTTTATAGAGTTGATTGCATTTAAGCCCTGCTGATTCCTACCCAATTACGTTATCTTAATTTATTATTTTATTGTCATTTTTTAGAAAGAATAAACAATCAAACAATTTTTTTGCAGCTGCACAGGTATTTAGTTCTCATTTGTATGGCTCTCAACAGTTATCAATTTAAATTCAGTGATTTGCCATTGAAACACAGGCTTGAAATAACTTGAAATAGCTCCCATTACTAAATCACATGATCATCCCACTAGTACAAGGTTTAAAGAGAACACTTATTTTCCTCCCTAGGATCATCTGTAACTTCTTCATTTAGTGGTCCCTGCATTTTCTACTGTTTCAACTGCTCTATCTCCATTAAGTCAAAAAACTCCAAGTCTCTCTCCCACAGAACGAGTATCTTTTCCTTTCTATCATGAACACTCGATGTGACATCCAGAAGGGTGCCTTCTAGAGCAAATGTGTCCAAGAGCAAGGAGATAACCACCCCAACATCTTCATGTGTGGATGTGGCTGTCATCTCTGGATACAAACCATGTACATGCGAAGGAATGAAACCTAAAAATATGAATGGAGCTTTTTAATTCTTTGAGAAATAAATTTGGGGTTGAGAACCATGTTAAGTATTGGTGTATATGCCTGTATGAAGGCTGGAGATACGCGCTGCACCAAATTATTTACTAATCTACCACACCAACATTTGGGGAGATTGTATTAATACTTCAGAATGAATGAAGGCATGGAGAGTATCTTAGGCCTATTTTTTTCACAGTGAAACAAAAGTGTCTTACGTCTTCAGAACGGAGAGATGTCAAAATTCCTTCTTTCTTCATACAATGCTCAGCTTATTGCAGTGGGATTTGTTTTCTAGTGCCCTAACGATTTTGTTTTGGTTATCATGTAATACCAAAAAAGAAATTATTGAATTACTTATTTTTATTATGTGTGGTCACAACCTATTATAAATAGAGGCTGGGCTTCTTCTGACACCTCAATTATTCCTATATGCAGTGGATCCATTTATAAGAAATAACAGTCCGTAAACTTGTCCTGGCTCTGAAAGTCAAACTGGGCTCTTTCTATATCACTCATCACTGACTAGGGTGTTTCTGAGGACCAAATTAGGTCTTTTTTTTTTAATGGCAGCTGCTGAAAGCATTCAATGCCCTCAGCAGGTTTGTACTGATATAAAACTGCTTGGAATGTATTAAGCTGTTCTAAGGAGGACACATACGAGTAAAATCCAGTTGACTCTTAGCCGTATTGAATTCTGCTGTAGGATCAGAAATGAGACAGTAAACTTTTTTCTTAGCAAAGCCTTCAGAGTTATTGTGCATGCAGACAATAAGCTGATCTATTAACCAGATAAATATTATTGTTAAAGCTGTTCTTCTGAGCGGAGCTATGTATTATATCTGTGAGAGACTCACAAAACATATATTAGTCTTAAATATGTCAAATGAAGCACAAATGCATTATTTTGGTAATGGTAGCCTCCTTTAATTAAAATTTGCTTATACATATGCCCATTTCTTAACCATTGCCTCTAAGATTATAGCTTTTCATAAATAAAGATAAATTTTGGGAAAAGCTAAAGAATATTTGGGAAATTTTGGAATAGTTTTGAAAGGTTATCAGCAGCCTTGTATTTTTAACAAGGCTGAAAAATATTCAGTTGACAACTTAAGTGAAATCAGTTAAACTCCTAAAGGTTTGGTCCACAGTAAATTGCAATGATTTTGCTTGACTAGAGAGGAAATATTAGAATAGAAAGATGAACAGATACTGAAAAAAAACAACCTCTAAGAATCTTCAGTAAGCACATCTGCTAATGCTATGTTTTCAAAGCATTTACCCTTGAAAACCCTAGGCTTTCAGTTTGTGTTTATTTAACCACAAGCAATTCATTCTGAAAATAGTACTTCACATTTTGCTAAGGCCTTGTGAAATATGAATCTCATTTCTCCCCATTCTTTCAGCATGCAAAGGGACGGCACTGTCAGGCTACAATGGGGATATATATGTGCTACAAGAGGGATATACTGCAAGATTATTCAAAATATGCATAGTTACTAAGAAAAGTTGAGGGTGCAGCCCCATCCTTCCATGCCCACCCACTTGAGTTTTAATTTGAAATCTGTGTTTAGTTAGATATTATTGTTCAGAATATGCACGTCCACTAAAGAAGAGGCAGCTCCATACTTTTCTACGCCAAACAGAGAGGCTCCAAAAATAAAAATTGCTGTGATGTCTCCTTGTACATGTAGTCCACAGAAAAAACATTTATGGACAAACAGCAGCAGCAGAAAGGTAAAAACACCTATCTCCTTCGACCCCTTCACTTAGTTGATGGCTGAACTTCAGGGCCTACTTTTGGACTATTTAAAATGCTAATATGATTAATAACAGGGAATTACTTTTTTACACCAAACTACACAAGGAAATTAAATTAAAAAAAAAAACCCTATGCTAATGCACTGTAAAGGTTGCAGTTGCAAATCACAGATCTGTTCATGGATATTTCATGAGCAGAAAAAAGGCTAAATTTGTCAGATAAATTATTCATTGTGAATTATTTGCTCAGCTCTATACTTCGCATGTGTATTGTATTTATAAATTTAACAGGGATTCTGGTAGTACCTTGGAAAGAAGCACAGTGCAAACTCTGCATATTCAGTTGCAATTTTCAATTTGTCTCACCGTATGTGTTCTGTGGGTGAAATTCAACCCTCCCACACAATAGCTGGTTACTGGGGCTTTCCACGCTGTTACAAAACCCACCCCCAACTCTCCTCCTAAAAGCAGGATGGACAAGCAGCCACACTGTCTTGCCTCCCCTGGGGTGGCTGTGAAAGCCACCCCATCAGGGTAAAAAACGGGGTACTGGCAAATTTCTTTAAAGATACAAAGTTAATCTTGCTGTTGGGGCTCATCTGCAGAAACAGTGAGTGGGTGGCTTTACGAGGTGGCTTTCTGGGACAGCAAAGCATGACAGAGGTGTGCCAGGTCAGCCTGGCTAGCCACTCATCACTCCACAGCCTTTCTGAAAGCTGTGTGAACACCTCCCTTGGTGGCAAAGCATCCCCTGACTACTGCTTGTTTAAGCTCATGCCAGCACTGGTCTTCAGTATTTTTTATGAAAAAAGACAATGTGTTAAGTCCTGTTGATTGTGATGGAGCAAAAGGAGACACTTGATGTTAAGATGGCAGAGAAAATCTGAAAACCAGCACTGAAACATGGCATATCCTCCAGTGAATGACTCCAGAGAGAGGAGGAACAAAAACAGCAACATGAACATTAAATGACAAAACAAATTAATAAAGAAAGTGTCACACACCAGGTCAAATCTCTTAAGTATCTCAGAGAAAACAAGTAGAACGGTATTGGTACCACTTTACAGGTGAAAATTAAAATATGCTATAACACATAATTTTACACAACTGGCAAGAGAAGAATTTTTAATGAAGGATAGACAGAGCTTCTAGGCGAGCTAAACATTTTTAGCTTTAGCAGGAATGCAGAGCCAAAGCAGGGAGATGATTTGGCAGTATATTGACTGCACACTTTCATCCTTTTGGCTGCTTAAGTTCTAGCAGAAGTAACTTCAACAGGACTACATTTTAATACACTAAGGCTTACACAGAAGGTATTATTTTCTCTTTGACAGGGTCCAGTGCTATTTTTATGCTGTTTGATAGAGAGCCGCTGTTAGGCCTCGGGGAAGGAATAGAGATTCTTTAAGTAGGGCTTGCCTAACAGCAGCTTCCTCCCTCCTGCCACTTCACCCACCTTCTCTGATATAGGAAATGCCTTTTTCTTTAAATAATACACGTTGTTAACTATCTCTTTGGTAATCTGCCTAACAAACCCTGTCTTGTTTGTGCAGGACGGCTGACACCAGCCACTCTGTTTGTTAGTCCCTTCCTCCCCACTCCAGCGCCCAGCCTCCCTGCCTCCTCAATCACATGTGTTGTTTCTCATTTAAATGAACAGTTGGATTCTTTTATTTCTTACAAGTGCTGGATTCGCCTTATCGCCCTCATTCCTTTGGGGGTTGCCAATTGGTTTTATCCACGGATGTATCATTTCTCATGCTTCCCTTTTTTCTTACAAAGAGAAAGAACCACTTCGTCAACAAGCCTCTCTGGAGTGGAAGATTAAAAACCTAGACATCACCTACCTTGCAGCGCTACTCCCAACTGGGTTGTGTAAAACTCAATTAAACTTGTCCCCATTGAATACTGCATTACAGTACATTAAACAGAAAATTCTTCAAGCGTGATGACAAAGCTTGAAACCTTGCCTCAAAGCTGTTCCTCGTAGCTTTCTTTAACATTTCAGTCTTTATGGTGCAAGTCTCCCGTTGACACAACTTTAGTCCAGCTATGAAAAATCACAGAGCCCCACAGGGATTAAAAGAGAAAAAGGAGGAGGGAGGAAAAAAAAAAGGAAAAAAAAAGAAACCCCGGTCAAAGCTGGTCTTGGCACTTTCCTTAGTGCATCTATGAACAATCTGACAATTTAGAATAACACTCCCTTCACTCTGTTTGGTTGCCTTGATGCATTTTATTTTCTCCAAAAGAAGCAAGTATCCCCAATCTCTTCCAGTTAAAAAAATTACATAATGCCTTGAGATTGGAGCAAAATATGAATTAAGAAAGTGTTCAATTTTGGAAAAAAATACTTCAAGGCAAGAATTACAAGCTCCTTCCAAATCCAAATGTCAGTGCTTTCTGAGGAAGTATGCACCCAGATCCAAATACAGAGCTGCACCTCACTGTGATGTAAATGAAATACCAAAAAGTTGATGCTAATATTTCAAGTATTAGTTTCTTCTCTTCATGAAATAATAATGACAAGTTTACCCCAAATTTGTTTTGACCTCAGCTCACACTATCTCTCTTATTAATGACTGGAAAAAATCTATATCCTTTGAAACTGAGTGAGTTGCCCATGGGATAAGAAAAGTATTATATATTGAAATCTCTCAAAGGAAACATTATGTATGCAGAAAATTGAAAAAAAAGAGGGCATCAAATACGTTCAGAAAAATTCTTACTTTTCTTAAATTAACCTAATGGGATATAGCTGTGTTACATGTCAACAGCACCAATGTCAAGTGTATAAAGAGTTATCAAAAGCCTGGCTGTCTGAGTAGCTACCTTTCAACAATGCATCAATATATTACCAAATAATCCTTTATTCTCTTGACTCTTTATAGTGATGGATGCAGAGAGACATGCTAAGCATCTAAGTCTTTCCTAAATAATAAAGCTTGAAATGTTTGTTTCTTACCGTGCCTTAAAAGGATACATACAGCTGCTGCACATGTTACAAAGCATTTCAAAAACACTTCCAATCAAGAAGAATTTTTCTGCATTTCAGCCAAAAATGCCATAAATCATGTGTTCGTTATTTGGACTGTTCAGACATGAAGATTAGTGTATAATTCCTTCTCTTTCTTGTGTACCATTACTTTAGTTTGTATGAAATATTCTGTGTAGATAATACAAAAAGATTCTGAGGATGTTATATGATATGCATGCTATTGCTCTGCAAAGCTTATTTATTAGTCCTGCTATAGTAGTTAAGTGCTAAATTATCACACATATTCTACTGTACAGGCTCTGAAGAAGAAAGAACAATGCATTCCATTTCCAAAAGGGAACAAAGAGCTGGCCAATATTTAAGGATGCTTTCTATAGACAGCCAAGAGCACTCAGTCCCTAGATGTAGGAAGGCAGACAGGGAAGCGAAGAGATCAGTATGGCTGAGTCAAGACCTTCTGATCCAACTGAAGAGAAAGAGAGAACTGCACAGGCAGTGCAAGTAGGGACAAGGAACCTAGAAGAGTACAGGGATGCTGCCCACTTCTGTAGGGTTGGGGTCAGGAAGACCAGGGCGAAGCTGGAGCTGAACTTGGAGAGGGAAGTGAAGACCAACAAGAAGGGCTTCTACAGGCACATCAACCAGCAAAGGAAGGTTAAAGGAAGTGTTTCCCAACTGATGAACAGAAATGGTGACCTAGTATCAGCAGACAAGGAGAAGGCTGAGGTAGTCCACAGCTTCTTTGCCTCAGTCTTCACTAACAACCACTTTCCTCACCCCTCCTGGGTCAATGGACAAGAAAGGGACCAGGGGTGTAAAGCCCCTTCCACTGTAGGAGAGGATCAGGTTCGTGACCACCTGAGGAACCTGAACATGTATAAGTCCATGGGACCTGATGAGATGCATCCCAGAGTCCTGAGCGAACTGGCTGATGTGGTGGCCAAGCCACTGACTATGATATTTGAAAAGTCATGGCAGTCAGGTGAAGCCACTGGTGACTGGAAGAAGGGTAATGTTGTGCCCATTTTTAAAAAGGGCAGAAAAGATAGAATCATAGAATTACTAGGCTGGAAAAGACCTCTTGAATCATCGAGTCCCCAGATGACCCTGGGAACTACTGAACTGTCAACCTCACCTCTGTGCCTGGGAAGATCATGGAACAGATCCTCCTAGAAGCTATGCTTAAGCACATGGAGAGTGAGGAGGTGATTCAAAATAACCAGCATGGCTTCACCAAAGGCAAGTCCTGCCTGACCAACCTAGTGGCTTTCTGTGATGGGGTGACCACATCAGTGGACAGTGGAAAAGCCATGGCTGTCATCTATCTGGAGTTCTGTAAAGCCTTTGACATGGTCTCCCACAACATTCTCCTCTGTACTGAGATATATGGATTTGATGGGTGCACTGTTTGATGGATAAGGAATTGATTGGACAGTTGCATTCAGAGAACAGTGATCAATGGCTCTATGTCCAGATGGAGATCCGTGACAAGCAGGCAGTGTCCCTCAGGGATCCATATTGGGACCGGTGGTGTTTCATATCTTCATCAATGATGAAGACAGCAAGATTGAGTGCACTCTTAGCAAGTTTGCAGATGACACCAAGCTGAGTGGTGAAGCTGTCATGCCACAAGGATGGGATGTCATCCAGAGGGACTTGGACAAGCTAGGGAAGGGGGGCCTGTGCAAACCTCATGAGGTTCAACAAGACCAAGTGCAAGGTCCTACACCTGGGCTGGGGCAATGGTTTCAATACAGGATGGGGGATGACGTGATTGAGATCAGCCCTGTGGAGAAGGACTTGGAGGTGCTCACTGACGAGAAGCTCGACATGAGCTGGTAATGTGCACTTGCTGCCCAGAAGGCCAACTGTATCCTGGGCTGCAAAGAGAAGTGTGGCAAGCAGGTTGAAGGAGGTGTTTCTGCCCCTCTACTCCACTCTTGTGAAATCCCACCTGGAGTACTCAGTCCAGTTCTGGAATTCCCAACATAAAAAGGATATGGAACTGTTGGAACGGGTCCAGAGGAGGGCTACAAAGACGATCCGAGGTCTGGAGCACCTCTGCTATGATGATAGACTTGGGGTTATTCAGACTGGAGCTTGTAGTAGCTTCTAGTACCTGAAGGGAGCCTACAAGAAAGCTGAGGAGGGACTTTTTACAATGGCATGTAGTGACAGGAACAGGGGGAATGGCTTTAAATTGGGGGGGCAGGGGAGAAAGAGGGAAGGGGAGACTAGACATTAGGAAGAAATTCTTCATGCTGAGGGTGATGAGGCACTGGCACAGGTTGCCCAGGGAAGCTGTGGCTGCCCCATCCCAGGAGGTGTTCAAGGCCAGGTTGGATGGGGCCTTGAGCAGCCTGATCTAGTGGGAGGTGTCCCTGCCCATGGCAGGGGGGGTTGGAACTAGATGATGATTCAGGTCCTTTCCAATGCAAACCATTCTATGATTCTATGAAAAGTGAATGTAATTAAGCCACTCAGACATCGTCAAAATATTGGGACTCAATTACTTCTGGAAGTTCCTTTTCATCTTCTGAACTCTTCATAAAGTCCTGTGTCATTTTTCAAAGAGCCCTACTGATAGCACAATATTTAGAACCTATGATGGAGGGGTGGTAGGGGACTTGTAAGCTCCTGCCAATGTCTTACTCCATCTGGTGACAATTTTTCCTATCTCTGGAGGGCAGAGTTCAGTATCTTTAGATACGTACAGTTATGGTATGTTATACATGCTAGAAAGGACTATTCAGAGACTTGGTTCATCCTAGTTTTGACATTTCTTCTATGCAGCTGAATTTTTGAAGAGTAGGAAAATGAGGAAAGAAATGAGAAAACTTAATGAGAATGGCTCTTTACTCCACTACATCAGTTTTGTACCAGCATATGCCAATGAAGAAAGTAGACTGCAATGCAAAAAAAAAAAATTAAAAAGAAAATCCACCAACGAAATGCGATGTACTGAAAATATTTTAAATATCCCAAAACAGCTGTTTCCTGCATTAAGGATATAGTCTAAATGGTTCACTGCTATGCAAAAAGTCTGGTTTTCATAGAAATAATAGATATCTCAGGATAAAGCAAAATAATAGAGCAAACTTATAAGAATCTTGAGTTTAAAACTCTAAGTTGTCTCTAATAATATCAAAGAAAAGCAGGACTGTTTTCTACATAAAATCAAACTGATTTTCCTTAGAGTAAATATTTTTCTTCTTTTTCTGTCCTGCATTTGCATCTACAAAACTATTTAGCTTAACAAATATTAACCCATTTTCATCAGAGATGCCATATGAAAATAAACTGGAAAAAGAACAGTGTATATTTTCTTTGTTGTGCTTAGATGGGTATATGTCCCTCCTAGTTAATTTTGGGGGGCTACAGCTAACAAATCCGTTGCAGTATGATTCACAGGCAACATTTTACCAGGATCTGACAAGTTTTTACTATGTAAAGCGACATAGTTTGATAAATCAAGTGTTTGACTCAAGGCATACAGCTAAAATCTGATCAGATCATTTCCAGAAGACAGAATTAGAATCAGATTAACTGTTCAAAAACTGCAGGCTCTTTCTTTTTCCCCACTAGCAAACGTTATAACTAATAGTGGCTGGAGTCTGCCATTACAAATGCAAATTGACCCAACTTACCTCCTGAAAGAAAGAAAGTAAAGAAACAAAGTAAAAGTAAAGAATGTTGCCAGATATTAATGGTAGATTGGCAGGCTAATGAGCTCAAAGGAAATCTCAGCTAATCAGCTTCTATTGATTCTTCTGTAACACTAACGTCCCAGAGAGGACAACACAAGGGATACGACACAGCCATACAAGGCTGGCACGCAAAAGCTGCAGTCCCAAACTTAAGAATTTCTTTCAATTTCTTCATCTGTAGGACCAACTCTTAGATCTCCTATATACTGGTTTAACAGCCTAAGAGAGTCCCAATTCAAAAGGATGCTCTTTTTAAGGAAATTACATCTCAATGGGTGCTTTTGGAGACTTCTCTGACTCAGGAACTGAATTCACTCTATACAATTAGACCTTCAAGTATTCAACTATTCCCATGTTTAGACTTTGCAATAATTAGCAACATACAATGAAAATCAAAGCACCAACACTAGGATCGCGTTTCCCTTCACTGAATATGTACATATGTTCTGAAGGAGAGAAAGGTCATATTTCAGTTCATCTTATTTGGAATCTTCCAGTTGAATATATTGAAGAGGTTTTTTAGGTAATTGTTGCTAAAATATTTTTTCCTGCTTAACATCACTTAAGAGAATTTTTATAAAGAAGAAGAACTGTGTTTTGGAAAGAAAATTTTTATGATGCTATGGGTGAGCTTTTAAATATACCAAAAAAAATCAGGCTGCTCAATGTCCAAAGTCACTCCATTTGTTATGTCCTAGATTATAAAATTAAGATCAAACCAAAGAAAACCATGCAGAATGTTGTGCCTTTTACATACATTTCTGTAGGACAAAATGAAGTGAAAATAAATAATGAATTATAGGAAGTATATCAGAAAGGCAGAGCAGTATCACACATAAAGCTGATGATTATATCATGGCAGGCTAGAAAATTGTCATGTCTCAGACATTATGGTGCAGTGGATGTAATTGAGAAATAGCTTGCATGTACAAAACCAGCATTTGCTCCTTGACTCACTGCAAAGCTTATGACATTTAGGGATTTACATAACAATTACATGGAAAAAGAAAGAACTGCATTTAAAGAGTGGATCTTAGCAGATCTTCTGAGAGACTGCAAAGCAGAAAGGGCCAACTCTCCAGGCAAAGCTCTCCGTGACAGCCATGGGACAACTCTGTGCAGGACAATTCTACATGGTTGACTCCCCACCAGGATAACTCTGTGTGGGGAGGGTTAGGGTCAGGGCTTGGGGCTCCCCACACAGAGTTCTCCTCTGGAGAGTAGGCCATGCAGAGTTGCCCTAGATCCAGTGCAACGGGTCAAAAGCAAACTCCATGAAAGCAACAAATGTGGTTCATTCTTTAAACCATTACTAAAATATCAACTTTATTCCTAAATTAGGTAGTAATAGCCAACCAAAATACATAATACGCTGCATCACAAAACAGCTTTCTTAGTAAATTGCTCCTGCACCACTGGTCCACAAAAGACTCTCAGGATGGGGTTCTCAACATATAGCCAACACTTGTTTAGCTCTAATTAAATTCCACTTTAGGAGGGAAAGGAAGATAAAAGTCTTGAAGTCATACTCCAGGCTACACTTTCCACCAAAGTAAGTCACTGAAAAATATCATTGTTTGTGATTTTATACTTCATCTCCTCCAATGATAAATATAATTTAATTGAACCTTAATCATAAAACTGGTTTAGCTTTAGCAATCTGTCACTCTTATTTAAAATTTTCACTTAATCGTAACTTGAAAATGCATTTAAACCTTACATAATTTAAATCCATTAAAATGCACGTGCAGCCACCATAAAAGCAAACCTGTTCGCATTTAAAAGAAAAGTTTATTAATAGAAGATGCAGGTGATCACTTGATGCCACCTCTCTCATCTCCTGGTGTAAAACAGTTCCTTTTCATCTCATACTTTAAGTTTAATTGCCCATCTTATAGTACCAGTAAACATTTTGGCTGAGCAAAGACAAAGTTGTCTCACCTTTGTTTTAGATGCTTCTGTTTGTATGTATCTGAACATTTGTTTCAGGTGACAGACAAGCCACAATACTTTGTCTTAGTTACCAAGTTGAAGGTTAGGGCATATCAGTCAATTCCTGTTAACCCGCTGATCTTCAGTTTTCTCAAAAATGTCTTTAATTTGTTCAGTGCACGAGTAATTTGTGTACTGTCCTTACTGTTTAATATGCTTCTACCACATTATTTTATGTATTCTATTCTGAATTGTCAATTTGTTTGTGTTTCTATATCACCACCGCTACAAAGAAGAATTCTCCATTCTCACATCCACAATAATGTTATGTATTATCTGGCTGTGCACTTCTGTTTTTTAAGTAAGAAGTTACAATAGTTACTAAATTCATCTGATTAAGTCTGAATACACTTTTCTTCTAATACAATCTATCTTTTCAATATTCATTTGAAATGGTTTTGCACTTCCTAAAATGCATATTTTCCCCTATGTCATCTTCTATTTTCACTTTATTGCAAGAGTAGCATTTTTCTGTAATATATAAAGCTAATACTAGTACTTTTCTTGAGCATTAAAAATGTTAGCTAGGACTTATTCTTTCTATCTTCTAAACTCTTTTCCAAATAATATGTTGTTGTCTATGCAAAGGTATATGTTGCAGCTACAGGAAGAGATTTCAGAACCTTTTGTGGCTTGAGTTAAACACTAACTGAGGCTTGAGTAATGTATGGATGTGTGTATATATATATTTAAATATGCATGTATGCATGTGTATATGCCTGTATACTATGTCATTCTCATAGGAAATTACCTTAGAGGCAGTTTCTTCTTCAGCAAGAAACCTTGGTTCTGAATGCCAATGACAATTCAGTCATGCGCATCACCATTCACTCACAGAATACTTTTACTAAATCTGCTTCAACATTGCAACTTGCTTCAAATACCATAATTTCAGCTCACTCTAGAATGGATTCTGATTTGTCTGTATCACATTGCCCCAGATGCCCTGATGGGATGAAACTGAAACAAGGAAGAAAAAAAATCAAATCTGAAATAGCTTCCTTTCCCATCCCCCTCTTCTTTTCATAACACTAATAAAAATTACGTTTTAAGAAATCTACTAAGTTCTCTCCTTGTATGCAGTAGCAGGTGTTCCTTAAATACTGAACACGCATTGAAGCAGATTGTAACTTCTCCATAATATCTTCAGTTATCTTCAAAGAAGATCAGTATGCTGGGAAGGCTGAGTGGTGCCTCAGCACTGGTGGAGAGAAGGGCAGCTGCAGGCAATAGGAGCATCCTGCCTTATTGGCAAGGGGAGCTGCAACAAGACAGTTCCATATTTTGCACAATGCTGGAGATTCCCCCCCAACTTTCACTCTCGCTTCTTTCCAATTACTACATACAGTTCATAACCTGACCCAAATAACAGGGTGAAGGTACCATTACATTAGCAAAAGTGGATGTGGTCTGCACTGATGGCCTAAGTGCCACAGTGCCTGCCGTAAAGTCCTGCTCCTTGTGGCATCTCTCTGCAGAAGGGAGCAGCGCAGGAATGCTATGGGAGAAGGAGAGAAATGTTGACATTGATCTTCGGATCAGAAAGTACACAAATTGATCCTCAGGATCAATAGAGGGGTCAGGATTCAGTCACACATGATCTCTGGCAACAGCTCTTAGGTAAATTCTGGAAAACAATGCAGAGATATGTACAGATGGATGTGACTAAGCATTACGTCTTGATCTCAGTTTCTGTATAAAGAAATCTACACACCAACTTTTTCAGTTGCATTCACCTCTGAATCTATTTTTCTGAGCATAAAGCAAAGTGTCCTCGTTATTCCAGAAGGAGCTATTTCTTTTAACATGCATGTTGGTTTTATACTTCTCTAACATCTAGAAGGCTCTTTAACCTTCTAAATTAACTATAAGAACAAAAAATGAGCACAGATTGTTCTTATAAGTAACATAGCTTCCATGTATTATCAATTAATAAATAAATTAGGCAGGATTCAAAATGTGTCTAGGGAATTGAGAAGTGAGAACTGCTGGCTGTGCCATTGGCTATGCAAGCACAGCAATCACCTGCTGGAGTCTCCAGAGCAACAAGAACAGGAACTCAGGGTTCTGATAATAAATCACTGGCTTGCAGGTCAATTAAGTGGCCAAGGGACATTTGAATTGCACCTGTCATGCCATAATAATGGTCTTGCTTGTAAACAGCTAGAGACAAAACACATCCAATATAGTTTTAACATTGCACTCCAGGCCATCCAGCCCTACATCCCAGCTGCACATCATAGCTGCACATCACAAATAGTTTTTCTTGGGAACTTGGCACCTTGAACGTTACGACAGTGTTCTCTGAATTTTGACCATCAGGCTTAACCCATGTAGAGGTAAGGAACACAGAAATCTCACACCACATTATCCATTAAATATCGAATCACCTTGAAAGTGGGACAAGAACATATTTCTACATTTTTTTTTAGCTTTTGCTTTTATATGGCAAACCATTAGTTTGTCTTGTATCACAAATACACAGTAGGAGTATTTGACATGAAGCACTATAAAACAGGTTGCAGATTAATCCAGCCCTGTTTCCTCCCATACAGACGTTTTACACTCAGCACAAATGGAGCTGCATGAAAAGAATGACCAAGGTTCGATTTTAGGCTTCTAGGCTGTGGTTTCACCTTGACAACAGCTCTTTCATTTCAAGCAGTAACATTTGCCAGGATCCCTAAGGTGTTTTCATTTTTGTCAAGAAGTGTAGGAAAGAAAAAAAAAAAAGCCCAGTATGAGAAAATGATAAATCTTAATTCACAAGCTGCAGGACTATCTCTGTGTCTCCAGCACAAAACTTCAAATCCAATCCAGGGCCTGGATGTGTATTAGAAGGCTGCAGATTTAAACCTTGTCCACCATGATCAAACTGGATTTATGGAGCATCATAACTCTCCAGACACCATCCAGCAGCTTATTAATTTAATAGACTCCTGTCCATTCCATGATGTTCCTGCCCTGACAGTCTCTCAAGATAAGGCGAAAGCCTTTTGACAGGACAGAGTGCATATATATTTTCTTCTGTTTTCTTGTGGATGGGGTTGTCGACAACTTGAAATGTGTGGCTCAGCAAATTTGGGGGCTTTTTTCTTCCCTCTTGCTTTGCAGGGAAGATTACAGTGGTAACACTACGATGAGCCACAGGGGTCATAAGGTTTACTGTAGCCCTCAATATTTATTTAGCATAATAGATGGAAAAAATAGTTTAATTAAGAAGAAAATAAACTCCAGGTAGTATTTATGTCATATCCTGAAAATAATGGCAACGGTTTTCTTAAAATGATTTCTAAATAACTGATTCTACTGCAATTGACTGAGAAAAATGAGGGACAAATATGTATCTTGCAAAAAAAAAAAAAGTCTCTGCATGATCTTTGCATTCATTTTTTGCCAGCAGTCCGAATGGTTGAAATAATATTACTTTGGTCCCAGTGTGAAGTACGGACCAGGCTGCTCTTCCATCCTGAATATTTTCTCATAGGTGAGGTTAGACTCAGCTTACAGCTTTTTGTAGCTTCAGTCCAAAATATGTAGTTCTGTGCAAATCGCGTCAGTATTCTGCCTCTTTTCTTGCCTCCTCAAATGAAAAAGAATTCCTATTTCAACCCATAGAATAAACTACACAATAAGTGACAAGAACATAATTTAAAAAAACAAACCAACTTACATATGAGAAAAACCTACAAATATCATTTGGCTGTTATGTAAATGAAATGCCTGAACAAAAGCATTTTCATATTGAAAGTGGAAATACAGATGTACCCCTGCATTTCTTGTCATCTTCCCTTTATTATCTACAGGCCTGGAATTTAGAGGGCATGCAATAATTGACTGTATGCTATTATATGCATCTTGTACTAATACCATAACGATGCATAAATGAACCTTTTTCTTGTAGATAATTAAGACAATACACAAGGCCCTGACCTCTAAACTCCCTAAAGCAGAAAATCTCCCATTGGATCTATTTGCCAAGGTAAAAATAAAAAATTAAGTACAATCTTGCTTTGTGAGTTCTTTGAAGCTGAACTGTGTCTGAATTAAGCCCACAACACTGTGTCTACCATCAGCAAACAACAAATATCACTAGCCATGGGACAAATATTTTCTCCTTCTGTGGCTAGCAAGGAAAGTAGAAGGACAGATTTGCAACAGTTTCATTTGCAATAGTGTCATTAGGCATTCTTGCCTTCTCAACATCGTAGCAAACCCAAATGTGAATCATGCCATCCACTTGCCTAACAATCATGTCTTACATCTGTATCCCGGACACTTTCTTTCAGTGACTGGGAATGTATATTGTCCTTGTAGACATATCATTTTATGCAAGCATTATACACATAATCATACTTCTTTTGAAAAATATTTTGCATTTTTCAGTGTTGTGGAAACAGAAATGTAAACCAAGCTCTTCAATGGACCTTTGATATTAAGATAAGCGTTGCATGCATTTTGTAAAAAAATCAGATTTTTTGTCAGTGCATACACAGAAAGAACAAAAATCCTGTAGTGCGATCAAAGACTTCAGCATGTTGTCTAGCTAATGAAGGCATCCAGTGGGATAGTAGATACTGCAGTTTTCTGACTGTCTACGTAAAACAGACTAAGTAAATTCAGTAAATTTGCTTTTAATAGTATGTGGAAGGAAGCCCCTTGCAATCTAAAATATATGCTCCGGCTTAACCTTTGGCTTATTTAACAACTTGTTCTCTGACCCAAAACAAAATATACTTATGTTCTAATGCAGGAGTGTTTGAATTCTTTAGGATGTTTGACCTGTGTCTCATCAGGGTCTCTGATGTTATATGTCTGTGGCACAATGTACCATTATGTTCCCTGCAGAGAAAAAAAAAAAAGTAGGCAACTGACTTTTCCTATAGGCTAAAAGATAGACTGGTTACTTCACATCAGTAAAATTAATTAAAATTGCTTTCAGTTCTTACTAATAGTTTCATGTAACACTTTTCGCAGTTTTTTTTATCATCAATGCATGGCACATACACCAGCTAAATAGCTCATCCCAGTACCAGTGAAATAAGTAAACAATTATGTATTTACTGACTTATTTTAAGTTGACTGCTGGGGAGTGCAGCCAAAGGAAGCACTGGCAGAGCCGAGTGCTGCCTGCTGTTTCCAGCCCAGGTTTCTGCTCTGCCCTCTTCTCTGCGCTGCTTCTCCTCCAGTTTCTATTTATAAATTAGCTACATGACACAGTTTCAATGTGGGCAGCTGTCATTTTAACTGATCTCATCTTGTAAATCCACCCTAGCAGGCTTGTTCTCTATTGTGATTGGAGAACAGACTTTTTAAGGCAGCTTTCAAAAGCAGCATCTGTTTGAGCAAGCACCCATCCCTTAGCTGTGTGGAGTAGCACTCCCTCGAATCCCACACCCCCCCCCAGCCCCGAGTTTTGTATTTACCAAAAGAAAATGACAAGTCTCGGATCTCACCCGTAGGCAATATCCTCTCTAGCCAGGATTTTGTTATAGTATCTCAGTGGGCAATGACTGTGATTTCACTTAGGGAAGGGATGGAGGCTTTTTATGGCATTCAATATCACGTATCAGCACCGCCGGGACAATTAACAGGACCATCCTGTGGAATTACTTACTAAGATGTCACGCGGTGCCTATGGAACCGTGCTGGGGAGAGGACACTTCTTTCCTCCTTCCACACCCTCTCAGAAATAACAAAGAGCATAAACTACTCAGTGTGGCCAGGCAGCGGAGGAAATAACATCAGTAAATCACTAATGGAAATGCAAAACCAAACGCTGCCTTACGCAAAATGAAATGACGGACGCCTAAAGAAGCATGTGAGATGCTGCCAGCGGCTGGCTCCTTTTTGGCAGCTGTCTCTGACCCCATTCCATCACCCTGTCCCCCAGCACCTGGCCCTCCTCTCCAAAGAGCAGCTATTTTGTGATTTGGAGCTCACAGCCGAAGATGCAGGCTGCAGCTGCCACCTGGCTGGGCAGTGTGCTCGGTGGTATACAACGAAACACAACCCAACCGGCCCAGACACACGTTAAACATGTTGGTTTTCCTGCACAGAGTTATCCTGTGGTGCTCTGCAATCAATTACTGTTATACCACCATCATTAATAATTTTCTTAATGAAAATGATTCTGTTGATCTCCGTTGTATTTTAATTATCAGAGTTAAGCATAATTACACTGCAGCTCTGAGCTGGCATGTAGACTCCTTTAGGGCGCAATTTTGTTTTAACACACTGATAATGTAATTTTACATTGTGTCAGTTGTTTAGTTATTATCCAGTCGTACAATTCCGCTGTATTCCTGATAACAGATAATAACCTTAGCACCTCCTATATCCTGAAGTCATTTAAAAAGCAATATTGGAATTTTACAACTAGCTAACTTAATCGCCTTATGATTTTATAATTCCCACAGCTAAATATTTGTACAGACACCCTGTTTTAACAATGTCACTAAACATACGGCATCCATACATTTCACATAAATGGCTTAAATAATATCTATAATAATGTCTGCTATATGAACATGGCTTTCAGTCTGTGGAACTGTAATTTTTAAACCGTTTCTATTCTATTCAGTCATAATTAATTTAAAAAATCCCTTACAGTCCCAGTGGAAGATGTGTAGTTAATACCCCAGCCCCTTCCCTGGTTGTGGGGGGACTCCTACTTCTGGTCTTAAAACAGGTCTGGTCCACAAATCTGTGAGGCACCAATACTTCTTTGTGCTGCTGCAAAGAATACATGGTTCATGCATTAATACTTCCCACCAATGTACCTTGCTTGAATTCCTGAAACTCTGTAGCTGATAGCTAATTTTTGGAAAGAACATATTTATAATTTTAGATAAGGTACAATTCCTAAAATCTGCCTCTAAAATTTCAGGACATCTCTTATATTATTGAACAGACTATTTTTGAAACATTAGAGAAGTTTGACATAAATATTAAAACAAAAAGGGCATGTCTTTTAAATGTAATTACAACTGTAATAGTTTCCTTTCAGAAAAATAGAATGGGATAATGGCATGTGCCACGAATAGCCAGCTTGTATCAGAGCTTGTATTATAAAAGGGATACTAATGAACAGTTTTTCCTTTTTCTAATTTGTCCTAGTATTGGGGAAATGTAGTTATAGAAAATACAGATAGAAATAAGTGATCCTAGACTAAAGAGAATTAATTTCAAATACTGAATAGTTATTTCATAGCTACCCACTCTGAATGTACTCTGATGTATGATTTTAAATAACTGTCTTCTTAATCTAAAAATTTATACAGAAGATGAATTGTGATTCCACTGTAATAATTTAGCAATATAATCCTATACACATACATCATATATATATACATGTATATACACATCCACACTTTTTGTGTTTGCTTGTCTAGGAACAATATTTTATGGAGAGTTTTGAAGGCAAATAGGAAGTTAGCTAGCCAGCTTGGAATCACTTTCAATAGGCACTAAATGCCAGGATTCTCTTCCTGTGATTATTCTGTGTACAATACATGTGGCTATGGTGCCCATAGCTTCTAGTGAACAAGAAGTCAGGCTGACATTCCTATGCTTTTCTGAAATACCTGGGGGAAATTCTGCTCTCAAAGGCATCACTGTAATAAGCTAAAAGGAAATAAAGTATGTGCTTCTGAGTCAGCAGCTAATCAACCAGTACCATGTACTGATAGTCAATCCTCAAACTTATTTTCCTCTTTGAAATGTGTCAATTTACTCAACTCATCACATCTTGGCTATAGTAAGGAAAAAAGCTCCTAGGTGACCAAATCTGCTAAATGTACAATTCCACACATTTGTCCAGCTAATTGCTTTCAGAAATAACAACGTATTGCTAAGCAAACTAACGAAATTATACATACGCATCTACAGCATAACACTGAATTACAATTGCATGCCAGCTGACATCGTTTCACTAGAAGTAATGGCACTATAGGAGACAGAAAGCTGACACAAATCAAGGCAATGTAATCTGGAATGATGAGATACAAATTGAAGAACGAAACATTATTCTATTTATTTATTTTACCATCTTCTATTTGACATTGTTTTGTGATCCAAGCCAATTAATCTTTCTAGTACAAAAATGCCAGCAGAGCTCAGGGCAACTGTAGGTGCTTAATGAACAACAGAGCAGCCAACTCAAGGTGCAGAGAGGAACAGAATACAGCGAAGGAAAACCATATCTACAACATATTTCCCATATTAGTTTAGGTTTTTAACATGTGTTTATAAATTTAGGCTCAAATTTACCCTTTAGTTATAATACATATCTGCAATAGAGATAATAGAATTCACCTTGAGCACCATTAGGACTGTCTCACAGTACCTTGTGAGCAAAGTACTAAAATAACCATCATCATCAGTGAAACAAAATCTAGCATGTTTGAAGGAAAAGAGTAATGTTTTGGGCTACTCAGATGGCACCAAACTGAAGAGGGTTTTTAGTATTTAAAAAAAAAATTATATTTCAATAGATTCAATCACATAGATAGCACTGAAACTGTGTAATGAATTAGTTAGTGTTTGTTAAGTACTCTGAAGATGAAAAGTCTTACTGGTATATATGTGCTAAGTATTATTATAATTACAGATAGAATGTAATACTTGATAAGACATCATCCTATGGGAATTTGCAGTAGCTGTATTTTGTAGTGAAAGTAATTTCCCATTAGATTAAAAAGTTGTTGCAGAAAAGTTTGCCTATGAGTATTCGCTACTATGAATAGCAAACTGCTGCTCTGGATTCATGAGAAAATCTTCACTATATTACTCAGAGCATTTTGCCGCTTCTTCCGCTTGGGCAGCAATCAGCAAGCTGTGAAGGAAGGGTGGCTCAACCCTTTTTAGATCTGAGCCCAGTTCTCTAGTATTGCAGGTGTTTCAGGTTGCAGAATGAATATGTTGGCATTCTGTAATTATAACAGAAAGAATTTCTAAGACCCTGGTGTGCAACTCATTTTTAACATGCAAATTCCCTGTTTTCAGCGTTTCAACTTTCAAAGGCTTGTGGCAGTTTAAAAGCAATCCTCTTATAAGTGTATAAATTGCAATGATTATAGGAACAACTTGTAATTGTTTCTAGTAAGTTTTTAGGAGTCTTTGATGTTATGATTAGTGTTTTGTATGTTAATATTTATATATGGGTGCTTATTTGCCTGGATGCTTGTATACTTAAATGGTCACTAGGTTGCCTCAGCAAACAAATCTTTGATCTCAGTATGTCTGTTTGGTTAGAAATAAAACCTAAAAGAAATTAAACCAGAGCAGTTCACGTTCTGAAGCATTCACAAAGTACTGAGATTGGTGACTGAAATGCAAGGAAGAAGTCATAGTTTTGCAATCTGATCTTTGGCAGGAATGCCAAAACCAGCTACACTACAGATGTTATTCTTATTCCATGTATTCAAGTAGTGGGGTTTTGGGTGTTTAGTTTGGTTTTGTTTTTTTTTTTAAACATACTGCAATGATACCATAACCAAATTCACAAAGCTTTCACAGTGACTGACCAAGCAGTGTGGTGTACAGTCCATGGCAACCATGGGCTGAACTCAAGGCTCTTTGGGTTGATTCAAGATGCAAGACAAAAGCTTTTGCATCTTGAAACAAAGTAGATTTTCTATGCAGTAGGCTAGACAAGGCATATTTGAGAGGCCTCCTAAGAACTCATACTGATTTTAACATACTTGATAATTCACATAGGACAGAAATGATATGCATTGCCACTAGCTAATACATTCTAGGGAAGCATCGTCATGTCATACTACTATACAGAGACAGGAATGTCAGAGGTAAGCACCCTAAAATCCAATTCCAGTTATCTTACGTTACCATGCTGACATGAAGGCTTATCATGGTTCAATCGAGTTTGAATTGTTATAAAAACAAATTTAAGTTAGTAGTCTACAATATATGTAACATAGTGAAACGCTGTCCATCCAGTATGTCCAATAAAATGTCAGAAAGAAGTCACTTTTTTCAAGTGTATAGATTTTACTGATGTTTGCCAAGAGGCACTAACTCTCAGAGAGAAATAGGTGATAGATCTTACGTCACCTGATGTCATTCTGTACTTAGAAAGCATTTAGTATACTACAGACACCATACCGTGTTTTTATAATATTAGAAGAAAAAAAAAAAACAAAAAGCAAAAGCAGAGCCAGTTAAGAAAACATTAATGTAAACTGTTCCACTTTAAGGTGAAACAAACTACTTCAATTTCCTATCCTTCAACAGGTATATTTTTATCTCAGTACCTTGCAGAAGAAAGTAGAGAAAAAAATCAGCTTCTGTTTACCTTTGCTGTACACAATGCAGTTGTTTTTGTTGTCTTCTACTCCTTGCCAAGTCACATCCAGCAACCACTTGGGGCCAGCAGTCAATACCATAGGGACTGAAGCCTTTGTCTTCTGTAGGAAGGATGATAACAAACAGATGCCATTTGCTTGCCTTGATTAAGAACTTGAATAATAATAGTAATAATCATTTTATTTGCAAACAACAGAATCTCCAAACCCATAAGCTAAGGTCTTATTCCCTTGCCTCAGGATTTTTTTAAGAAGACACAAGCAGTAAGCTTTAGTTCTTTCATTGATTGAATGGTGAAACTGTTATCATGGATTTTTCCGAATGATATTGGATCAGATCTCCAAGATTAAACAGATCTCTCGTGACTGAGAATTATAAAGGGAATGCAGATGACTTTCACATAACAGAGCCAAGTGTTTAGAAGTGAACTTTAGGCACATTGTGCTTCATTATCAACGAGATCTCACTATTTCCTGAAACAGACAGGAAAGAATTTAAAGAATTGGTATCCATTTCAAAGATCTGTCCTGGGTAACATTTGTATTATCATAGGAAATTGTTTTGAATGGATAATGGAATTTTCCCCCTTCTGCTAAGTGTTGATGTGTGATTTTACTGTGTTTGAAATAATAATAGTGCTAATGATTCACTGCACTTTGTCTCAAAAAACACCATAAAAGAAATTGTATTAATAAATTCAAAGGCACAAAAGTAAAGCATGACTTCCATTGCACCTGAAAGTCATACAGGCAAGGAGATGCACATTTACCAAAGCCATCTCCTGTGCATGTTTCATGCTCTATATTTAGAGAATTTGGTATTTGAGGAGATAAAGTAGAGGCTTCAAATTTATTAACACTTAACTCCTTTTACTAATGAAATGGCGAAAACACTGTGGATATTCCTGAGTTTGTCAGTACGTGGCACTGAGATGCCACTTAGACTTCTATCAATCACGGTTCTTTTTCTCTATACAAACCATGAAACCACAAAAGAAAGTATGAAGTGCAACAGGCACTACAGTATTTTTTTTCTGGGATATCGTTCTGTGCAAGACATATCAACCTTTTCTAAAATAATGTGATTAATTATTTTTATATCCCAACAATGATTCTCTAGTTTGCTCCAGCTATGTTTCATCACAATATTCTGCACATATAAATATCTTTTAAAAACTGTAACATATGGAAAATCATATATTTACATGGACATTCCAGATGCATTGGCCACATTTAGTTGGTATCTATGAATGCTCTAGTGAAGTATATTAAGAGTTACTATTAAACACATTACATTTCCAAAATATACACAAAATATTTATTGAAAATAAAAGATTATTTTATATTTTAGTAATATAAGAAAAAATCCATAATCTTATACAAGATATACTTAATACAATTAATGATACATCATTATATTAATAAACATGATAGAATAAGAGATACTGAATGTCACAGTTCTTTGCATTTTGTTTTCTGATCTGTTTATTCTCTAATACTGTTTTATTAATTATAGGATATCTTGCTTAATTTGCTTTTTATACGTCACATTTCTCATACAAATGCTTATGCATAAGTCATACTTCCGTATATACTCCATGACATTATTCATCCTCCAGAAGTGCTGGAGGATATAAATAATGAATGTAACAGCTAATGAAAACATAGTGTAAAAATACTGCAACCAGTAACATGGAATGTCTCTATTCCTAATACTGCTTTTTCTGCAGGAAGTTGCAGAAAGTTTTTTTGCTTATATGAAGTATTACAAGAGTCAATCCAAGTGCATGCATTTGAAATCTGAATTTAAATTCTGATTTCTAATTGCCCAGTAAACCAGATAATTTGTCTTTTTAAAATTTGGTTAATATGTAAATTATCAAGAAGCCTGATATTACCGAATATGAAATCAGTGCAAAGTATTTACACATGGAGTGTGCAGAAAATAATGATATAAAAGAAGCATGAACTGAAGAAGACCTCAAGAGATGAGATGAAAGGTAATCAAAGTATCTTCTCCATCTTCTGTTGTAGAAAAGTCTGTACTTTAGTGTCACTTACACCAAAACAGTGCTAAGGCTACTACAGACACAAGGAAGAGCGGCTAATCTTCACATAGCTGAGAATCACACCCATATTAAATACAAGCTCTAGCATGAATGTTAGCAACTGTGACTAATAGCAAAACTGAAGAGGAGGACCAGGTCATGCTTCTACCACATGTTGCATTTCTCCAACTGCTGTTTCAGTAAAGCCTTTAACATGGGTTATTTTGTGCTCACATGTGCTCTCCGTTTCTGGTAATCCCAAGAACGATCAAAAGAGAGTGCAGTATTATTCTGGTACTGAACTTTTGCAAGTACACCATATATGGTTCAGACATTCAAATAAGTCTTTTTCTTAAGTTGGAGGCCAAGTTTAATAAAACAAACCAAACCAAAATTCTATCTTTTAAGTGCAGAAGGGATTGTCTATTTAATTTTCACAAGATATAATACCTATTTCTGGTCTTCTTCTTCCCAGACATCTGACATTTCATTGCGTCTTTTCCATGTCTAAGGGTATTATTTGCATTAACATGATATCAAAAAGCATCAAATAATATCAGGATTTTCTTGTGCTGGGCAATAGTTTATTATCTATAGAGACAGGACAAATTACATGTCCCAGGAAAGGATTATACTTAACCACATACTGCTGAGAGAGAAATGAGATGCAGAGATAGTGTTTGACTTTCTCATGGAGATTCTTTTCTCCTTTAGTAAGTGGCAGGCTTAGTCTCAGGCCACCATAAATTTCTTCTAGATAACGAGAGGAGCTCAAGCAGGTGCCTCATCTCTTCTGATGTGAAGCAGCAGAAGCAGAAGATAGACTGAACGCCAGTAGAAAGGAAGGACATGAGTCCACTTTGCAGTCCCCTGTTTACAGGGCTTCTTTTAACTTACAGAACTACATGGAGATCACTATATTAGCTTCCAAGTCAGCTTGGCAGTAAAAATTGTAGTCAGTTCAGCAGCTGTGAGTGGTCTCTATGCACTAGAGATAGGCTGGAGGAGGAACAGGGTGTTCTGTCTCACAGCTCTGCTAGCCCAGAAGAGCTGGTGGACACCTCAAAAGAATTTCTCTCTCCCATAGCTCTGCTCCCAGGCTGCAGAGATATGTAAATAAACTTCTTTTAATATGAAAGCAAAACTTCACAAGGCCCTGGCTGCTTGTAAAGCTTGGCAGCTTCCCTAAGGGAGAGAGGCAATGACTTTTCTTTGAAGTACCTCACAGGCATATTTTGTGTGCCATAAGATGAGCCAGGACCACCACAGTGGTTCTTGGGGTCTGTCATCCTGTGAAGTTCACACGTTCATAGGAGGTGCTCACCACTAACAAAGGCTTGCTCTTGTTGTGTCTTATTTCACAGTAAGAATTGAAGCAAGCCTGCTGATTTAAGAAAGGTCATTTCCCTAAAATGGTTAAAATGAAAAGACCCCAGTCCAAGATAACACAAAGCTATGGTTGAATCAGTCATGCCTTTATCACCTCAAGATTAGACTACTGCAATGTGCAATACCTGAGGCTACATTTTAAATCCATTTGAAAGCTGAAGCTGGTGCAGAATGCGGCAACCCGCTTGTAAAGCAGGGTATCATGCTTTGAGCACATCACACCAGTGCTTTTTAATCTGTACTAAATGTCTGTGGGATTTAAGGCACTGGTTACAACCTGTGATGCCTGGGACATGTCTATTTGAAAAACCTAATCGAGACCTGCTAGGTCCTTTGCCTCAACTGTACAAGCACAACAGAGATCCACTGAGGAATGTGAAAAGGGGGTTTTTGGTGTGGTGAAGAAGAAACTCTTGGCAGGGTAACAAGTCCTTCATTACAGCTCTTCACATCTGGGACACCAACATAACTTGAAATAAGGTTTGATAATGATCTGGGTCTCAGAAGGTACTAAGAAAATCATCCAGTAATTCAGAAGATGTATCTGTCACACTGTAACATTTAGTTGGTCATTACCAAAATATTGGTGCTGGTATTAGTATTCCATGCTGGCTTTTTTACAGTGCTATTAGAAATACCTCTAGCTTAGAAAGGTGTGTCCATAGGATGGGGCCATACAATAGTAACTGCACATTTTGGAAACAAAAGCACATTCTAGAACCACATTACTGTTCACTGCTCTCCACTAGGTAAGTGTGAATTCTATACTTGAGTCATTGTTACCTGAAAATACAATTTCTGTTAATGTCTTTATGTAAGAACTAGACAAATTTGACAAGGACAAGCAGGGTCAAAACTGCAATCTCTAAGGAAAGAATTAGAATCAGCTAATGAGGATGAAAGAGGTCAGGCAGGCATCCACTTTTCAGTAACCTTTGAAGCAACTGGACAAACAAGGGAGGTAACCCTCAATAAATGTTTCTATTCAGTCAAGAGGTTAATGGAGACAAAAACAGCCATCACAGCAGGCCGAAAATAGTTTTGCACTCTTGATAAAAGGAATCAGTGCTTAGAAGTAACATTACATGAGCTCTTCCCTGCAAAGACTTCTAACATATGATGTGTGTGGCCTGGCAGAAACTTGAGGAAACACCTCCACCGAAGAGAAATATATGAGCACGTTGTTTGAAATCTATGAAATTCTGATGTCAAATGCCTAATTGTTGCTAGCTGTTACTAAGAAACTGTGCCAGAGCAAGAAACAGGTACTGAGATGATGTTCAGCAAGTCACTGTGCCAACCAGGCATGGTGTTCCAAATTATTTAAGGAGATGTACCATGCATTGAAAAATCACTGCATTTCTATCCTTACCTTTTTTTTCTTCAGTCACTACGGGGCTCTATAACAACCAAAGTACCTCTTTAATGTACTCCCATCAAAACAGAGGAAAGTTGCTGGAGACTTAAGATACTCAAGGGCTTTGCTTCTAATTGTATTTTGGTTCCTGTGAACAGATTTTCTTTCTAAATCTTTTGAATAGCCTGAGTTCCAATAAAAGATACTGAGGATTAACAAAACATCTTTATGTCCTTGGAGAAACTTCTCATGCCCTATTGTACAGTGACACTTTATATAGCCAATTAAAAACAAGACTATACTGGGAAGAGAGCTGTAAATATACCTCAGGTGCCTTCAGATAGAAATTTGTATAATGATAAACCAATTAATACACCAATGGAGGTTTCTATTTTGAAATTCAACTTAAATTCGATTGTCACAGGGTTGACACACCTTCTGACATGCTGAAACTGCAGAATGTCCTCTCTCAAGAGGTTAAGTTCACCTTTGTTGGCTACCATACCCAACACAATAAAACTTTACAAGCTCATCAAATCAGCTCTGTTGGGAAGTTTTTGTAAGAGGTCATCCTGGGCTAACCAACAGCAGAGATTTGCCTAGGTCTCCAACTATCCCTAATTAATTAATATATGTTCTAAGATGTTTTTGAATAAGAGTGGCAACTCTGGTTTATCATCTCACACTTACATTGACTGTCTTAATGTATTTCTCCATCATATAACAAGTTAATTAAAACAAATTCATTAAAACCTAAGGCAAGCCCAACAAAACAGCCCAGTGGACAGAAACCCTCATTTTGTTGTCAATTTGTGTGCAGATAACTGGACTGTCTTTCAATTTCTGTAGCTTCCCTGAAACTTCTTTATCTTTTTGTAAGGATCATTCAGTTCTGGAATAACATTTATCTCAAGGGCTTCTCTGGAAATCCTGCTCCTCAAGGCCCACAGCACTACTTCACAGTGCTATGTTTTTCTTTGCTAGACATGTGGAGACTCACACGAGACTGGAGATGTCAGGTGGGTTTTGGTGCCGTGGTTCCATGCTGACAAAAACCACCAAATAAAGCAAAGATAAAGCAGCCTTAAGCCTGTAAACACCTATTCTGGAATTGTACAATTGCACCAGGATTTCAGTGTTCACAGCCCCCCCCAGGGCTATCAGTGAGATCTTGAATCTTAAACTAAATGCAAGAAAAATTCTGCAATCTTTAGCCCTTGTGGTTGAAAAAATATGTATTTTGAAAACCCAGTACAAATGTAATAGCAGTGAATTTCACCTAAATCTACAGACAGCCTGGGATAACTGTTTTAGTTACTATCTTACAACTTTCTGGGATCCCATGTCTCAGTATTCAAGTATCATCTATCAGATGCCTGTCTTATGGCTAGATGAAGACAGTACACAAACCTGTTTATCAGCACAGATGTAAATGGTGTTCTGGCATCCTAACTGGCAGAAAGAAGATAGATGGATAGATTGTTGTTTGTGATGAATCATGAAACTAGTGAACGAGAAAAGAAGGAGGAATCACTGTTACTTCCCAAAATCTTGGACAAGGTGTAAGGGAAAATGTCCTCATGTGTTTTCTTCCCAGGGCTTTGGATTCTCATTATGTAGCATCCAAGGCTACCATGTCAGTGCTACACTTGCAGACTGGCTAGTTGTGAAACAGCTTGCATCATTCCTCGTCTACAATGCATTACCTCTGGCTATTTATTTTTTTAGTTTAGATTTCCACTTATCTGAAGGGAGTCTCTTCAGTGGTGTGGTTTGGTTTTTGGCTTTGGGGTTTTTTTTGCTTGAAGTAGAAGAATTGGTAACATTTGGCTATAGCCAAACCAAAGCCTTCAAATATTTGAAAGACGAAAAAAGGAAAAAATAAGAATAAAAAGAAAGAAAAATACACACAGATGGAATCCCAAAAGACAGCTGGGATTCCCTGCAACTGAGAAACCCTGCTGTTTACCCCAAGAAATCATCACTTGTCAAGTGACAAAACTGAACATACATTTCACCATATATCCAAAAACCTAAAGCAGACCAAAGAAAATATTCAAACAAAAAAATACATTGTACGTCTGTTAATATTTTCCAACACTTGTCACGACTTCAATATCATTCCGATTTTTTTATTAATAGTAAATATGCCTGCTGATGAATATCCCTAATAAAAATTAAATGTACGCTAAACGTTGAGATCATTTCAAGTTACCTAGCTAGAAAGCATTTTTTTCCAAATGTATAACATAAACATAAATCAAATCTCACTGTAACTTAGGTAAAAAAAAATGTCTATCAATAGCAACTTTAGATTGTTCTATTTAGTCTGGGATACCGGTGGAACCCAACCTCTTCCCCAGAAACAGAAAGGTTTAAAATAATTAATCCAGATTCTGGAGCACCTGGACCTAGCTGAGAGTCCCACTGACTCCTTCTGGTTGCTTGCCATGTGGTCCTGGAGGAGGTGACAAGTAATTGATAGCAACAGGAATATGAAAGCTAGAAACCAGAGTGCTGAACAATCTCTGAGCTTCCCCTGCCCGCATCACTCCATGTTGATGGGCTTTCTACTCCTTTCCTTCCCTCCTATAAAGTCTCTTCACTTCGCTTCACTTCATAGCTAACTCTTTCCCTGCCCTACCCTCTACCTTTCTTCCATTTTATATATACTGCACAAACTATGCCCAGCTAACTCCTGCCTTTCCCAAAGTGCATGGGATGGACAGCACTGTATTTTACCATTGCTCTCTTGTCTCAACTTTCTTATTATACTTCTATTACTCTCCATCTTGTTCATAGCATTCTTTGGGAAAGCAGTTTACAAATACATACACAAACACACATGCACACACATACATATATTTATGCATTGCGTGTTTACATAATGTCCAGCACCAGGAAACTATATTCTTAGTTGGGGCTGTGATTAGCATAAATATAATTAGGGTATTCTGAAATTTGACAGTGAGATGTGAATCATCTCTGCCCTGGTGATCTGATACCTGCAGGCTGTATGCCCACCATCATTGTGTCTTAGTGCTGAGGTATCTGTTGTGGGTGTTGAATCTTTCTGCTTTACTGCAAAGTTGAATACTTTGGGTAATATTTTTTTCAGAGAAGCACCTTTACTGATGAAATCACACTATACATAACTTATCTTTAGACAAGATGTAACACAATGCTATTCACACATTTTCACACTGAATTATCTGTGCATTCTTCCTAGTGGACTAACTTCCCTGTTGTAAATTACTGCCTACCCTAAGAACTGTATGTTTCCGTTAATGAGCCCATATTGATATTTGCCCATAAATATTTTCTGAGTTCACCTGCTTGAATTTAATTCCTTTCACTTTTGCTAAACATCTTTAGTGTTAAATAGATGAATACCTCACTCAGTACGGTTCAGCTGCAATTCTGCCAACACTGAGTTTACACTGGATGTGTTGAGGGACTAAACTCCAGGATATACCACCGATCCCCATTAATCATCTGACATTTGCTTTCTTGCTTTGCACAAAGATCATTTGGGCCTGTGGTAGTAAATGTGACAACAGATATTCCAGATGATCAAGGGGTCAATTACAGTGTTTTTTCTAGAAGACATGAAGGCATTTATATTGCACATGGGTTAATACTGTCTGTTCCCACGGCCCAGCTATTTACACTGTAACTGTCCACGGTGATTGCTGTATCCAGAGCTTAGTTACAGTGTGGTCCTAAATAACTTCTGTTTTGCAGTATTTTTGGATTTTTTTCTCTATAGTACTTTATATTACTCTGGAATGTATGATTTAAACCATCATTTCCACAAGTTCCAATTTCATATATTATGTATATTTATCTTTACTTAAGGAATACATTAAAATATAAAAATAAAACGAACATACATAAAGTCTTCTATAAACAGCTCACTATACAACACTACAGATTAGTTAGCAGTTACACTTCTGCTTGTTATATATTATTTTTACTTGTCTTGAACTGTAAACAGAAACTGTGTATTTTACTTCAGAAAAGTGGATGTTTTTGTTATGAAAGGTTAATAAGAAAGTCATGCTTTAGCAGCATTAAGAGATAATATTTTTTCATTTCACTTTTTTTTTCTCAGAACCAAACAGGTAGAAAAATAAAAACTCTCTGCTTGCCCAATATTTTTATTATAGAAGCCAGTGTAGCCCTATTAGCATTACATTTCCAGTGAATACTGTGAGGCCTTTATGAAACACATATTTAACACAAAACTATTGTAGTCAGTGGTGTAGCTATTAGAATCTAATTCTCTTGATGATGCATGACACAATACTTGAACTTCAGTGGTACACACACAACGCACACAAAATATTATGCATAAACTCCTAATTAATCTGAAATAGAATTGGAGGACAGAAAAAATCTTCTGTGTTTTCTCCCTGATTTCTTAAACTTTTCTGCACACTTTTATTAGATATTTTTATATATCTTTACCAACAGGAAATATGGTACTTTAAAGTAACAGTATAGATCCAATATACAATCCTCTGCCCGAGTTTTATATTTGTTAAGACAGCGTAACAATTTAAGATTAAAGTTAAACATGATTCAACAACCAGAAGTCTGTATGTATGACTTTGATTAATTATTTTTAGTTCAAACATCCCAGTTTATCTCATTTTAAGATTATCCTTGACATAGTTTGAAATCCTAATGCAGATTTTATGGCCCACACCTATCCTTGATGGTGCTAATGCACTAGACATAATGAATCATTCTAATTTGGATGAAAGGACCACACAACATCGCAGCAGTCCTTTGGAGAATTAAGGCTCAATTCTGATCTTCCAGACTTATGAATGCGTTTTTGGGATTAGGCCGCGTATCTGTACATCTGTTGAGTCTCAAGGGGTGTATGCTCAGTTAAATTTTCTGACCTTCCAACGTACTGTATCAAATGTGTGGCCTTGGGATATGAAAGGATTTGATTACAACTGTATTTTAACACAGATTTAATATATAATTATGAGGTAAAACCTAATTCCTCCTTACATCTTCATGTAAAAAATTCCATCACTATTAAGCAGACACTAGGATATTTTTTACCCAGTGAATGTGATAGTAAATGGAAGAAACTGAAACATCCACCCAGGATAATGTAAAATCAAGGACAATCTTCTTAGGGATGGCTTTAAAATCAGCTTCTCGTGTCCATAAAAAACAAGTTTAAATTATCTCCTGTGAATGTGTTGCTACTTGGTACACTGTTGCATTATGCATGATTCTTGACTGCTTATGTAAAAATAAACTGGAAAAAAGGTTCCATTAGTGATCTTCAGTGTTAGTTTACACTTTCTTGTCTACAAGTAATCAGGGCAGGAATTAACTTTAACTATATGTATAATATTTATGGAAAAGTTTGAAAATAATAGGGATTTTTGGTTATTCTTTACTCTCTTATAAATTTTTGAGTCTATCAAAGATAGAACATTATAAAATTTCCTTTAGCTAACTAAACTTTCCTAAGACACAGTGTTTTATGTAAAAAATTTAAATTGTTTGATTGTAGTAAAAACCCCTTCCCAAATATTATCAGTGAAAACTCCCCACAAAATATTAAAATAGACTTGAAAGAGCAAATGAGTTGAGTAGAAATTAACAGATGAGTATACAGTATTTTAGGGTTTTTAATCTTTCTTCCAGTCCATCAAATGTTGTATAGATTTTTAAATAAATAACAATGATATTGGGTAACTGACTGATTGATATGGATATTTCAGAGAAATTACATTTCAAAATTCTATGCTTTTTCATCAATATGATCTTTCACAGATCTGAATTATGGATTAATGGTGCTTACATTTTCTTTATCATTTCAGAAGGCTTAGACCAAGAAGATGAACTGAGCACAGCATCACCTTTACCTTGCAAGTAGTTACTTTCTTCCAGTTGAAGAATATGTTGTACATAATCAGGTCATTTTTTCCCAACTGCCTTAAAAGCATGAGGATTATTTTTGCTGTTCTCACATAAAAACGAAAATGAAGTTCCCTAAAATGCCCAGTGGCAGATTAAAGGATCCTCATTTTTTGTCGCTTGTATGAAAAAGTTGTGTAATGCTGGTGTCATTTAAATTGCTTCAGTGTACTGACGATATGCAGCATGACGAAGAACTGCAACTATGTACGTTTCATGAAAAAAAGAAGTTTTCAAAGAATGGGTGAAGGTCCTTCACTGGGACTAGAGATAAAGATGGAAAGTCCAGCAGCGGGACTGGTGAGTAGGGGGTTCTGGTTCCAGTAAGACTCAACAAACAGCTCAGATCAGAATCTGAAGTGCAGGAAAACAGCCTGTAGCTTCGAGATTAGCTTTCTCACACTATTCCTGAGTTAAGCCAGTACAAACATCATCATGAATACATAATTATGATTATGCACTACACTATGCATAATAGATCTTAAAATCTGGAAACAAAGAAGTAGTCTAGGAATGCTGTTTTCAAGCTTTTCGTTTTGAACACAATGAAGCTGAGTGTAAGGGTAAAAGACTTTCTGTAAGTAAAACCAGTTCCAAGAAAATACATTTACTTGGAAAATTCATTCAGTTACATATGAAAGATTTACATATAAAAGACGGGCTAAAAGGGAGATAGGGGCCTGGTGTTATGTTTATAACTTGAAAATAACAATCAATGATGTCTGAACCCCTCCCATCTAACATAGTTTAGGGAACTTCAAAAAACCTACCCCTTGGAATAAGTAGCAATAGACAAAGAAGCTGGCAGCTTGGCAAGTTTTTTTTTCTCAGAAAGAAATATATTTATTTTTTGAAACTCTGCAGTTTTGTCTTTGAACCAATGTCCTTTTCTAGGACTGATGGATATACACAGACAGGTATCCTTGGTTTAAATGATGGTATTGATAATTTGCATAAAATGAGTGGATGGGTTCATTCACTTTCATATGTAGAAACAAAACAGTATGAAAATGATGAATGGATTAACTGGGTACACTTATGACTGCAAAATTTTGGTATCAGACTCTTGCTGGTCCCCTGTCTCCTGATCAAGCTATTTCAGGACAGCAGTGCTGCAGCTCCCTGGTCTCTAATGGGACCTCACAGGAGCTATAAGCCTCTGTTTGGGATCACAAGTCCAAGCAGAGGTTATAAGTGGAAGTGGGCTGACCTTAAAAACTAGGGAGCATGAAAAAGAACAACAAATTTGGACTTAGGTCCTGGTAGTCGGGTTAATGTTTTTATTAATCTTTTTCTTTCTATGAAATGAAAACTCAGAGTGGTAATAACAATCACACTGGGTATCATCACACTGTGAACTGAATTACATGATTAGAAAATGACTCTACTTGTTGACTCAGACCAGTTTCACAAATAATTTTTTTAATTCCAGAAAGTACATTTTCCTTGAAGGCCTTTCTTGATTCAAAGAAAATCCCTTCTGCTTCGAATAAAATTTTCAAATCAATTTTCAGGTACCTGAGCAAAAAAACCCCAAAAAACAAATAACAAAAAAACCACCCAGCTTTTAAAGTGTTGCTAGCACTTCAATAGCCCAGTGATGTCAATGAAAGGAAAAGAAAGCCCCTCTTTCAGTACATGTGTGTATGCAAGAAAAGCAACCTAAAACCATGAACAGCATCATGAAAACTCAAGAGCTCTAAAAGAGCAAAAGCTATAGAAACTGGCAGAATCAGAGAAGTCCAGGGTATCAAACTAAAGAAGTTAGTAAAACTTTATACCAGAGTTTCTCTTCTGGTCACAGAAATTGGCATTAAGATGCTATAGTACTCCAGTAACTCTCTGTTTCAAATAACTACCACATATCACTTGGCACTAATTGGCAGCAGCTGTTGAAGGCAGCCTTGAAGCTGGCATCCCAACAGAGCAGGTTTTTCTCCCTGCTCCGAGGAGATATGGTCCTCCAGGTGAAGTGGGAGGCCACCGCCTGTGCGGGGCATCCGTCTCGTATGGCAGCTGCCTGGCTTGAGGGTCACTGCAAGCTCAGCCCAACTAACAGCCCTCTATGGCAGTCACAAACTTTCTCTGTTTTTAAGGGAAAGAAATGAGTAGTTGCCTGATTTTAACAAGCTCAGATCCCATTTGTACATTGAAGAGATGTGGCCATGCCTGCAGATCCTGACAGCTCCTGCTAATTCTAAGGAGAACAGTTAGGTGGTGGATGCTTATAAATCTGATATTCTTATGACCTTTGATCAAACTTTCTTTTGCTAAGCTGTGGATGGCAAACCAGCAAATGCAAGCTGTGGCATCAAACAAAAGAAGAAGAGCTCACATCTGGCCCTGGCTGTGACATGGCTTTACGGTCCAAATCAGCTGCTAGAAGGAGAAAAAGGATGCTCAGCACCAAGTGCTCCTGCTGCCTGCAGCACAGGAGACATTGGCCTCAGCTCATTGAAAGTTCAAGTGAAACTTGATTTACAGCCACACCTTGGGCGGACAAGCACTGGAAGAGCAGAGAGAGATCTGGACAAAGAGTGATGGGAGGTGGGGGCGGGGGGCAATGGGTTTCCTTCGTATTATAAAAATGCATCTTATTCTGTTTTTAATCAACAAACCTTATCCAGCAATCAAGGCAGATATATAATAAGCTGAGCTACTCTGTAAATCTAAACATTCCCCACAAATAGAAAAGATACAGCCTGAGCTCTCTGATTGTTACTACGGCAACTATCTAAAATGAAAATCTTGTTAACCCTTTGCATGCTGTAGCCACCCATGCATCACTGTTAGCTGACTTCTGCACACTTATCTCTGCTTTTTCCCCCCTCAAGAAATTCATAATTGTGCTGCTCACAGTAGTTATGCTCTGGTTATCCTATTTGGGACTGAAAGGTCTGTAATAGGTGGCAGTTTTGTATATAGAGCTGAGTTTTGTTACTTGCTCATTACTGGAATTATAGTTCCAAACCCAACTAATAAAGCAGAAGAGAAAATACCTAGATTACTCCACAAGGCCTGGGATGTTGATTAAAACCTTGAAAACAGGAATGGGATGCTTTCTAGTAAACTCCACCACTGCTTTTTTTTTTCTTTTATTTAGGAAATGTTTTGACTGTAAATAGGAATTGTTTTCTATAATGCGCTGTAAGCAGGCTGATTTTAAAATGCTTTTTTTAAAGCTTCTATTTCTTAAGTACTGCAAAGAAGACTGCCAGCTTTTTAACAAAACAATATATAAACCACAGTGCTTTGAAAATTAATGGGCAGGTATTGGACTTGAAATCTCTCTGAAACATATGAAAATTCAGACAAATGATAAAACTTACTTTTTAATTTCTACAAGAGCAGCAGATGATTTTACAATCATATTTATATTTGCATCTATTTGAATATTTGAGACAGTTTTGTTTTAAAGTTCCCAGCAGTTTTAAAGTCTTCCACAGCTAATTGCTGAAAACAACTGATTCCATGGAAATTCTTCTCCGTTTACAGTGAAGGAAGCAGGATGTGGCCCATGGACATAAATTCTATTCATTCTTTTACTTTATGCCTTCCATGTAATTAAGAAGGACCCTTCACTGCTCGGCAGAATTAGACTCTTTATGGCATTCCCAAGTATATAATTTAAGACAAATACACACCATATCAATTGATTCCTACTGAATGAGAAATACTCAGCTGATATGTTAAGGCATTCACCTCAGTTAATTCAATGTAGATAAAAGGATTTTACTTGTACATTTTTGAAAAATTGAGTAACATACATTTAACTTGAACAAATTAATAAATACTACACTTTTCTTTATAAAAGCAAAATTTACACGTAATTGAACCCATATAACTTAAAGTGACTGCAATAGTGTGCAAATTATCTTAAGAATTTTTTTTGAACAGTGACCCTGTTAAACCAAATCTTAACAAACTTCCAGTACATTAAGTTACAGATGCCATTTAGAATTGAAATGGAAGGATAACGAAACTGAGTACTTGAAGATTAGTGAAATATTGGTATTATAATACTCAATTTTATTAAAAGGAAACATTGACTAAGATACTTAAGTTCACCTAGAATTGTTTCAAACTTTCAGAAATGGAATTGCTTTAAAAACAGAAATTGGATTACTATGAATGTATATGTCAGTGCATAATGTTCACAGTTCAAAATCTTAATGTGTTATTTTTATTTACAGAAAAATGAACCTATTAAAGTGAACAATCCAGCTTGCTTTTTTTCCCCCCTACTTAATAAAAATCTGTTATTCAAAAAAGGCTCACAGACCTTGCCTGCAGTGTATACAAATCAAAGGACAGACTACTGGCACTGGGCAAACCCCAAATCGCTGGTCTCATCCAATCATTCTTAATGTTCACTAGGAGAATGACGTGAACTAGTTCCTCCGACTCAGGATATGTTCCAATAATATTTTTCCAACTTAAGAAATACTTCCCACATTTCTGTAGCTAGTTTGATATACATTCAAAGCAACTTACCTTTTAAATCTTTTTTATAAAGTCAAATGGACTACATTTTCTAAAGTTCAATTTTGTATTTACAATATATGATCACTAGATTCACCCTAGAGGCTTTCCAAACATCACGTCTATTTAGCAGAGCTGGCCAGTTTCCCAGGAATATGTCCAAAGTAACCTAGAAATGTACTGGCTAGTCAACATACTACACACATAAGCAGTTCTTCAGCAACCCTAGGAACATAAAACAATCCTAGTTTACCACTATATTATTCCAAGTGAAAATAACCCAATTAAAAAGGAAGTGTCACCACATTGCCATTTTTTTTGTCAGACTTTTTTATTCCCCAACATCCCACCTTCTTTCCATCTTACCTTTAAATTGCTGTGTTTGCCTAACTCATCTATTAACCAACTGACTTGAAGACTCTGTATCATCTGTCAGGCATATATGGATCCCAGCTCCTTTGGCTATGCTAGAGTTGTATGTAATTATTTTGAAAGGAAAAAATACTTGCATGTGATTTATTTGCTCAAGTCATTTATATAGACTTGCCTTCTTGGGAGCAAACCAAGGTCAAATGTTTTCTTACTTGAAGAACATTTGAAGGATCAGTCTCTAAAGGCACCATCAAGTATTCACCTTAGAAGCCCAGCTTTCCTGCGGGTATTTGCCCTTCTTGACCACATACAAAGAGAATCATGGGGCCTACAGAAGGTCACAGGGTTTCTAAAAAAATTCAGAAGGAAGGGGTTGTCATGATGCACACAGTAATCTAATGGTGTGGCCATCCTTTGAGTGAGATTGTGCTCTGTTACTATAAATTGCTCAGTAAGCCTCAGGAATCCAGCACATAAGAATCTCATCATCTGACTGCAAAACTCCATTTCTTCAACCTTAATCTAAAGCCTAAACCCCCAAAACTTATGGTAAAGCTATAACTAAGGGCCAAGCCTGGAAACTGCCACTTCAAACATCAGCTAAACAAGGTTTATTTCTAACAGTAGTAATGCTTCACATTATCATATGTAATCATTTTGCAGTCTCGTATTGGTGTGTGATAGCAGCAGAGAAGAATCATGAAAAAGATGCACTACTGGAATCTACAGGCAGCTAAAAGAAAATTTTGTGGAAATATATTATTTAGTAATGAAAAAAAAGAAGTCTTTCCAATTTTGGTGAACTTCTAAGAATACATGATTTTTCAAAATGTGAACTGATTTTGGGAAAGAAACTCAAAATACTTCTTGTTCTTTAAATCAGTAATGATAATAGAAAACACTGCAAAATGTTCCGAATCCTAGCTAACTGAATCCTTTAACTGTTTTCTTTAAACTCATCACTAGCTTAAAGTGTGCAAAATAAAATATTCAGTGTAATTTTATGCAAATGCCAGGTACAAGACTACAATTAACAAAGGTAATCAAATCTGTCTAAGCATATCTGTTCAGTTATGAAGGCTCATCTGTAGTTCCCTAACAGACAAACGAATAGGCTAAGAGTCATTTTTCACTCTCAGCAGCACATACACTATTCCCATTGACGTCAAAAGGAATTGCACCTGTGGTTCAGAAAACAGTTTTTAACTCAATCTTTACAGGTTGCGCTTTATTGGTAGTTTCGCCACTGTCAAAGATTTTATGATGTTAATAATCTTATTTTTAATTTAAAGAAAAAATTACTATGTTCTTTCACTTCTCTTTACCCCTACTCATTAAGGCTAATCCTTCAAGCGTTTAGCATGACTTTAGCTCAAAATACCAAAGAAGTCAGTACGACTTTCAGTGGGGCAAAGCTCAGGGATTACAGGCTTTGGATCACATAAACATTTTTCGGTAAGGAAAAAACCCCACCCTTTTCTATTTCATTGTACTTTATAAAAGCTAACATTATAGGATGTAAAACCTCTCTTATTTTCTTTTTTCATATACCATCAATATTCATAGTTCATACAAATGCCACAACCAGACAGTCATTAATTTGTTCCATTACATTTCTTTTTTTCCTGAAAATGATTTCCAGCTAAAGGAATACCAATCACCTTAAATATTATATGGAAAACCACAAAGTGGACACAATTCTGCTCTCCCTGAAAGTAATGACAAAGCATTGCTCATATTTATAAATCCCCAGCATTTCTGTGTGTTCTATGAACAGCCTATGATGGGAGGAAAAGTAATAGAACCAAGCAAAAAACATCTCTAGTAAAATATTTAAGAAGAACACCAAATATTAAGGTACTAAAATAATCCCAGAGTAATAGAACAGTTTGTGTTGGAATGGATCTTAAAGATCCAACCCCACTGCCATGGGCAGGGACACCTTCCACTATGTCAGGCTGCTTATATAGCCTCATCCAACTCGACCTTGAACACTTCTAGGGATGGGGAACTTCTCTGAGCAACCTGTTCCTGTGCCTCACCAGCATCACAGTAAAAAATTTCTTCCTAATACTTAATTTAATTCTATCCTCTTTCAGTTTGAAACTGTGCCCCCTCATTCTATCATTGTACTTACAGACAAAAAGCCCCACCCTATCTTTCTTGCAGGCTCTCTAAGTACTCAAAGGCTGCTATAAGATCTCCCTGGAGCCTTCTCTTCTCCAGGCTAAACAAACCCAACGCTTTCAGCCTATCCTCATATGAGAGGTGCTACAAACCTCTGATCACCTCTGTGGTCCTCCTCTGGACTCGCTCTAACAGATTCATGTCCTTTCTGTGCTGTGCTGAGGACTACAGAACTGAACACTAGACTCCAGGTGAAGTCTTGTGAGAGCAGAGTAGAGGGGGGAATCATTTCCCTCAGCCTGCTGCTCATGATTCTTTTGATGCAGCCCAGGTTAAAGTTGGCTTTCTGTGCTGTTGGCACATCTTGCTGGCTCATGTTCAGCTTCTCATCTACCAGCACCCAAGTCCTTCTCTTCATGGCTACTCTCAATCCATTCTCTACCAAGCCTAGATTTGTGCTTGGGGTTGCAATAATGGTGGCATTAGAAGCATTATAGGGAATTATTTCCTTGCAGAAGATTGTCAATATCATGTAAAAAGCAGTGACACAGTTCACTCTAGAAACTAACATTTTATATGTCTGTGCATCCTGCAAAGTGCATCCTTGTATGTTCCTCAGCATTGCGCTGCAGGTGCTCCAACCAGGATATCCAGGTAGCTACACTTTTCCTGTAAGTTTACTGCAGCTAAGAATGATCATGTATTTAGAGATAATGCTCAGGGACACCTGCAGTATCACGTTCTTCAACTGCATTTGAGGACCTGTACTTTGCAAAAAGCCTCATTCTTTCTCTCCCAGCAGAACAGTATTTCCTTGCACCAATGTTCTTTAAAAAAATGTATTGCTACATCCCTATAGAGTTACGCATGTAAATACTTAATTGATAACATTACTTGGCAAAGTACATGCTACCATTGTGCCTTCTGTGCTCAGGGCACAACAGGTACTGCCCAAAGGGCATGGGAGAAAGGGAACAAGCAGACCCCATACTCCAAAAACTCTCTGTCTAAAACTAGTTATACTTTTGTTTTTCTTACTATTTTTAAGAATATTTTCTATAACTCTGAATTGCTATTGGAGAGGATCCCTGTTTTAAGCACTCATGTTCAGTTAGGCTTAATCTTCCTAAAGTCACAAAGTTTTATTTCACTTTCCCAAAAGGTAAATTGTGTGAGGGAGGCATTAATAATTTCTTTTCCAATATCATGTCTGAAAGAACTCAATCACATACATGCTACCTAAAATCAAAACAAAAATGGCATAAATTTGGCAGGAACAGATTTATTTGAATATTCAAATAATTTCTTGAAGAATTCATCCATTTTAAAGCCAGTTGCCTGGATACACCACCAACAGAAATGATATCAAAAGCAGATGTACTGTACACAAATAAAAACCACAGAGAATGAGTAAGGGCATTACATGCGGAAAAACTCTGAAATCACACTCTAAATTGCTGTTTTACTTAGTTAAAGCATTTTTAAGAGCCAAGATCAAGGATCTAGAGTTATTTAATAAACTGTGACAAACTTTTATCAGTAGAACTTTATCTAGCTTTCATTAGTTCTGATTCAATGCTTAATAGATGGAACATCTATAATTCATAACTAATTGTTATCCAGGTTCCTAACTTTTTATACATGGATATTTCATCTTTCAGCATCCTCTGTCTTATTTGTCAGTGTATTCCCTTCAACTTTGTATTTGACTTAGTGTTTTAATGTTGGTAAGAAAAAAGAAGCGAGATAAATGGAGTCCTGAAATCTCCCTCTTTCTTATTCTGAACGTCACTATTAAAATCAGAAATCATTCAAGAGACATTAGCTAATCACCATTGTGCTAAGGGATTACATTATATAATAAGACATGCACCAACATGTATTAAGAAACATTTGACTTCAAACTACATGCTAAAATCAACAGGAATATACTATCTTAAATACTTGAGCAAAACTCAGTAAAAGATACAGTAGGCAAACATTGTAGTCAGCTCAGCAGTGATTACCAACTCATGCTCCAAATTCACTATAAAATGAAAATCAATATTTCCACAAGTTCCTGCAACATAAAAGATAACCTTCATTGATTTTTCTAGACTTAGGCCTCACTGATAAAATCTAATATAAATTTTCAACCACGAGGATTTGGATCAGAGCAGGGGTGATAAGTCCTGCACATCTCTTAAGAGGTGGAGAATTTTTTTTTTTAAAGTGCACGTTCATACTATTTATAATTTGCCCTGTGCAAGTGAAAGCTTTTTCCACCAGTGCTATCAGGAATCTCTTCTAATTTTTATTACTGTGAGGCTAAAGCCTGTTCCAGATAATTTGGAAATTTCAGGGGAATTGTGATAGGGCTGATGGTGCAGCCCTGGCTGACTTGAGAAAAGAGCTAACCCGTAATAGCCTCCATGGCCGTGCTGATTAAATGTTGCCATAGATGAAAGGCCTGCCATCGCCGCAATAAATTAACCAATCACACAAATCCCAAGTCAGTGCTAATCCTTCCTTGATACTCTGATCCTCTGATCAGCTCAAGGAGGTAAAGAAACTGGCTTGTGACGCTTGGTGCTCTAACCCCTGGATTTCATGTACACAACGAGCTAATGATATCTTGCTGACCAGTTCAATGGGATGAACTCCTCTCACAACCCTTAGGGAACACAGCGTCCTTCTTTAAAAAAATGACAAGCACATGGTTTTGTGTTTTATTATGACACCGTGGGCAAACTAACCAGCACTTGTTAACCACAATAAGCATCAAACTGACGTATGCCACAAAGCACGCTGTATTTTACACGTGCAAGTGATGGATTAAACAAGAACCAAGACACGAAACCATGCATAATTGTTCAAGCAATTGTGATTAAGCTATCCAGCTTTCAATAGGGAAGGTTGCTACCTTTCCCGTTAGCCCAATTTTTTCCCTGTTCTTACAATTTGGAGAGTAGGAGCAGGAGGGAGGATGCATCCACACATCCGAGAGTGTAAGAGAGAGGCACAGAGAGTCTCTTTACCTCTTACACACTCACTCAAATGTACCACCACAGTGTGATTATAATCAGATTTAGACGTAGACTCATTTAATCAATTAACAGAAGGTCTGAACACATGCAGCATTTTCTCATTAATTATGGGAATGCTGCCTTTCCAATACACTTTGTGAAATTGAGTCTGTGCAGTCTGCATTAGTGTACTTCATAATTGGGGACATTCTTTTTCTTTTTTGCAGTAATTGGTTGCTAAAAGTAAGAAAGCTCTGGGATTTGCCTCTAGGGCTTCCACACATAAAGAATTTTGAAAGTACTTCATTATTTCTCCTGGTCAGTTCTGTGAAATTAAAACTATTTTTCCCTTCTTCTTTGAGGAAGTGGTTTGAAAGTAGGGTTCCTAGAAAATGTATATGTGTATGTGTGGTGTGTGTATGGGCATGCGTCTCTGCACTCATACAAACATACACACATACATGTGAAATCATGGCTCGTTTGACAGTCTGCCATCACTGAAGTCAGCAGAAATGCAAAGCTCACAGAATTTGTTCACTAGCAATTAATTTTATTGAGCAACTTCTTCAAGAAAGATTTTTTTCCATGCTTACACAATCAAAATCAATCATACTTGAGTGACTTGCTAAATAAGTTCATAAGGTTTGGGAGGATGTTCAGTTGATCACTCTGACTATAACAAAGAACCTAGTATATAATTTGTAAGAATCAGAGCTACTAGAGAACCAAGTATCTATTCTTTCTTGTCCATCTTTGACTGTTTTGTACTAATTTTTGTCTCCTCTCTTTTTGGGTGGGTATATATGCACATGCACATGTGGGCTCTGATGCTGCCACCACATCCCTCCCTGTGACTTTTCCAACTAACCTCTTCACACTGCTGGGCTCACAATAGTTAGCCCAGGAGCAAGTCTTGTGGGAATTAATTAGTAAGAATATTACAAGAAGACAGCTTGCTCCCTGCAAGCCATTGTGGGACAGCATTTCCTAGTAACATGGCTATCTCTGGAAAAAAGTGTTTTCCAAGAACAGCAGATGTTAGTGCAGTCCAGAAAGGTACTTAAACTATATTTTATTCAATAGAATCACAGGAGTTGGAAGAAATTAAATGGGGTTCCTCTGTCAAATTTAATCCTTTTGATTTTACCTCTGATGCCTTATATTGGCTAATGTGTATCCACTTTAATGCTGCACTTATCCAAGTTATCCATACTAAACACTTAGTATTTTAACTTTTACTGGCTATGAGAGCAATAGAAGATCAATCTTTATGATATATCATTAAAATAATATGCTTTAAAAATAATGCTTTATGGAAGCGTTTTTTGAATGCATGGATATTCTCAGACTTGACAGCCCACAGTAAAGCTTAAACTCAAATGAGTGATAGTTTAAAAATTTACTAATAAAAAGCAAGAGTGATAGCTGTCATGTTCTTCAGAAAGACCCATACGTGCTTTTAGTTTATATCCCTTTTTTCACAATGTAAATATTTTATATTCCCACTACAGCATTACTTTAAGGAAAACACCCATTCCAGCTTTGCTGAGTTAGGGGCTTCTCTAAGGCCAAATGTACCCTCTGCCAACTAATGCAATGGGCATGGACGCTGACCTTCACCTTCTCCATATTCCTGGAGTTTCTAATACAACTCTAAACATAACCTTCTATTTCAGCAAAGTTGCACCGTATTTTTACATAAAGATCTCAATTTCTACCTGCACAAGTGAAAATGGGAAAAAAACCCACACATACATCAGTGATTGCACATATGAAGCTTCCAGCTCACATGGAGTCCATGCTCTGAAAACTTCAGTTGCTGGCTAACAAAAAATCTATCTCTTGCTTTTCTGCAAATAACATGGATAGACTAGATTACAATATCTTTAGAGGAGCTAAAATAGCATTCAGAAGGGAGATTTATAGTGCTATATTCATCTTTTCTCACAAAATCATAAAACTCATAGTTCAGCAGGCACAGAATCCATTGCAATCAAATTGCTAAAGAAGGCAGTAGGAAAGCGAGCTTGCTCAATTCTGCTGTGAACAGTAAAGGTGGACTTCTCCAAAGATTAATTCTTTTCTATTTCTGCTGGAATTCTTCTGTTACTGTTAAAAAAAAAGAAAAAAAGGAAAAAACCAAACCCACCATCTTTGTATTTCAAATAATCTCCAGTATACTCTGCCCTATACTATTATTATGGAAACTGCAAAAATTAAAAGCCTCATAGATTGTCTTAATGTATATATGAGTCTATAAAAATAGACCTTACTATGTCCTTCTCTTCAGGTGACAATTTCACTGACTCCATTGTCTGTTTTGTCTGAATAATGTCCCAAGCAAGGGAATGAATTTTTTGCAAGCAAAGCCACTGTCATTCCTATTTTCTCCATTTCCATTATGTCCCTGTTTTGATAACTCTTCACTTACGGGTGCAAAATGTTTTAAATTGTCATTTTAATACTGTGCTACTGTAAGAAGTAAATTCCCATCGCCACCGTCTGTGGAGAGGGATGGCAAGTTCAGCCCCAGTGTCAGTGCTGGTTTAGGTGCAGTATCACAGTGTTGTTTTAAGGTCAACACTATGCTCACAGTGATTTTAAAAAGAACGTGGGTCAATTAGGTAACTGTATAAGCACCAAACACGACCAGCTCTATGAGCAGAATTACCATTAAATAACAAATGTAGGAATGCAAAAATACAAGCATGAAAGACAAACTGATTTGAAAGAAATAACTCGCACAATAGCTCTGTATGATCTTCTTACCGAATTCTTTGTCAAGGAACAAAGCAATCAAATTTTAAAGTTTTTACTACAATAACCTTGGATCCCCTAGGGAATTTTCAGTGAAATATGAGAGAGGTTTTAATACCTGGAAGCACAGCTGCATTATGGTGAGGTCAATTTAGGAGCACTATTGAGACTCTAGGCCATAATGACTCCATATGGAGCCGGATAGCAGCTAAGGTAATAAACTTTCACAGTGTGATTTCTTTGCTCAGTGCAATACTAGCATAATTCGGCAGTTACTCATCTTTCATTCAATGGAGAGAGCTTTTCTCCCCTTTTATTAAGAGCTACCATGTGCTCATTCTTTGCTTCTCATCACAGAAGGTTTACAAATCCAAAGAAAACATTAACTGAATTCCAAATGAAAATCTCTGAATTTTATGAGTGTCTGAATGCTGTAGAAAAGGGAAACTCCTCAGTCCTCGACCCCTACACAAAGATGTTTCCGTTTGTCTTAGAAACTGGTGTTAAATGGATATTGGCCTTAGCTTCCGGAGTAAAAAGAAGACACTAAATGCATTTGAGGATGGAGAAGTAAGAAACTGGGGACAGCTGTGGACAGCAGATTTGGGACACTGGTATCATGTATGTAACAAATCTTTATTAATAAGTACATTAAATCCCATATTTTTCATTTATAACCACTGCATAATTTCCTGTTAACACTTCATGTAAATTCCAGATAAGGTAATAATTTTTTTTCAGAATTCTATTTCTGTTTCATTATATGTTCTACACTCTGCCCCACAGGTCAGTTGCATGATTGAAGTTTTATGCCTCATTAAAATTCCCCTAGTTAAAACATGGAGACAGAATTTTGGTAATTCCTTTCTCCACAACTACAATTAACCATTCTGCTGGATTCCTGTAATACTGCAATCCAAGTTTAAAAATTACTGTATGGTGAGATGGTCAAGGGGTCTAAATGTCCTAAACATAAGGCTCTTATCTTTCTTTGCTCCAGTGGCTGAAAAACCCTGCACCACCACCTCCCAGTTCAGTATTTCTAGCTAGCAGCTGCTATCAGAAACCTAAATAACAAAAATATGCAAACTTGCACACTAATTCCCTTTGGAGATAGATCTTGGCTGCAGCCCTGTCATAAATCAGAGAATTTCGATATGAAATGAGGCAAGCAGCTCTAATCATTTCTGCATTTCAAATTGGATCACTGGCTCAATCACTGGGCTTTTTTAAACTGCTTGCCTAAGAGCAAATGTGAGGCGGGAGATAATTCTGAAGAAATCTCTTCTTTTGTGGCCGTAGAACTCTTTTAACTGTTTCAAGACTGAAGGCCACATTTCAGTGATAATAACATATATCTGCTGAGAGAGATATGGATCCTTAAAGACATCTTCCCTCTCTTTCAACTCATAGAATTCCATCAATATCTGCATATATTACATATATTAATATATGTGCATGTGCATATGGGTGTTTGTGTGCATAAAAAGAGAGGGAGAGAAAAGAAGAGAGAAACATCTGACATGTAGCCTCAGTGTATTTCCCTTCAGAATTTTCTCTTCTGACTTGATGTGGGTTTCAATTGCTGCAATGACTGTGTAGTCAACTTTCTACACGTATACCCAGGCATTCTGGGAATTTATTTAATGATGAACACAAACCAAAAAATTAAAGAAGTGGGAAATCTAAGCTATTGAGGTATCAGTTTCAGGAGTGCAGTAACCCTCACCCATCCAGGGTTTGGCTCAGAACTAAGTCAAACCAATAAAATCAAGTTAAACAAAGGTGATCATATATGATATCCAAAGGACACCTCCTTACCCACCAAAGTTCTGAAATTCTCCTTTATTATACCACTGATTTTCTATTTTCATGTCTTAACTAAACTCTGAAAATAAAGTATCACAAAAATTACTCTGGTGGTCAATTAGTGTGTAAACACCATCCTCTTAACTTTATTTTTATGCTCAGAGTATCCCCTCTTTTCACCCAAACAATACTACCAGTTTGTTGCAGTTTCCGTGTCCCCACTGCAGTGCTTTGAAGTTGAATTTAACTCTATTATCAGCAGGCTTTTGTAATCTCATGTAAGCCTAATAGTGATCAGATGGAATTTTACAGCTAAGCTCCCTGCATTTTGAGGACTAATTTAAAATATTTATCAAATTTTTGGTTTAGGACTTAAAAAAAATATTCACCTTACATGGGGGGGGGGGGTTTGTCTCTTATTTCACCCTCTGCTGCCTCATACGCTATTTTCCTTTGGGAATTAGACACATAATTTTTGGATACTTAATTTTCTGTTCCCTTCCCCTACATTCCCTGCTTTTAATAAAATTTAGTAGACTCTTTCATTCAACACCAATCCAGATTTTCGATGATTTTAGTATCACTGCAGAGTAGTAGTGGTGCAGACACAAAGCAAGTAATACTATTTAGAGTCTGTCATTAAACTTTGAAAATACGTTTCTAGGTAAGAGCGTTGCCAAACTCTGCATTGCCTCCCACACTCAGTTCTGTCAAGCACATATATATATATATGTACTTTTTTTCATGCACCTTGACAGCTGCAATGACCATATTGTTAGTGTTCTCCCATTCTGCATATACACAGAGAAGGGAAATCTAAAGAACTCCTGTCAGAATTGCCAGAGACTATGCTGAGGAGCTCAGTTCACCAACAGAGCAACCTTGCATCTCATGGCACACACTACTGAAATCTGGAGACAGCACATCCATGGAGTTCAAATGATGCTATAGGGCATACCAGAGCTGTCTCTTCTTGGTAACAGATTTGGCTTATTTGAATACATCTCCTAATTCATTCCCCCTTTGTCTGCATGAAATTGGGAAGAAAGTTAAACTCAAAAGCGATTGAAGATTTCCAGTAATCCAAGCCCTTATGCACAGTCACGTTACCTGTGGGACTACCCAAGATCAGTGCTCAGCAGCTGGGCACACACCGCAGGACCTGCAAAATCAGGCCATGAACCAGCATAGGTAAAATCCAAGCCTAGTAACACTAACAACTAGACTGACGTCACACTTTTACTTTTCTATTCAAAACAATACATTCAATGTTAATACACCAAGCCTCATGGGGTCTTGCCCATTAAGTTTGAGGATTTGAATCTCATGAATGCAGAATACACATTGTTCTCAGCTGAGGTCATTTTGCTGTGCATGTAGGAACAAGCAGGCTGCTTCTGCAGCTTACAAGTGTAACAGATTTGTCAAACTCATTCTAGGCTCACCTCTGTTTCTGCTGTGTCTCAGGGCATGCAATCCCAAATCCTTGTTGTTCAGTGGGGAGTTAAAGCCATACACTGAAGCTGTTTAGGAGCAGAGTGGTTGGTGTTACTTCTTTAACTCATCTGACAACCACTGGTAAGAACTTAAACTAACCTTGTGTTATTCCACCCGTCCCTCTGATATTTTTATGTCTGAAAAGGGCCCAAACTTCAAACAGCAGCCCACAATGTAAGAGAGAAGCACTACGCTAGGTCTGAAATTACCCTCCAGAGTACAACATGTATCACAATTTAAATGATTAAGGAGGTGCCAGCAAAAGTTCAACTGAGCAATCATTAGTCTTTTAATGTGTGTTATCATATTTTCCTCTCTCTCCATATTGGTTTAAAAAGGCCTAGTGATTAATATTACCTTTCTTCTAAAAACATTGCAGAAATAGTTCACCGTCAAGTTTTGGGTTTAGGTTAATGTTCTGATAGTATCTATCTCTTCTTTCCTTACATGTAAAAACAACGTATACTGAAAAAATTAAAACTCAATCAGGATCACATTGAAAAGTTTAAATGTGACCTCGTGCTGCTTCTAGAGAAAAATAAATGAAGGTAAATTGTAACAGTTTACGAAAAACATCTGTTCGCTTACAGATGTTTCTCATAACCACTGGCTGTAGTATAGCTGTAGACAGGTGCACAAATCTGTGTATGCCACCAAGTTACACATTTTTTCACTCTCAAGGGATAAATAAAAGGTTTTACTGGCTACCATGCTGCTGCTGCTTTCCCTGTCGGCAGAGCAGAGCTGAATAGCTTCCTTGAGCCTAGGTGCACAGCAGCTTCTCAATTATTAAAATTCAATGCAATGTTACTAAGTTCATAATAGTTACAATATAATGAAGCATTTCAGGCTTCACAATCCTAAAGAGTGTCAATCCAATATCATAATAACAGTGGCATTCAAATAGAAACCATATCTACATGGTACAGCACAGAAACTACCTCTGCTATGCACAGTCCTTTTAGCACTTGCAGCAACACGATTTCCTTCAGGAATGGGCCCCCAAGCCATTTTGGTGTGAATCTCCCATTTGGTCAGAAATTTAGGCTTTTTATAGCCTCATTCTTTCCTCTTCCCTATCTTCAACTTTTAACTGACATATTTTGAGTAAAGAACAAAGTCACAAAAAATGCAAGTACCAGGTACAAACTGAAACACTTGTTTTCAGTAGGACACCCCTATGCTGGAACATCACTACACTGAGAGAAGATTTAAATTTTACTTTATCTTCTGTCTCAAACTTTCACCTTTCCTCTTCATGAAAGGAACAGAACCACTCCCAGCATGCACACAGCTGCTATAGCACTTACACTTGCTGAAGTGACTGTCAATGGGTAACTGATTTTTAAACATCTAAGCAAGTGTTTTTGAAGAAATCGCTGTAATGCACTGTGGAGGATTTAATTAAACAAAAATATAGCCACATATATTGGCAACAAATCTCTTATTCTGGTTCCATGGTATTCAGTGCATTTATAACTTCGTATGAAAATCTGTGGGATTCCAGATAATTCCATAAATCTTTTTCTGCTACAGTGTGAAATTTCTGGTAAAATAAACATATTTCAGAGAGAGATAAATATTTTAACTTACAAAAGAATGTGATCATTTCTAAAACAACAGTTAAGTGATTACAAAAACATAAATAGGGCAAGGATTGACTCTTGTCTCTGAGAAAAAAAGTGTTCAGTTGGAAAAAAACAAGTGCTGTCACTAGTATTACAGAAGCTATAAAAATTCAAGTTTTTTTTTTCTCTTCTGTTTATGCCTAGTACATTGAATACAGAGGAACCGTGTGGAGAACTAAATAAAGTATGAACAAATTTTAAAAAATAGAAAAATACAAACCAAGTCTACAGGTACTACAGAAAGTAAGGATTTCATAGCAATGTTAGCTCAGTACTGTGTCACATGACAGTATATTTTACTTCTTGAGAGTACTTGTATTATTATATTGATATTTAAATCCCCAAATATAATAATGATTTACTAATTGCTCTGTTAGGAGTCTTAACTTTCAGAAGTCCTGAATGTTTTAAGGTTTAATTATGCATTGCTAAAACTGAATAAGGCTGTATTTCTACATTAATGCCTTTATGAGGGTTGCAAACAACCCAGTCATTGCTCTGTGCTCCACCTTTTAGGGCTTCATGTTCTATTTCAATCCCCTAACACTCGCTACTGTGGGTACAACTAGACCGATCAGCAATTCCTTTGGTGATCACAGACAGGGTAGCCATGATCTTCCTTCATACTTCAGAGAATTTGTTGAGTAATTGATCTCAAGATGATCTACATCTTCTCCTTTAAGGTTTTTGCGATTTTTTGTTTTGTGGGGGTTTTTTTTCATATACGGAAAGCTGCAAAACTTCTTTAGATGAATCTCTGTTTCACAACTAAATGTCCCACAAATTCTAAAATCTCTCAAAATTAAAACACTTCTACAATTCGTTTCCAAAGATGAATATAAAATGCAGGCAAGGAAGGTGGGCCATACTCTCCATCTCAAGGAAACCAAGAGTTATATTAGCAAGCATCTTCTACAAATTCCTAGATAGCCATGGATAACAAGGCACATGAGGTGCTTCCTCAAAAAGCTTAAACCAACACCTTGTTCCCGAGTGCACAGCTAGGTTAAGCTGTGACAACAGGACAGGCATTTGTCAATAAAGACAAATGCCTAATGAGTGATCCAAAAAAAATTAAAAACTAGGAAAGGTTGAAAGTACCTTCATTTCCATTGAGGCTGAACAACAATAACTTTACACTTTCATGCAGCCTCATTCATTTAACCAAAAATATAACTAAAGGCTCCTGTAGTAAGGAGATTCAATTAAAACAAGCACCTTTTTTTCCAGTTCAAATCAGAGGTAACCTATTTCTTTTCATGTCCTCTTTTGAATGGTGAGAAATAGAAGACTTCTAAATGATAAAAACGATTTTTTTTCTCATTGTGCTTTCCATCTCTGCGTCACTTTACACAGGAATCTTTTCTCTTTGCAATTCAGTGCAATTTAAGTATGCTTGTGTAAACATGGATTATACCACATCAGAAACCAAGTTAGCTATCTCAAGAGAATTTGTATCTCTGCTGTGTGTAAGTAAGCAGATTAATTCCTAGATCAGGCATTACCTAATGCATTTTCAATTCAATTTCTTCTTTTCTTTCTGCACACAAGATCAGGGAAGTGGGATTATTTTATTAATTTAACTAATATTTTGCATGTTTTCCCTGTTATCTTTCTTCCCTCCAAATATTTTTGTTAGCTCCTAGTGTTAGCAACTTAGTAAGAGCAAGGATGTGTAACGACAAGAGACCTAAGCCCTCAACACCTTACAGAGAAATAAATGGCATGGGGAATGACAAACTTTCCTCCTAACACACTACTAGGAATAAGGAATTCTCACACATTTCAGACCCTGATCTACAGTGGCACATCCTGCCTGGGGTAAGCTCAGTTATTGTATGAAATTTAGGAGAAGATTATTTATTCATTAACATTTATGCTGCTTTTACAGAAAATCTCAGAAGTCGCACATGAGCCAGTTTGGTTTTATTGCAGCAGTGCCTGCTAGCACTGTTTAAGGTAAGGGTCTGTCAACATATCATAAAAGCATGGGATTTAATGCGTAAGATCAGTCCACTAGCCCATCGAGCGTGCTACCTTGCCTCTGGTAGTACCCATGTCTGATGCTTAAGTAGAAGATGGCACAGTAAGCCCTTAATACACCTGACTAGTAGTGTGTAATGTTAAACTTGGGCAGGGACCGAGGGAAGAGACTCCTTCTTGCCCTCACAGTGTGCACCTAATGTCCAAAGACATGAGCCGACTGTGGCCCTAGAACTCGTCAGGCAATGGATGTCAATAAAAGTACACAGATACTTTTAAAATGAGCCCTATGACTAGCTACAGAAATGACTGTACTATCCTGAACAGGGCTAAAAATCACACATTTCTATTATACACAAAATTTCCATTCTTTTTTTTTTTGCCTAAAAACAGTTCCAAAGGCTACTACCAGCCAGTGCACTCTAGATTACCTGTTTGCGGTGGAGTTTGAAATTAAGGAAGGGCAAGCCCTTGAGCATTGAAGACGATATCTCGAAGGTGAGTAAGAGAAAGGACAGAGAAATTGGAGAGAGGAGAAGGAAGCACAGCTGGAAAAGTAGACAAGGAGAGACTGGAAAGGTGAGGAAAAGGGCTCAAGGTAAGTGCCAGAAACAGAAATAAGAGATAAATATCAGAAGGTAGAGAAAGGGAAAGGAATTACTGAATCATCAGCCAAACATGGCAATTAAAGAATTACATGGTGGTAATATCAATGACTGGAGTTGATGCACATCTTAAGGCGTTTGGAAAGAGTTTTTGATGTGAGTTAAGGACAGCAAGGATATTTATACCTCTTGAACTACATGTTATATTTAGTAGTTCTCCTACACAACAGTTTCCTTCATACAAACCAGAACTTATCTTTGCCAGAAATTGCAGAAATGCTGTCGTAATCTATAGAACATGCCATGATAACTAAAGTGATCCTGTACACAACCTTAGACTACCTCTGCTCCAAAACCCTCCACTCAAACCCAACCAAACAACCTAGGGATTTCTTTTCCTAAAATGAGTAATTTTTTTTTCCCCCAGACATATGTGAAATCACTTATTTTTATTGTCACCCCATTCAGAGAGTGATATTCATATCTAAAGTTAAAATTAATACAAATGACTTAAGAGGAACAGCCTCATTACAAAGGATTTATATACAAACCCTCTTATCAATACAAACCTCCTAGTTCTTAGACTCCTAAAGACAGAAATATGGAGCTACAAATAACATTCATTTCTCAATTACTATGCCAACCAGTTCTTTTTATTATAGACCATATTTGCATTTGACTGACTGGCCTGTTGGAAGCATAGCGCTGCATCAAGCATTCTCTCTTTTTGAAAGACGTAATCCAGAGTGCGCACACCAGTGCCCTATCAATTGGTATAATCATTCCTTTGCATGCTAAGGTATTCCACTCTTTGCAAATTTGGATTTCATGTTCCAATTTAAACCCACCAGTTATGAAATTATGGGATTTTTTTTTGCAGAGTAGTAATTTATTGGACTTCTGCAGAAGTCTACTTATTTTCTTCTGGTTTTCAAAAATTGGCAAATTTGAGAATCTGTTCAAAGGAACACTGTTTTGTATTTGCATTTTCTTTACAGTTAATATCTGCTTATAATATTTATAAAAAGTTTAGTCTTCTTTTCCGTCATGAATTGTCCATGAACAGATTCCTACCTGCCTACTGTTCATTCACAATTTTTACATGAAGAGTTTATAAAATTTAGTTCAATTCATAATGTACAATTCTTGGGGTGGTTGCTCATCATCCTGGGGAATAATCTTGTAACACAGTCATTTCTTAACCTGTAGGAAACCTGAGACCTCTACAGTGCTGTCAAGCAGGTCCATTAATCTCTTTGTACTTTGATCTTCCATCTTAAAAATGGTGATCAAATTGTACTCTTTTCCTGCTCTTTTTCAGTAATTTCTTTCAGGAAGGGATTTCCTCTTTTTGCTGGGTTGGTTCACACATTGTAATAGCAACAGCATCATCTGTTTTTAATGTTTAATAGCACAGTTTGGCTATCGACAGCTCCTTAGGGCAGAATGCTCGAGTCAAAAAAAAAAACATTTACATCAATTAAACTCCTAGAATTCAAACAGTCACAAATATTATTCTGCATTATTTATCCAGGTATGATTGACTTTAATCTTCTCTTATTGCTTTAGAGTCAAGTTTAAAGTGAAGCTCTGACTACACTGGCATACAAGCTTAACAGGTCTTAAACATGCTGTATATGGCCAGCACTGACCACTAAGGAGTGGAGTAATTGGAATATTGTTATTATAAAGGTAAAATTATGGCTCTTCATCATTCTTGCTTTAGGGAAAAAGCAGGGATATCCCTGAAAAAAACAAAACAAACCACTTTTTCTTCAGATACATTCAGTCATCTTAATGACATTCTTGATCCGGGAGTAAGGCAGAAAACTGTAGTGCTCTGTTTGCATTGTGTCTAAAATTAGTCTCTTATAGTGGTTTCAAAACAGGAAAGAAAAAACCCCATTTCTTGCCCACTGCAGTATTTGGGATTCTACATCTAGCACATTGTGGCCAAACACATGGCACAAAGACTTGAACATAAAAATGGACATGTGAAAGTTTTTGATATTCCATTAATTTTAAATTATATTTCACAATTAACACATCAAAGAAAAAATTATGAGGCAAATTAGTTGTTAAACAAGCTAATGTTTTAAAGATATCACTATTTAAATATTAATCTGTCAAAATTCTACCAGTACATTGTTTTTAAGTGACATTCATGAAAAATTGTGTCAATAATTTACTGAAGGTCACATTGTGGAAATGCATATGTGGGAAAAGACCTATTTTTTTGTACATAAATATTGTAATGTAGTATCAGAACACTCAAGAAATACTTTGGGGATGCATACAGACTAAAACAAAGATGGGGAAATAGAGAAAAATGAGTCTTAAAAAAATTCTGTCCTGCACTGTGACACAGATGTCTAATATCTTGACATATTTAATATTTCATTTAAAGATAAATTCTTCTCATATTTTTCAGGGATGATTTAGAAAGAGCTCTGCTCCTCCCTCCATTTGTTACCACTGTAATAAAAAGTAAAAGCATTTTAATTATTCATATTGCACCTAAAAGTATGCTTTCTTCAATGAAAATGTCTCACTTTTTGTGGGCAAAATACTGATCAAATATCCTTATGCACATCTTATAAGGGAAGATTTAATCTCTATAAATCCACTTTGATGATTTTTTATTTTATTTCAATTTATAACGCTTTCATACATGATATTAAAAGAGTAAGCAACGGCATTTGATGGAATCGAAAGGCAATATGATAATGTAGTCAGTCATGCTTTTATTGTTAACACTAGCGCAATGGCTTATTCATTTGTCATTCCACTTACTTCTGTGTCTGAACAACTGTAAATTACAGTTACACCTCTTCATAACTACCAGTTGGCACATACATGGTACTGGTAATGATGTATGCATTAATAATTAGAAGAGCACATGACAATATATATGTATTATTCCTAATTAGAAACTTTCTGACTTTGTCTAATGAAGAATACCACACCCCTCACATACGTTCCTCTCTTTCAGAAAACAGTCATAAATTCAGTGACTGGTGTGTCATACGTGAGGAATCATAAAGAACTGTAAAGGAAATACAAGTTAAACCATAGGAAGTCAGAGGTAAAGATCAGACACACTCAGTGATGAGAGGCTTTATTGAAATTGAAATGATTGGTAAAAAACAATCCAGGTCTTAAGTCACACCTAATATTAGTTGTTCACCTCAATAAAGAGCTGGGCATTCAAACAAGAATCCCATTTCATGAAAAAAATACAAAAATCTCAAAATGTATCTTCTTTTAAAAACAATTTTTTATACACTGGAATGAATTACAGATCTATTAAAATATCTCTTTCAGTCATTCTCTCTAGATTAAACAGTGGTCATGGAACTTGTCTCATGCTGGAAGCTGTGCATGAGACCCTTTGATGCCAACTTCATTGATAGAAATGGTGTCATTCACATTTTGCAGTCCAGTGATCAAAACAGTGGGTCATTCATGACTCAGTTTTTATTTTCAATTTATTCTGTTGTATGTTTTTATTTATGAGAGAGTAAAAATTAATACTTTTGAGGAGAAAGGGTCACTGAAGCTCTCATACATCCCATGCCACACCCTCAGGGATTTGCTTTGGTTTCTTCGACCAACACTTGAAAAGTCTTACAGTAAGAATAAACATTTTTACAGCAAAACTACATTATGGTGCTTTGCATTTTCTGACTGTTCCTCTCCACCAGTAACTGTGAACTGCTGGCACTGGTGCCAAGTTCAGAACAGAGAGATTTATGTTGGCAGCACACAAGGTTCTGAGCTTTTTTAAAATAAATTTGGCACCCAGCACTGAAAGGTTTCACCATCACTAATCTAGATAACATCCTTCTTTATCAGCAGATGAGTTTAAAAATTCCCATCTAAATAAATACCTCCAAATTATTTGTATCTTCTTCCACTAGACTGATGTATGTAGGAAGAATTCCCTGAAATTATCTGCAAAACTGCTGCATTTTTTTATTCTCTGTCTCTACAAAACTCATGTCTGCTGCTTTAGGGTGGTGTAACTGCTGTTTATTATACTGATCTTAATTATCTCTGGCTTAGCTTTTGCCTCCCACACTAGCTTGTCACCACTGTAATCATGTCTGGTCTAAAACCAGGATCTGAGCTAGCTGAGGCCAGCGACTGTCTATTTAGTATCAGGTTCAGAGAGAGTCTAGAACAAAGGAGCATCAGTTCCTGACTAGAACTTCGACATGCTGCAGCACTACAGATGTTAAATATCATAATAATGATTGTATCTTCCTTACATAGTGATTATTAGCAAAGCTGTATAGCTTTAAAAGGGCTCTTGTTTCTACTTCTCAACGGCAGCTGAAGCAAAGAACACATTTCCATTACAAGATGAAGCTGTACAATCTCATCCAACAAATGATCTCACTCTGACCCTCACACTAACTTTGCTATTAAGCAAAAACAGACACATTTTCAAATATTGATTCCAACTACTGTCTGATCCTAACAGGCATGATCTTATCAGGGCCCCACTATAATAGAAGGAGTGTCAGAATTAAACAGAATAGGTTGAGATAAGATCACAATCTTCCTCACCATGATGTGATGCTATCACTGAGTGAGTATAGTATTTGAAGCAATTATCATTAATAGATATTGGCAACAGAAAGAGTGGTCACTGCTAAATATCTAAACAAATTTGGGCATGATGAAATAAACCAAGTTTTATCTGAATGGTGTCTATGGATATGTTATGTGCTCTAAGAGATTTTGCTGCCCTAATTTTTTTTTTTAAATGATGGATATTCAATTGAGAAATATTGAGTAGCAACACTGCTACTTTAGTTTCTCTGTACCTTCTGTTTTGTAGCATACTGCCACTTAGCCTTCCTGCTGCTTTCCTTATGTCTATCTTGACCAGACGTCCCATGCCATGTTGTGTGGACAGACTGGGTTTGCCTGATTTCATGGCACCCCTCCTTGTTAGTAGAGAGTGAAGTAGCAAGGGGCTGTCTTACAGGCAGTTTGTGAACCAAAGGGTAATCTTTTCAGACTCTGAGCCTTATAGCTGTATTCCAATCAGTTTTTGAAGGAATATGGAGCATGGGGTAGCCCTACCAGGGGTTAGCCTAAAGGATTGGTCTTTAAGGTGAGTGTATATTGGGGCAAAACCCACAAGATAGGTACAAGGTTGACAGACATCTGGCTTTGTCTAATTTTTGCCTTGCTATTCATTCTTATTGTGGCAGACTTTCTGCATTTTCAGAAAAAAGGTACTATAAAGGAGAACACCTGCTTTGATGTGGTAAATTCTCTGAAGCTCTTTAGTCTTTCTCCCCTGAAGCCATTAGGCCAAAAGCAGCACAGAATGAAAATAATAATTTATAGCCCTGGAAAACTGAAAACACTAGTACTAAAAAAAAAAAAAAAAAGTCAATTCATAGCTAGTTATGTATGTGCTTTTTGTAATGAAACTGCACAGAGATAAACTTTCATACACTGAAGCCATATAAAAACAATACATGAGAAAAAGGTGCAAATCCAAAACCTCTTTAAGTATTCATCATTAGCAGAAATAAGCAAGTGTGCAATATGTAGAATTAAAAAGGCACAATCAGAGTTCCAAAGAGCAGTCTTCTCTATGTCTATTGTGATAACAGTATTGAACTCTCATATGCTATTTTTCAGCCTTACAGCACTCACAGACATTAGCTAATTAAGTCAATTTAAAAAAAATTCTAAATTAATAGAGTACTTGCAAAGATTACGCAAATGTTGGTCTTAATACACAAAAAAACACATGCAGCTTTTTTACTGATCTTCATGTTATTTGTCTTCTCAAATGTGTGATTAACTTCATAGCACTGAAATCTTTTTGATAATCGCTGAAGATGAATGTATCAGGACAATCAGAGGCATATGGAACACAGAACGCTGCCAGATGTTAACACACTAAAATAAAGCAGAACTCTGTATCTTGGCTAAAAATAATATGCTCATTGACCTTAACCCTATCAAATCACTCTCATCTTCAAGGTCAAATAAAATAACAAATGTTTATCTTCTATGGAGAGGTTTATAGGTTGTACTTGCAATGTTCAGAGTCATGAAATGCTAAACATACCTCAGCTGTAGTGCTTTGAACAAAAGCTTGGGGTGCTCAGCACATCCTGCTGGTGCTCAGTGCTAGGCAAAATCAACTCCTAAGTGCATATTAATCTCTATTTAAAATTTGGGATTATTGTGCATTCCCTTTCATCGTTTTACATTTTTTCAAAGACTATATGTGGAAATGGAAACACACCTAGTTAAGAGTGAAGAATACAGGCATATGAACCGTGATCTCTGACACGTGTAATTTGGAAAAGATTTGGGTATGTTAAACTTTTTTTCTTTTAAAAATAACTTCAACAATCTCTGTTATCCCAATACGTTTTTCTAAAGTGATAGTATCAGTGCAGTGCACTGCTGCAGCCCTCATGAGGTTTAATACCAAGGTGCAGTGTGCCACGGCAGTGAATGCGACCTCCTGAATCTCCTGACTTCCCCACACCTTGCAACTATCCCAAAGCAGACTTTGCATGTCCTTCTGCACAACACCACACACAGAGAAACAGAGCAAACAATGAGAACATCACAATCATGTTTCTTTAGAGTTCAGGATGCCTCACAGAAAAAGCAGTTATAGTGAACAAAGAATTAAATCATGAAGCATCTTTGGTATGACTGACAAGGAAATGCCATCAGCCAGAGCAAAGTGGCAGGTGCTACTACAAAGCCATTTTAACTTCAACAAGTGGTAACAATTGGCTTGGAAGAGGGAATTCAAGGAATGTTAAGAGTGCACCATCACACCAATTGGTCTCACGTTTGTGAGAGGTCAGGTTTCAAAACATGGATATTCTTCTCATTTTCCACTGCTGAAGGTGGTGATGGAGGGAGAAGTGTTTTCAAATGCCATCAGTGCTTATACAGTCAGCTTCAACAGGCTGGTACCTGTTATTGTTACTGTGTGCATTAAAGAAATTTACTTGTATAGAAACAATACCACAAAATGAGCACTGAGAATGCTGGTGATGCCAAGAGCTTCCTTGCAAATGTTTCCACATCTAACTCATGGTGTGTCCTTCACAGCCTGCCTAATCGAGGCTGTGGTACCTGATAGCAGATGACTGACTAAAGAAATCAAGATTCAGCTTACTCCCTGAGGCATGCTGTACCGCCAGATCAAAGTGCACACATTTGGCATCCTGAAAATGCAATACCAGTGCCTGGTTTTGCAAATCTGTGACACAGAAACGTGGGACAATGATCTTTATAAATCAGACAGCATTTCTTAAAAAAAGTGGTAGAGAATACTGTAGTCCTAAGTGCAGCTGGAAAGAATGCATTGAAAAAGCTGCAGTGATTTGTTTACACACAGAGTGTTAATTATAACTTTAGTTGGGAAGAAACTGGAGTGGGAAGGAGAAAGAAGATAAAAACCCTGCAGGCAAGTGGGAAGGGACATGCCAAAGAAATATAGCTGCTTACTTCCTTATCTCCTATCAAGCCTTGTTATATTACAATTAGATTTTGAAAATGGTATCCTATACTGGTGCGACCAACTGTCTAGCTTGCTGTAATGTCCTGTCTGCCATTTTCAACAAAAAACAGTGTCTCATTCTGGCCTTTTGAAACCAATCTTGAAAGATTTTAGCTACCTGCAGCCATCTCTGGGCAGCCAAACAAATAAAGTTGGCTGCAGATATTTATCAGCATTAGGATGCCAAGAGCCACAGGGTCATCTGCTCCATCTCCTTTCCTTGTGCCACAGCTCAGCTGCACCTATGCAATTCCTGTCACCTTGGTCCATGCCATTCTTAAACACACCAGCCTCAGATTTGCTACAGCCTCCTGAAACTCTTTCAACCTTTCACTTCCATTACTATTAGGAAGCTCCGTCTTGAATCTGTCTAACCTAGACCCCCCTTGCTGATACCTTCACCTACGAGTCTGGCAGGTTCATTTAATACAACCCATCATAACCTTCCATGGACCACGATCCAGGTGGATCAAGGAAGTGATGGAAACCCTCCACCACAGAGGTGTGCAGGACTGATATTTTGGCTTGGAGCAGAGAAGGCAGTTTGCCTGGATCGAGAAGATAAAAAATGGTAAAGTAAAACAAGTAGATCTTAAAAGACGAGAAAATGATCTGGAATTTAACAAATAAAAATCACAAGATCACAAAAATCACAATATTTAATGTAGTGAATGCAAACACAGTCCAGAGGAAGAAATATCAGAAAAGCAGAAAGATGAGAACATACTATGAAGTGCACAGTGGAACTAAAGATCAGTAACAGGAGAAACAGGCTTACTTCAACATGAAAAAAGAAGTAACTAAGATATTTTTGACTTACTATTGTTTCTGCTTTATTACTCTGTTCTCTTTATGCTAATTCGTCCCAGTTTTCTTCCAAAAGTGAGGACAACAGCTTGCAGGAGGAGGAGAGAGGGAAGAATCCTTCCTCACCTCCCCAGTGCAGTGCAGAGGCACACCTCCCTCAGCTCCCCTAAACTTGTCTTTAATGTCCTCACACATGGCAGTAGTTCTAGTTTCATCTTTAAAAAAAATGGTCACTCATTCCCCACATCAAAGACTGTCAGGTGGAAAAGAAAGCCTCAAAGGAAAAAAAAAAAGTATTTTGGGAAATGTGAGATGTTTATAAATGCATATAAAAATAATAATAATTACTAACATATACAAAGCTTTTATTAAGAAGAACCTGTTCTATGCTTTTGAGATATCAACCAAAATGTCAAAATCCAGATATAGAATAGTAATCTGTGACAGGGAGTATTTTAATTATAAGACATATTCTAAGAGTATAACCTACATAAACTATAATGATATCTGAAATACTATGTAGTCTATTCTAAACACATCAGCAGCATTCAGACTGCTATCTTTCCCTTAAAGCAAAGAAAGGACAATATCTTTTTTCTACATAAGAGTTGATTAGTCTCTAGGTGTGTTAAAAGAGTTCAAGGAATAATTATGAAAATATATTAGTGTAACTATATTTAACATCTCACAATTTGTAAAACATTTTGTAAATACATTGATATATTTTCCCCTTCTCTCTAGTCTGTGGAAAACATGAAGAAATGCATTAGTGAAAAAGGACAGAAGTTTACTAATTAATACTAAGTCACTTAAGATGGGATAGGAATATGAACAATATCAGACCTGATGAATCTATGCATATAACTTGTCATATATGGAAAACCAGGACATGCACAAACCCTTACAAACGCAAAATATCATCAGGGTAGAGTATTAGCTGTGCAGGACAGGCTGTTCCTTGCTGCAGCCTTTCCACTGCTGCAGGTAGTCTGGGGCTGGCAGGGAGGGGAAGGACAGCAAACAATGGTGCCTCCCACACTCTTCCTAGTGGAGCCTACTGGCTAGAGCTGATTGTCTTTTCAGCTCTCCTGGAGCCTGAGGAGCAACCACGGGATTAGCTCGATGAACTTATTCTCTAGGCTTGACAATTGAGTTCCAGGGTATTTACAAACTTCACTCAGAGCTTAAGATCTCAGGCCAAGCTCTGTATTACCCATATTTCTGTAGTGCAAAGTATATCTGCTGCATCACAAAAATGCCAAATTTTGCAGTTGGCTATGTGATACTACAGCAGTATTAGACATGGAGCCATAACTGAACAAAGAAGAAAGTTCAGCAAAATATTAGCATTTCAAATAAAACTGATTTTTAGGACCTAATCGCAGTCAGTTACTTCCTTCTGATTAGAATAATGATTTTATATACTCATAAACACACTGTATAAAAATAAACTTGCAAATGCACACACTTACTATACTTATCTTTTTTCGTACATTCATGTATTCACAAATAATGTACTAATTATACTTGCTATAAATATTGAGGGTTTTTTCCTATCCTAAACATTAAAAAAACACAGTTTCACAGAATGGAGTTAATTTGGCTGGTAATGAAACAACTAGAAATATCTCTTATTTCCATCATTCTTGAAAATTCACCAACTATTTCTATCAAGCATTCAGACAAAAAGGGAACTGATGTTTGGAATTTAGATCATTCTGTCACAGTGAGCTGCTAGCTGCCACTGTCTTCACTGAAACCATAGGTCGAATACTTATTTGAAGTAATTTATTTTATTTAAGTGAAGACAATCATTTCAAAGCTTATTATTGACAGTATGATATGGTACCTTGGTCTGCACTTTCTGAGCACAAACAAATTTTGACACCATTAAACTCTGAATTTTCTTTTCATACCAAATTTTCTCTTCAGTACACTTTATTCCAAAAAACTGCCCACTACTGCCTCCAGAAGTCGTATGGAAAGCAATTGCTGATGTTTTCATAATCACATGTAATTTTTATGTCCAGACACTACACCTGGACAATGTACTGAGTGCGATGCAAGCATTACCACAGTTCCAAAGGCAACAGCATCACGGTATTTTTCTCCACCACCAATGGACATTAAGGCTATATTCCAAGGACAGGTGTGTAAGCATACGTAATTGCCCCAGAGAAACCAGAAACATCCAGAACGTTTTATTTTATTGTGGTCAAAGAGACAACACAAGCCTCTAGGTCTTTCAGTTCAGTGCCCATTTTAACTTCAAAATTCTTTTCTTAACAAAGCAAATGTCTTCAGAGACACAAGCACTTTCATAGCATTATGTTCCTCTAAAACGATGTACCTAGAATTTCCTTTGCTTGTTCTGTGCATGTGAAACAAATGAAAAAAATGTATCAACAATTTAGAGACTGAATTTTATTTTAGAGTAAAAATAAATTATGTTCTTTAACATTTAGTAAGAAGAAAGTTATTTTGAATACTGCTGAATATTTAAATCTGACATTGTATATCTGCTTAGTCTGTGTTTCATATGTTTTATAAATCAGAAGAAATATCATTGTAAAAAGCATGAATTTTAAAAATTTCCTCAGAGGACAACATTAACGTTAAATTCTTCATCTTAAACATGGGTGTTGAACCTGTTAGGTATTTCAGTGTAGAAAGTAACATGAACAACCTTAAATGGGGCTATTATTTTTCTCACATGAAGTTTTTTAAGTAAGACTACAACTATTTCTAAAAGTTGTGTTACAAATTTAGCAAAATCTACAACAGTAAACTTGAATCTTAAATCCTATAATGTAGAGATTAGCCTAGATGACCATGGTCTAGCAGCACAAAAATATGTTGCTACTGGGCAATTTATTGCAGTGACTCTCTCTAAACAGCTTAACAGTGCAATATGTGCTTCCAGTACACATCATCTTTTCTCTGCTTTTCCCCACATCCTAAATGGAAGTACTTGGCACTTGCAGACGGTGTCTCTGTCTGTTTCTGCTGCCAGGGAGGCCCCAAAACTGATTTTCTTGCCCTTTTTTCTGTCTCAGGCTCCTGACATTGCCTTATCCATTCTGTTGGGCCACCTCCTCACTCTGCTCTCAGCAGGTCCCCGGCAAGGTGTCCCAGGGTACATTCCCACTTTGAGAAGGACACCTCTACTGAGAGGAAGCTTTCTGAAACAGGACAGAGAGTTTATTGATTTTTGTCCTAGGAAACCAAGTAAGTTCAACGAGAATGTTTGTTAACATCTACTACTTAATTACAATAGAATTTAAGTCTCCTTAATGGAGACTCTTATAGCAAGCTACAAGTAACTAAGTTATTTTAAGAAAATCTTTCAAAATGAATAGTGGCAGTTCTAAACAAATGTTAAAGATCCACTGTTTTGATAAACAAACGTTCAAAATGAACCATGGGCATGTGTAGTCTTGAAAAAAGGGCTCAAGCCAAGGAGAAGAGGTTAAAAAACAAAAGCGATTTTATGTGAAATTCCCCTAGTGATATAATACCACATTCTGGAAATCACTGATTCAGAAATAAAAATTAACAAATTAAATTCAATCCTGTCGTCACATGAACATTTGTAGCGGTTTGGGATTTTGTTTGGATTTTTTTAATACACAGTTTTTCCATGTTCCTTAAACATTTAATATATTAAAATTAAGGCTATGGTATGGTGTGCTGTACTAATATCAGTGTATTAACAGCATTTAGACAGAGGTGCATGATCAGCATGCGCTTTCTTTTCATGGATCATATTGCTTCATCACCTATTCATGTTCTTGAAACTATTTCCACAATCTGGCTACTTCCACAACTGCTTTTGGCATTTTTCAAAACAATATTGATTCAGACCATTACCACATCTTGCTATCATATTAATAACATTTTAAATAAACTCTGTTGTGTAAATGTAAATAAAGGAGCAGAAATAACTAATCTTTTGAAAAGAAAAGAAGCATCTAAACTTCAATTACGCACAAAAAGTTTCATAAAAAGTGGTCATTGCACTCCCCTCAACTATGTGGCTATATAAACGGGAAAGCATTTCATAAAAGGCGAGGTAATGTGGACAGCCATGTGGCTGGCCAGATCATCTCAGCACATCTCCATTTTTAAAATGTTTCAGTGGCCAACTCTGACATTTGCACAGTGTATGAGCACATCACCCTAACTGTGACACAATGAGCTTTACTTTAACGTCTGCTCGTGTTTGGGACAAAAGGAAGTGGTTTTAAACTAGTTTTAAAAATGAAAAGCCTGGTAGTAGTAGCAGTAAAAATGAGAGAGAAATCTTTTGTAGTCTCTTGAGGTACTTAGAGGTATAAATCTAGTATAATAAAGATAAGAATCAAGGCACATTACTCAATACACTATTTCTGCTAATGAAATATAAAAATGTCTCTATGTTAATAGGAGCCCAAATCCCCATTTGCAGTTAAATATATAAAGATAAAAACTGTCTTAGCCCTTTTTGTGTTTGAACAAGAGAACCATAGACTTTGGCATGACTGCAGACAGATTACAGACTGACCAATGGCTGTCTCACTGGCTGTACTGCCCAGCAAACCCTACCACTGCAACTCTGAAGATTTAGAATTGCTGGCTCCTATAGAGATGAGGTTTTTGAACTGAAGTGACCAGCCAGTGATCAGCAAGTTAACTACATTTTGAACCTTGGCTCTTCAGCCCCTCACACACTACCCAGTCAAACAGTTTTATGAGGATATCATCTTCCAGATGAAGTGTCACGCTGAACCTCCTACGTCCCAGTAATGGGTCTCTGTTGTATCCCCCTGCTTGCCTGGTCCAACTCTGCACACTTTCCTCCCACATATTCCCTTTACAGCCAGGCTGAATCCTTGTTTTCTTATCAGGCTGATACAGACCTGCCCAACACACTCCTCCCTGCAACAAGATGGTGAAAATGGAGGGAAGGATACAGCTGCTCATTGTTTTGCTTTGTAAAACCCTGCCATGGGCACAGATTAACACCAAAAACTAGATGGCAGCAGCCAAGGGAAAAGGCCTTCCAGAATGCCTCCACTGAAGTAGCAGAGCAATAGCGTGAGCTGCTGCTCAACAACCATTGTGGGCTGTGCAGTTCTGTGCTGCTTTTGTTTCCAAGGCTCCCACTCCCACCAAGTTGTCCTCTGAAAAGGGACAATATTTACACCTGGGAAAGAGCAAACAAACAGCTTTTATTGAAATAGGCTGCTAGTGTCTTGAATGTAGAGCTGCTGAAATGCAGCAGGTACTATTTCAGTGGTTTGTATCATCAGTCTAGGGGAGTCTAATGCTCTTCCTACCTGCCTGTTAAGACTTGGCACTTGTGCAGGTCTACTTTCCTGTTAGAGACAGAAATCATAAGCTAGGAGTTTCAGGGTTTGAAACATATACCTGTCCACTTGTAGGTATCCATGAATTTACTGCATTTTCTGTGGTTTCTGATCACTGTGATTCATGAGTATTAGCTAACTTCTAGATGAGAAAAATTAAGAACTTTATTAGACATTGAACTATTTAAAGCTTACTATTAGAGTCTGAGCATTCTGCAGTTCTGATACAGACCATGCTCTACCGTATCTCCCAACAGTGCTGTGGCAGTGCTGCTGAAGTCAGCTCCTATTACCAGGAAGCTACTCCTATCGCAACTGCAAACAGCCCTTAAATTACTTTTGTCCAAAGTACCCAACCTTCCACTAGTCTGAGATGTATATCACTACTATACTTCAAGACAGAAACTTGAAAGATCTGAAAAGTATTTGACATCTGGCACGGTGACTAATTAATTACCATTCTGAATTAATTAGCTTGCTTCGTCTCCTGAGCCACCAGCAGTGAGACTCTCTTCAGCAACGCCACACTACTTGAAATAACAGGAACTTCAACAGCATATTACATGTACAAGCCATATACAGTGCAGAGAACAAGGTCAGTAAGTAAGCTGTAGCTGTTATAGCTAGGGAATGAATCCTGTGAGTCAATGTCACATTGCTAGCGCTAAAATCATGTAAGATATTTGTAGTCATCCACGAACCTATTTTCCAGTAAAGAGACTAGCTGCAAAAATTGTGATATTTACTTATCAGAGGTTGCCTGAATTTTTCTTTCCTTCCCCTCTATACCAAAAATTTACATTAAAGCTCTTTTACAAAAATTACTTGATATTCATAACCATACAATGTTTTTGAAGTTCTCATTCAGAAATGAACTGAACATGGTGTCAGCTGCTGATGTGAAAGTTTGTTTGAATGCTAGGGAGCTGAGGCCTTACGCAAAAGAGCTTTCCAAAACAGGTACAAATAACTTAGGCAAACAAACACAGTTCCCCTTATGAACAAAAGAAGGTACGAATGCTAGTGAAAAAAGTAACAAAATGTGTCACGCAAACAGGTAATCATAAACAAATCATAACTGTTTCAAGAAAAAAAAAGATAAAATAAAAATATACAGAAGCTGGCATTGGATTTGTGTTGCTAAAACAGTAAATTAAAGTTTTATCAGGTTTCCATTTCTCCATGCAGCATTTAAAGTAACAAATATAGGAATACAGGAAACATCTGATATTCGGGAAAAAGAAACAATACTTAGAATCACAGAATAATTCAGGTTGGAAAGGATCTCTGGAGGTCATCCAGTCCAAACGCCTGCTCAAAGCACAGCAAACTTCAAAGTCATATCCAGCTTCGAAGTTAACTCAGATTGCTCAAGATCATATCCAGTTCAGTTTTGAATATCTGAAAGGATCAAGTTGCTCAGGGAACAAAACAACACTGCTGAGGACTACAATTCTGTTTACTTTTTCAGATTTACAAATATATTTATATTAGTAGGCAAAACAAAGGTAAAACCTTCCACATGTTAGCAAAAACACTTTTTTTTTTTTTAACTTGACAAGAGACAAAAGAGTGTGTTTCTAGGTCAGTGAGAGCCCTGACAATTTTCATCCTACATCTTGCAGAACTGGGTTGAGAATGTTGTTCCATTCCATTACATCCATCAAACTAAGTTAGCTCTGCTCACTGCTTGATTATAAGATCATTAAAACCAAAATACCTTAGCTAATTATTAAAGTAAAAGTGGTATTTGGCCAAATTTAAAAAGTAATAATAGACATGCATGTGTTACCAAAGGAGAAGGAAGCTCCTGCTTTACATCTCCTTCAGAAAACAAAAATTAAACAATATGATCAACTGTTATTATGTTGCAATCTCATTATAAGAATATCTGATAATGACACCTTTTGTAGTGATAGGTTAATCAACATCACCTACCATACACAAACATTATCTTCAAGTGTTACAGACCTAAGTAAGATGTACAAGTGGACAGGGCAATAGGGACAACATATAGCTAGCATTTTTCTTAAGGTATTATGTGGACCGATTTTGAGCTACACAAGGATGAAGGTTTCTGTTGCATAAAAGTTAATGAAAGTAATAAAAATGGAACCTTAGAAAACTATTTGCATTTTAGGCACTTGTCACAAATGTTATTTCATGAAAAAAAAAGAGAATGCTAATAGACCAAGAACTACACAGATTAAGAAATAAAAATGAAATTAAATAGATGAAAAAAATGGAGAGAGGTGTTAAAATTCCAGTTCCTTTTTCTAACAATAAGATGATTTGTGTGTCCAGTATTTTTGAAAATCCATCCTTTATTCATGTGCCTGAATGAGAAATCTTTTCTGGGCTGGGAATACTGAACTCTAGGAAACTAAATCAAAGTTTCTAAGCCACTTTCTGTAATACTTTGTTAGGATCTTCTGATTAATAAATTATGCTCATCTATAAAATATCAAGATCTTAAATTGCTAATATGTTTTCATACCAGAAAACTACTTAATTACAATTTTAATATGTATATTTACAGAAAGTAACATGCATACTATCCAGCAAGCCCTTAGAAAGCAAACTCCAGTATATAGGCATAGGTTCTCCAGGGAGGAGTTAAGGACTATCAGTTTCCTCCTTTCCTCCCATGTCTTCATAACCCCTCTCTCACACTGTCCCAGGTGTTACTTCAGCAACTCAGCACTCCACTCTCTCTTTAGGTGCTCCAAGGGCAGGACAATACCCCCAACAAGCTCAGCTTCTCAGTTTACAGCAGAGCCATATCTACCCCAAATGTGTGTAATACACTTTTGTGAAATAATTCCACGGGTCTTTATGCTAATACATTCATGCAAGGTCTGTAATAGCCATCAGTGATCCAGCTGAAGATAATGGCTCTATGGAAGTATCCCACAGGGCAATGCATGTTCCAAGACTGTCTAAACCCTTCCTGTACCGATATTTGCTGGTGTTCTTCCATACAGTCAGCTTTCCAGATATTCACAGAAAATTAGTCTGAACTATATACAAATCCTATTGGAGTTCAGACTTAAAACCAATACAAACAAAAATGAAATGAAGACTTCGGAATGATATGGTTTTCAGTGCACTGAACCGAGATCAGGAAAGCATAACTTTTATGTAATAGAGTCCACATACTTAATACAACCAGAATAAAAAGACAAGGCTAACTGAGAATACATTATATGATAGGTATTTTTGGTATCTTTCAAAATAATTTTAATCTGACAGAATATGTTGTTATGTTCATTAACATTATGGCAAATTTAATTAATTTTATCCTAAAGTAGTGTAACTATTTATTTTCTACATCACTCATTATTATAAATTACTAATTCAGCAATAAATGCTATGAAAAATTTTAAAAGCCACTAAAAAATCAGATATTACTCCCAAAATGCAACAGCAAACAAGGAAGTGACATTTCCCTTTTCTGTAAAATAACAAGTTAAATGCTATTAACCTGTGCTCCAAATAACTTCACGTGGACGGTTGCCATAGATAAACTAATTGGAGAAGTGCCAAATACCACTGTCCACGAAAGTTAACAATGCCTGCTTTCAAATGCTCTGGCTGAGTAGTAATTCAGGCTATTCCCTAAAGAATGGCACACAACATAATGAAGTGAAACATCTTGGAGAATCTACATACCAAGGTGTTATTATTCAGATCCATCTTCCCAGCAAAAGGCCCCCATGTTGTTCCAACCGGAAGCTGCTGCCGGCTCTGAATCTTGCGCTCCCCGTCTTTCTGGACCACCTCCAACTCTCCTACAAACAAAGAGAACAAGCAATGTTGAGAGTACTTTCACTTGTGCCTTGACAACAACTACCTCTGCCTTTGTGTCAGCTTTATGCGCACAATGTTCTGAGGATCCATATAATGAGAATTAATTATCCTTGCCTGAAAAACAACTGATCTTGTCATCCTGCAAAAGAAAAAAAAAAAACCCTTTCCCCCTTTACATGTATTCAAATTTAGTTTAGAAATTCCCACTCCTTTCTTGCATCTTTTCACATGCATTAGAATTTCATGGCATTTTTATTCATAATATGGCTTTGTAGAAGTTAAGAAATACTGAGGAGGGGAGAGATGATAGTGGGAAGAAGAGAGTGCAATAGCATCCATATCTGGTGCGTTAACTTCCTTGAAGCATTTTGCTGTCATAATACCACATTCTTAAAAAGTCGGCTACTAAAAGTTTGAGATGTACTTTATAGCGATAAAAATGCACAACTCCACTAGCTTGAAGAAACTACTAAAAGCACTTATTACAATTAAAAATAGAAAGATTGTTAACAGAGAGAGGTTTTACAGTAGAAATATTTTAGAATTACATTCCAAATAAATCAAATTGTTAGCTTAATTTTTTTAAAACAAAATATGTAAAAAAAACGGGGGTGAGTATAGGGATTTTTTTTAGTGTGTATTAGTAGTTCATTTTTTCAAAAGCAAATTTTATTTTTGGAAAAAAGAGCTTCAAAATTAACACTTACAAGTGAAATTGTTACTTTAGTCCACTTCAACTTTTCTGTTTTTTTTCCAGTGCCAAGGGAAATAATAATACAAAACTGACCATTACTGTGTATGGAAAAATAAATTTCAGTTACCACCTTTCTCCCTGGTATTTTTTTCTTCATTTCAGGATTAAAAAAATAGTTTGGACAGCCCTTCTTTTAATGCAATCTCTTCAATAAGCCCATTATTCTATTAACAAGTGTTTCCGTTAAAAGTGTGCACAGCTGTGCTTATAGACACTATTTCTAACATTCTTTTCTAAAACAATTCAAATAAATTCTGGTTTCAGATTTTAAGGAGGATAAAATAGAAGGGAGGGTTCTTGATGTGTGCATTTCTTGTTAGAATTTTAACTGAATTTTTACATGCTGTTGCATTTCTGAGCTTTGGCTATCCCAAAGGTAGGCAGAAAATCTGCTGTTCTTACAAGAAGCAGAGCTCACCTTGACCTCACTGCAGCTGTGATTCTCACAAGCTTTTTTCCCTGCTTGCCAAAGCCCCTTTGCCCCTTTTCGTATCAATGAGATGCAACAGTAATTCCTGCCTTTTGTATCAGCACGTCCCTTCCCAACAACTCTACCCCAAATCAGGACAATCTTTTATACAAACAGGGTGAAGTCCAACTGCGAAAGTAAGCTGGTCCCAGATTTAGAACTGGCAGCTGTTGTGAAATGAACCGTGGGCAGGAGGAAGTGAGTAACTCCTCCTGGCTTAGAGGCAGTCGCCGCAGTCTTCCCCAAGCTAACCATTCCCATGGATGCCTGGATTTATGTTATAGCCAGGCTGTGAAGATTTTCCTTGTCTGCAGGGGTTAAACTTGACCGTTTCCCAAAGAGAAGACTTGGCTCCAGCTTCCATTTTCAAGTAAAGAAATCTAAATTTCATTTCTGAGTGTTGCGTATTACAAAACTACCCTACGTAAAATTGTGCATCAGATCCTTCCTGCAAACTGGAACAAATCAAGGAAATAGAGCTGTATCAGTTTACAAAAGCTTCTATGTATGCAGGTGAGTCCTCATCGTGACAGTGCTATGACACTTTAAAAGGCAGTATGTGAGCAGGAAAGCTTATGGATTAATTAAATCTAATTTGCAGATGAGATATATAGGCACTCAAGCAGAAAAGAAAAAAAAATTGACATTTTTTTTCCCCTCTCTCAGTCACATTGTTACAAATTGCATTAACTTAAAAAAATCTCTTTATATGTTAATTATGGAACAGAGAAATCTTTCTGGTATTACAAGGTAACATGTTGATCACTTAGGCACACTGCAGCATTTTCTCTCTACACAGAGATGAAAACTAGCATTTGCTTGCTTTTACACACTAAAAAACAGCCATGTCTATGGGCATGTCACATTTAACTGATACCAGAGGAATCATGAGAATCTTTGAAAACCCTTTTAAAAAATAATTCAGCCTCCCTTTCTGCCACTGACATTTTTCATTTGAAAAGGGTTCAGACACAGTCAAACAGTGACTTCTTATCTGTACCTGTGGATTTACAAGCAGGCCTGTCTTTTAATGGATTAAGAACGACAAACTTAGGGCAGATCATTGAGCGATATCCAAAAACCTACCTAAGTTTTAAGGTATACATCATTAAATTTCACATTTTACATAAATTTTTTAATATGAATGTTATACTTACTAAGAAGCAAATATAAAACCAAGTAGTTAATTTCCAAAACCCTATGTTTTTCCCCCAGCTGATAATTAAATAAGTGAATATGAATTCTTTCTTTCCTTCATCCTCATTTGGTTACAGTCTCAATTTGTAGTTTAGGCAATGCATTTCAGCATGTATGAATACATTGAAATGTACTATAGACAGCGTAATATCATGCTGAATTGTACTGTAGCAGCTGTAACTTTCCCTCTGCTCAGACCATCATGACAGAGTAACAGACTGCAGACAGCGCTACAAAACATTCTGCTTGCTTAACTTCTGTTTCCCTTGATCAAACGTCTCCAAAAAGATATGTTTGTCTCTGGTCATCATGATCAGCAGCCATTTTAGCGCTATAGGTGAATATTAAGAGTTGGGAAGGATAACTTGCTCACATGTTTTGACAAACACAGTCACTTGGGCTACGCTTGTACAGGATGCAGTACATTACAATTTGATCCTTGGCAAAGTTGGTGGGGGTTTTTGACTGAAAATCTTTCTTTGTTAGGGGAAAAAATTAACACTGAAAGAGCTGAAGTTAAAAAAAAAACAACACAGCAGATCAGGGCCTACAACCATCTGCTAAGATTTCTTTTCTTTTCCTAGCACAGCCTGCATCTTTTGTAAAATCCCTGTACACATTCCTTTGTCTGCCCTAAGCAGGAATGCCAGAGGCTGGTACAAGGGTTTGTAGAAACGGGATTACAAATGTCACTACTAAACATCCTCTCCTGAATTCCCCTGACCCCAGAGTAAGAAGCCTGCAACTTTCCTGCATTCGTTTACAACATTTTGCTCCTCTGAAATTTCTTATTTGGTGAACAGTATCGAAACTGCAGCAACAGACAAGCCCAGAGTCCCACTGACAAGGACACTCATTTAAGTGGTGCCATACCTGTGGCCCTGAGCAACTTGTGACCTCCAGGGAATTCGCTGGAGTGAAAAAGAACCTCACCCTGTGACTCTTAATTAAAAGAGTTTGGAAAATGTGTCAGAAAGAGAAGCTTTTCCCCTTCAGCCCCAGAAGAAGTTCAGAAGTGCTCTCTGCAGTTACCACCCTCTGCACAACTGCTTGGCATCTTTGCAGATTACATCAGGAAAAGGAAAAAGAGTGGAGATTTTATTGCCATATCACCACTTGCAGTGAGAAGTGGAAAGACTCAGCTGGTGTCGACTCTTCACAGTTGCCTGTCCATGGAGATACCAATGAGCAGGAAGAAAGGGAAAGAAAGGATGAAAAACTGCTGCAGTTTCCTTTAATCTGTGCTCCAGCTCAAATGAAGCATTAAATTCAGTGCCGCTTTTAGGAGTTTCTAGTGACCAGCAATTGCAACACACCACCTCAGTACTGAACACTGAACACTATGTTCATTCACATAACAGTAAATTATAATGTGTAGAATTCATACACACTCCTCAGATTCAACATTCTATGGCAAAGTCAAGAAGCTGTTGTATTTTGCTGTTTTCATCACAGACTCGTCAATCATCTGACTGAAAAGGAAGCAATGTCCTGCTTATAGTTTCTGCGAGTTAGGTAAAAAAAATTACTTACAAGATATTCCATTTAGTGATATTTACTTCCCTTTTCCATGCTAAAGAGCAAGTTTTTCTTTCTTTCTTTTTCAGGAACATACTTATTTCCAGCTTGCTGAGTAAGTATATACAAAATATTTGAGACACATAGTATGGCCTAATCAATTTTGGTAAAAGATAATGCTGTTAGTGCTGTGGGCTGTTTCTCTTATCTTGTTGATGTAGCATACTTTTAAAGTCTGTGATTACTCAAAGACTTATGATAGCTGCACTGTAAAAGAAGCCCCAAGTCATGACTCACTAATACAGCTACAAAACATCCACTGGCTTTTAAGATATTAGGCCACCTTGGTGGATACAAAAGCAGAATGAAAGGCCTCAATTTAGGGTTCTTTTCTTACATATACATATTGTTTTAGGAATGCTACATAGGGCTTGCATAAAATATAAGGTGTAGAGGTCAATTTAGCTTTGTCTGCTTTTACAGCAAAATCAAGATAATTAAAAATAAAACAACTCTCCAGAAAACATGCAGTGTGCACAGGAATCCAACAAAGGCTTTTGGTCCTTAACAGGATTTGTCCATAGTTCAAATACCACAAGAATTCAACTATAAATACTATTTCTCAACAAAATAATACTGGCTTTCATTCCATACTGGAATATCTATCATCTAGCGTATATCTGAAAGTTAATGAGGAATGGCATTTTTGGGGAGAAGTGAACTAATTTGCTCAAAAGTAAGCGTATTTAGTTTTAAAAAAATGTTTAATTTCTAAGCAAGACAACAGTACCTCTGTCAGTAGGGTTTTGGTTTTTTAATCGGGCATAGCTTGCCAAGTGGATTAATTCAAAAAGAATAAGCTCTTCCTCTGCTATCATTAGAGATTGGCTACTTGACATCACAGGGCTATACCCATTCCACCAGCAAATGGCTCCTTTGCATATTTACAGTGCGCAACCGTCCTTAAGTCCTGCTGCCCAGCCCAAAGCCCAAGATCTTCCTGCTGTACTGTATGCACAGGAAGAATTTGCAATTGATAGCTGACTAGTGATTACCTCTATAATAACAAACTAATATGTGTACATTTGCACACAGCAGTTCACTGATAGTGGTGAACTATCCCATTTCCACTTCTGTGATTCTTCACACAGTAGCTCCAATATTAAATCCACATACACTTGCTTGGCAGACATAAACTGCATTATTGAGATACCTCCTCTAAATTCTCCTCCCTCAATTTTCAAGTCTCTGAGACATAACACACACTAAACTACAGTTTTGAACATAAACTTGAAATACGACATTCTCTGTTCAAGTACTCCAGTCAAACCCTGATAAATCAGGCTGGCCATGCAGTGATCTTATCCTTTCTGACTCTTTAATAAATCGAACCTTGTAAGTTCACGCTGTTGGAAGTTGTCACTAAATGAAATTGTGACCTTATCCGATGCGTGAACTTATCCTGCTGACAACTACATTTATTGTGCGGATAAGCATAGGGGAAAAAAAAAAAAAGACTTTTGATAATTGTGATCTTAGCCATATGCAACTCTTAACAGATGGGATCTTTTTGATGTTCCATTAATGATTTAGCTACGATGAGCCTCTACTCATGAAAAAAAAAAATGTTCTTCATAGGTAAGTGGTAAGCGGACTGGTAAGCAGTAAGAAAAGTGCACAAAGGGGTACTGGCTGACTGCAGTGAATCAGGAACTATTAGCCTAGCACACAGCGCTTTGAATTAGCTTGTAATTGCACTGTAAAAGATAACATAATGGAGGTGGCAAGACAGAAACATACCCTTTCCAGAGGACTCATTCAATAGCCTAAACCTCCGAAACAAGTAACTGTGAGTCTAAAGCAATAATCAAAAATATACTAAACCACTGCACTTCATGATAAATGAATGAACACTGCATCCCTTTCCAGCATCGACTAAACAGTTGCCACTGCTGTCGTGGAAGAGTGTTGGGTAACAGACCATTAACAGAACTGCAGAATTACAGAATCATAGACTAATTTGGGTTGTAAGAGACTTTTAAAAGTCAACCTCCCTGCAGTGAATAAAGACATCTTCAAATAGACCAGTTATTCATAGCCCCATTCAATCTGAACTTGAATATTTCCAAGGATCAGGTACGGACCACCTCTCTGGGCAACATGTTCCAGTGTTTCACCACACTCTCTGTAAAAAAATTCTCAAAATGATCAATCATGTCACATGACTGTATTTTTCTGTCAGGGATTAATACATCATGTTACCTAATTCTCACATTTCTCCACAATAAGTAGCACTGTACCTATATGGCAGCGCACTGACTCTGAGGTGAGAAGATCTGGGAGGGGGATAAGTTCAAGGTACAACCTGTTTTGCAGCAGTACAAGTCTGCTGTGTAATACAAGAACTACAGTTATCTTACTAGAGGGACACACATATATATAGGAGACAAGTTCACACTGGAATACAAACACTAATAGACTAAATTACTATCAGTCCTCAAAAGAGATGGTACAATTTGCTTTGCAACAGAAACTACATTCACAGAGGTCTTGGCAAAACCGGAGGTTATTCTGGTTGTCAAGAAGCAAAGGTAAAATTTAATTTTGCTGGCCTAAAGATGAGAATAAAGGGCCAAGCCACTGTTAGGATAAGGATGGAAGGAGGAACAGACTTGGGACCAAGAGCTGAGAAAACAACTCTGTGGAGTCACCTCAAGGGAGGGTTGCTATTCTGCTGCCACTAAGGGCATGGAGAGTTTCTGAACAGAGCAGCCACCTTCTTTTCTCTGAAGTTGCTGCCACTCCCCCCAGCCCTGTTTCTCAGACCCATCCCTCTTAAAGGGTAGGGTCAACCAGACCATGGAGCACAATGGCCTTGAAGGAAGTAGACACAAGGATAACCCACACTTACTGATCTAAGCTACCACTCTCCTTTGCTCACAATTAGAGGCAGCATTAGATAGCAAACACAACACAGGTGAAGCTGCCACAGTCCCCTCAATTCCTAACCAAGCTGCCTCATGTTGTCCCATCTTGCCAAAGCTCCCACAGGGCAGCTGTGCACTCTAGGTAGAGATGACAAATGAAAAAACTTCTCCATTTTCCATAACAAAATTCTTGCTGCTCCCTGCCTTTCTTCAGAGTGCTTAAGTCAGAAGCAGAGTTACTTTATCTCCCCTACCTTCTGCTAGTACTGCAAATGGCAGAGAGTGCAGGTGCTATCCTTATCTATAAGAATTTTGTCCTACAACAGACAATAAAGGCAAGGAGAGAATATTCTGAAATTGAGGAAAGGAAAAGACTAGGCAAAGATTTTCAGAAAAACAAAGACCATGAGGGGGGAATAAATATATAAAAAAACAAGGTAAGAGAAAGGGAGTCTAGGGAAGGAACCATTTGAACACCCAGGCTGATCAGGATACAAAGACAAAGCTTGGAAAAATAGGAATAGAAAATACTCCAGAAAAAGAGGGACCATAAACCTTGTCAGAGTGAAAGAAGACACACATTTCTAAGCCTAAAACATGAGAATGGCAGTGCATGAATTCACACTTAGAAACAGAACATGAACACAATTACAAGTTTTTTAGCCAAGGCACACGTGTCATTACAGTGCTTAATTCATAAGCTAAACCAGCAAAAGAAAGTATGCTTACACTAACACCTATACCTCCATGCTAAGCTGAATCATGGTGAAACTGAACTCTAAGCGTGTCTACACTGCATCCAGTGATGTGATTTCACCTGACAGCTGGTCGCACATTCTCTGTCTCCAAGCAGCCAGATCATCAGGTAGGCTGTAAGACTTTCCAGAAAAAAAAGTTTCAATAATGTTTATTTAGTTTACACTGGACTCCATCTATGTGTGATGGAGGGACCCTAGATTTCCAACACCAATACAGAGGTCATGTCATTGAAAGTGCTTTATCTCTTGCAACACAGGCAGAGTTTTCAGAGATGATAGTTTCAAAAGAAGTGTATGTACTGACACTTCTAAAACTATAAATTGTACTCTATTTGTTAAGTCTTCATTTGCTTATATAAAATGAATACAAAGGAAACAATTTTACAGTCTTACAGTGCCTCAAGCTCCTGTAACCTACAGAACTTAGTAAGAACACAAGATCCCATCCCAGGTTAGGAAACTATAGACCTACAGTGGTGAACATATCTGCATCAATTTGAAATCACAATGAAACTTCTAAATTTTGCAGGGACCGGGAGGGAGATCCATTCACTAAATAAAATTTAAAGAGAATATAAATTGAGTAACTACTAAAGATGCAGCTCATGGAAGACCTCACAATAATCATCACGTATACCATCAAAATCCTTTTATGGTTTAATCCAAACTATTACAAGAAGTACTGTTTTTTCTTGGAAGACAGAAAAGAAGGAGTACATAACAAGCATGGCTGCTAGACTTTGGGCAGCTTCTTAGTACAACAGACTCATACACCTGTATAGACTGGCCCTTTATTTGGACTTCTCTGTTGAACTTAACAGAAGCCTGCTCAAAATAAAAAATGCAAGAAGCAGAAAGAAGATATTTACTTAGGATATGCTAAGAAATGCCAAAGATTTGTTCACTTGCTTTAAAGACAAATTCTATATAGTAGGGAAACGACTCCGCTCATATCAGCACCCAGTCTATAGACAGAGGCAAAATAAAGACCAGCCATCACAGCAAAATCCTGATCCTGCAATGAAATTAGAAGCAACTATCTTTAGTTTCCAGTCTACTCACTACAAGAGCAATTTACACCTCTCTTTTCAAAGGCTAAATCTTATACAAGAAGAAAAAGATATTATTTTTGCTTTCCTCTATAATTTTCCATTGTGACATTTGCATGCTTAGTTCAAGAGCTTTGTAACTCCCCATATGCGTTGAGTTAAAACTGGAATGGCAATATTTGCAAAAACACAGAAAAAAATCTCAAAAGGCAACCACTGCAGCTGAAGAGCCCTCCCTGTAGTTTTCTGTGAGAGGAATACTGTAGATTCCATTCTCACATGGACACTCAATACTGGCAAAAATTATTTCCAATTATTTTGTAACACTGTGCAGATCCAGTGGGTTGAGTAGGTACTTTTATTCCTACATGTAGGAATAAAAAAGCTTTGCACTTTCTCTCTGCATCACAAATACACCCAATACAGAAATGCCAGACTTGGCAAGAGCAGGCTGATGATATCAGTGAAGAGGGTTTTCTTGATAAGATCGTCATCTGTTTCTGGACTCTTGGGTTTGCTCCTTTCCTCAGCAGAGGTACAGTTGCCCCTGATGAATGTCCCTTTTTGTGCAGATTCTCCCCCAATATATGCAAAGAGACATTTCAGCCTGGACTCTGTTTTTTCATTGCTTCATATAGCTCAAATACAGTTACAGGTATAGGGAGCATTGTATGCAACGCAATAGAAAGTGGACACAATTGAAAATACAGCTCATGTAACCCAGACTGAAGCCTTTTCTAAGACAGATGCTGTTCTGCAGGGAGAAAACTAAACATTTTGCCATAGCCTGCATCTCACTTTTCCTAGCAAATTTTGGAATCCTTTTAGCTGAAAGATGTTAACATTTTCCTTTTTTTTCAATATTATTTGCATGAATATATATGATATTTAAATAAAATAATTAATAGATGTTTGTACGTTTACCCAATATTGTTGGATTTCTTTTTCACTTGGAATAAGTAAAAAATATCAAGCTAGCTTGTGCCATTAGTGAATGCAGAAAACTACTAAAGTTAACTTAATATGAAAACTGCTTTATTAATATTGATATAATGAAATGTATTAAATGAAAAAAATGTTATGGAAAATATTCTTTTTAGCTCTAAAAGCAAGAGCAATGAGATCATCTGTGACTCTATCTGTGGTGCCTTCTCAGTTTACAGTACTTATGCTTAGAGATAGAAGGATCTATTTTCATCTCTCATTTGAGTAACAGCAGATGAAGTTATTTGCTTTGTATCAGATATGCACACTCAGAGTTATGAAACCACTGCATAGATACCAATTCCTGGCTCAGAGTATCAGCCAAAGTCCCCAAATATTTTACAAATGAAGGAGATACTTTAATGTGGTTTCCCTATTTCCTTTCAATGTTCATAAAAAAATCTGAAAGAAGTAGAGAAAACAAAAATCTCAACAAAGACTTAAATTTATCAGTATTTTGTGTGACCATCCAAAGCATCTAGTTAGTTACTGTTGAGATTAGGAAGGCGAGAGTGGAAGTGGGACAAAGCAAGATTGAACGCTACGCTCCAGTGGATGCATGTAATATATAGTTCCATCCATTATAATTATAATTTATATGAAAAGCAACATTATTATAAATAGAGATAAATGCAGTATAACTATAATGTACAATATCAAGATTCAAATTAATCATTTCTTTGCACTTGTTGGGGATGGCCATGCATAACGGACACATGGCTCTGCACTGCTCCAGCACTCTTGAGTTATGTGCTTATCTACATCTCCCATGATCAAGTACCAGTAACAACCAACAGAGGTTTTTTAACACCGTTTCCAGACAGGAATTGACTGCTGGTTCTGGATATCAACTAGCATACCCTCACTCACTCCTTCAGTGCCTCAGCCTAGACTATCACACTGCTTTCACATGCAGCTATCTCTTGGCACAGCAGAGACTTTGAAGCTGATAGAAAGAGTGATGCCCATTTATGATGCAGACTTTAAGTGAAATAACCCCTTGAACAGAGAGTAAGCACAAGTCCTGTGCACTTCTTAAATCCTACTCTGAGGCTTACAAAAGACAGTAGAGTATTGGTCTTGTGGCAGTCTTCTGTAAAGGAATGATCTTGACCTTCACAGACATCCCAAGGTTGTCATGCATGTAATGCATACCCCAAGTTGTTTTGCCTTACAGCCTTCCCCTTCATAAGCACAGGCTTTCAACACTCCATTGCTGCTTGGACAGATGCTGAGACTGAGGAGCACAAGGAATAATCGTGGCTGGCAGATGAGGCCTGTTCCGCAGAGCACGTAGACTACCTTTTCTTTAAGAATGACCTCCTCAGGCTCACTCTTCACAGCCTAGACTTTACCTTTGTAAAGTACGGCTGAGAACAAGTCCATAACCTCTGTGACCTTAATGGAAATTTCAGACTAAATAAGAAGTTCTGGGTCTCAGAGTGAATCAATGCTGACAATAAGAGCACTAACCTTCTCTAACATTTAAAATCAGTTTTTCTGAAAACTTCACACAATACAAACAAGAAATATTTTGAAGAAGTAGGAAATTATTTCTAGCAAGGCGCAGCCATTGAACAGTTAGCATCAACAGAGATTGAAAGAATTATAACTCAAAATATATCTAGGCTAAAGAATTATTTTGTATTGGAAGCATTTAAGCTGTACCTATGTTATCTTGTTTAAAAAATACCAATGTTAATTTATAACAACTTATTATCCTGCAATGGTAATGTACTATAAGAATACAAGTTGTCTAGTCTGTTATTTAGTAGTAAGTATCTAGAGCTAAAAGAGTTAAGTATATAAGAAATGAAGAGAATTTAGGTAGACATATTTATTCTCCTGCTAACAAAATTGGCAGTTTACAAAATTAAATATAATAGCATAAAAACTGTCCTAGAAATATCTGTTCCTTATCTTCCTCCTCACTTAAAAATATCACATGAATCAATGTAAAGAGAAAAAGAAATTCTCTTTACCTATGACTATTTTTTTGATGTTTTGATGAAGTTACTTTTCAACTTAACAATACTAATCTGATAGGCACAGAAAATTTGCTGTATAAGGAGACTTGGAAAAGGGCAGTTTTATTTTACCAGGCTTTTCCCCATATATTTTCATCTCAGTTAACAAAATACATTAATAAGATACATAATGCATTGACTTCAAAAAATAAAAAAACAAATCCTACTTTTACATACGCATTGGTATAGTTAGTGGTTTGAAAATCAAGCCTTCCAACATTACGACCCTTTTACAGGCTCCAGGACCTCAGCATAAAAGCCAGCTTTCTATCCAGTTTCCCGTCCCCCCCCGACACTGCTTCTTTGTCCAGTTCATCTGCTTCTCCCTGTTGCCTTCTGTGCAAGGATTGGGTTCCCAGTGACTGCCTCCAACGATGCCCAGAATCAAACATCAGTAAAACAAGGAGTGAGGCACTTATACTTTCCTTCACACAACTGGTTTCTTTCTTCTCCCATGGAGCACAAACCATCTGCCAGCCAAGTATGATCCGCCCTTTCAAACTCCTGAAGGCTGTTTCCTACCCTCATCAGGTGCAATTCAGAAGCTGACAGTCTTCTCACTGGCTCTTATATCCTCTCTCAGTCATCAGATACCATTCTGAAACCAAACTTTTCTATTCTCTTCACTGTAATCATCACAGAAGCAGAAAACTCCAAAGATTAATTTATTCTACAAAAAAACCCTGTTTATGACTTAGTGTGGACATCCCCAGCACACTGGGGAGACTCAGCAATAGTTGTATTACTAACACCATTTTCACTTCATATGCTTATTATTATTTCTTCTCCTTGCACATCTGTAAAATCCACTTTTAAAACAGTCAACAGATAATACAAAGCAACTTATTTTCCAGTCCACAAATGGACCTTCCTCAATGACCTGCTGCCAACTTCATACCACCAGGAGTCAGGAGAACTACTAACTAAATGATTTCTATAAGAGCACCAGTGAGAATATATGTATAAATAAACATATGCAACTTGCAAGGCCTCCACTGTGCCAAATATGGCCATAGAATGTTTACGCTGTCTTCTTGTTTTGGCAACCAATGAAAATACTGGAAATTGCTTTCTAAAATGAGATACAGATATTCAAAAGCAGTGCCAAAGAAACTCCCATAAACAGGTAACTCAAACCTTTCCTAGCTCCCATGCAGTATGTTAACATACATTGCACTAAATAGTTCCAAGAAACTATCAAATAAAAGTGATACATATGTATTTTGGAGAAGCCCAGTCCTGCAGCATATGCAACGTTGAAAGATCTGGGCTTGGTGAATTAGGCCTAAACCTACTTCTGATCAAACCTCCAAAATCACTGATGATCTTTCTCTAACTCTGGAAGTAATAATGCCTCTTTTCTCTCACCTTTCATTGACCTGTCTTTCTAGATAGCAAGCAGTCCCAAGTGGGGACTGTAATTGTGTTTGCATGTATAGATACACATATGAACAATGTAAACCAGATACACAGATATACATTATAGATAAACAGATATATATGTATACACACATTTATATTTATCTATAAAGTATAGAATCTAGGACAAAAGGAACTTTGTGTCAATAGAAACCAACAGATTCTAGGTGATACTGTAATACACACAGCAAAAAATAATGTATCTTCACATTCTGAAAGGGATGCCCTTTTCAAATATGCTGCATTTCATTTGTCTCTGGCAAGCAGGCTTTCAAGGGGGCTTTGATTATGTTTCTGATATATACTCTGGATCATTTTTTAGAATAGTTAAACCTCAGTCCCTATATACTCTGAATAAAGTGAATGGAGAAACAGACAGTGAAAGACAAAGGACTACATTCATATAAATAGTATTTGAAGTTTTAGGCCATAGGTTTCATTTAATATTGGAATTTCTCTAAATTGCATTGCATGTTTCCACTTTTGAAATAACTGTGGTCAACAAATCTATGCACATAGAAAAATATTTTTTCATGTACTGCTTTTTATCTCTTAGATACACTCACAAAACAGCTAATGATACCCTTGAAATACTGAGTTTCATTGTTTCAAACTATTACATATTACAGAAGAAAGCATCCCATTCACTCCACAACACACTTCTGACTTGCCACTGAACCATACAGAAATCTCCTTCTCTAATTTATTGTCATCTTGCTAGAAATATTTAGACCAATTAAAATTATTTCAGTTTGAGTGGCAGCACATTCCTCAGTATCATTCCAGGACAAATGGATTTTTAGATTCTTCTTTGATTCCAAGAGTTTTACAATCATGCATTATTCTTTGACTTTTATCACAATCATCCATTTAGACACTTCCTGACAACTAAACATTGGCAGTGCATGCAAAAAAATCACTGCTTTTCCTCCCTGTCATGAACAAATGTAATAAAACTTCTAACAGCAAATCAATGTCTACACTTTGTAACAAGTATAATTATGGTAGGAAGAGGCACGCAAATCAATATGAAGATCATGAGTACAAGCTTTAGGTTTGTCAGTCATTTCTAGGAGCTGTTTATACTTTGCACATGCATAGAACACTTGGAAGAACAAAATAACTTTGTTTGAAACCTACAACACAGATTTCATAATTATCATATCAGCAATTTCATATCCACAAAGCTTTAAGTGCTCTTATGGGGGAACAAAGGTATCACATCTCACCTGTCCTACGCCTAGAGAGCTTGGTATAAATAGTGTAGAATTTAAAAGCACTACACAATAAAGATACCAGTGTCTGACAAAACCATTATTTCACCGAGAGGTATGATACTTCTCTCTGAAAGGCAATAAAAAGTAAATTCCACACTGTACTAAATAAAGAACAGTTAAAATGAAAAATTTCTTGTGTGACATCCCATGTTGTTAACAATATAGGCAGATCAAGATAAGTGGGTGGATTTGGATCATCATCAGTAGACACAGGCCACATTTGCCAGTCTATTATGTCATGTTTCTTGAATTCATGAACCCAAGAGTGCAATAACTTTTTGTGACATGATGGAGAAGTTACATTTTGTACATGCTCTAAATACAGAAGGAAGACAAATGAATTAAAATGAGCAACCATATTGGGTTTTTTTAAAAATATTATTGAGCAATACAGCATATGGATAATTCTGTAGCCTAAAGCGTACAAACTATTCAGAAAATACTACTGGAAAGCAAACTGTATTTCCTAGATGATTTATATCGAGTTAGTCCCTACGTTTGTAAGTCAAAACAGCAGGAGAATGTGAGTAGGAAAACAATGTTAGAGAGATTCTTTGTTAAGTTAAAAGGGAGCAGATCACCAAAATCACATACACTATGCCTGGAGTTGATAATTGTCTTGAAATGCTATCCTCTCCCAAGAATAGCTCACTCCATTTGGAAGGGCACTAACATTTTAGGAGTAATGGGTATGCACATTTCCCTTCATTTATTCCCATTTAAAACACAGGTAGATTTAAATTAAAAAAAAAAAAGGCAAAGAATGATTTTAAAAAAAATACTGGTAAAGTTTTTAGAAAATGCCAGTTTTATCCAAATTCTTTAACTTTTTTAATTTGACCAGTCATTAGTTGCTTTGATGTATTTATCACAAAAAACGTATACAATCTTACACTTTTGAACCTATGCTTTAACAATATGGTAATTATACAGTTCAGATGATCTGTAAAGAAATCCATTTTGCATTGATGATATAAGGGACTGACAGTACAATTTACATTAAGAAACATTTTCTCATTTTTCTCAAAAATTGGTTTGCACTCAGCCGGAGCAATCTAAATTCGACCAACAGGCATCCCTCCCTGCTTCTCCATGGTTACAAAATAACATGACAATCTAAACAAAGAATAAGATGCACAAAAAGAATGGGTTACAAAATCTCCTCTGGACACAGGTAGACAGACAGTCAATTGTTTCTTTTGTAGTCTGATTAAACAGGACACTATTGTATAGAACAATATTGAAATGCTTATAGCAGACAACTCTCAGTGACATTATTTCAAACATGTTGATTTAGCTATTCCAAATTGTCTGAATTATCCCCCAGGGCAGTTGGCCAGTACATAGTCCTAACTTTAAGAGAAGACTTATAGCTGGGGAGGCTAATGTAAAAGGTTCCCCTTTTGTTTATAGTTTCATTAACATATTTTCTTTACTCCAAGTTTAACAATAACATACCACTGTAGGCTTTTGGCACACATTTTACTGCCACATCAGTATCATCCTGTGCAGACAGAGCTTGAAAGACAGTGATTGGTTTGTCGTGCTTTTCCTTTTAGTGTACAAGGGATATAGACTGCATAGACTGGGAGATGGCAGTGAGAATGCTGCTTCCTGGCACACTGTTCTTCATCAGCCACAGACATCTAAGTGCAAGAAATCTGAGGGCTAAAACCAGTCTTGGTTTATTTATTTGATTCAGACCTATCTTGCCACATACATTATGAAAAAAAAAAAAACCCATGCCCATAACTTGTCCTCAGACTGAACATTCTGTTACTCTGGGGATTCGTGGGGAAGGAGAGAAAATTAGTTTTCCAAGTTTTTGGAACTATGTAGCCATACAAATACAGCTGCACCAATGTTGGAACGCAGTCACAGTCATTCGATGCAATATTAAACCTGTACCAATGCCTTGCAAAGATAATGCATTGTTATGATGTGCAACAGGTAAGAATAATTTATATTTTCTGAAGACACACAACCTAGAATAGCCTGGCACCCATTAGTGCAGATCCAGAGTTTTCAAGATTATCAACAATGGTAGACAGAACAATGGAAAAAAGATTTCTGAGGATGGGTAAATTGAGTAAATGATTACAGACTACCACATCAACCACTTTTACAATTTCATTTAATAAAGTATGTTTATTTACATAATTTAAAGTAAAAATATTTAATATTTCCATCATATAAAGCTTAGCATTTTTGAAAGAAATTTTTTTGCATATGAGAACACCACCTTCAGGTAACTGTTTCCCAGCTTCTATTTGTTTTTTTAGAATTGGAACCCCAAATTGAAACCATCATTATTAGGAGACTTAAACAGAAGCATGAAGAGAGAGGCATGTAAGCCTGAGGACAAAAAAAAAAATAAATATCCATTGAAATATAATCCCAGAAAAATAAAAATGAGGTAAATCTGAAACCTAGGAAAATTAATATGACGATAATTAACTTAATCAGGTTTCAGTTAGGCCCTGTATGTTCAATGTGATGATTCAGTGTAACTTTGCTGTGCCCCCACAGAACGCAGACCTCATCACTACTTCAGCTTCTCTCTTGTAGTTTCTTAATTTTCACTGAAACTGAAGTGTCTGAAATTACTCTCTGCAGTTAGTTCCTTCTCTGCACAAACATTTTCAAAGGCAATTCTGAACATGCAAAAGTGAATTTTTACAGTTACTGTTCTTCCTTTAATGACAAATGTGGAACTGTAGTCATTTTTTCTGGAATATGTTAGGTTGCTGAATTGTGGACTCTGAAAAAAAAATACATTGAATAAATCAATGGTAATTTCAAATACACACATAAAATCCACTATATCAGACCATTTCAGCCCTTACAATGAGAAGCACTAACACAGAATGACAGTGGGATGAAAGAGGTGGAGGAAACCAATGGGCCTTGTTAAAAAAAGTTCAACTTCATCTGAGAGATCTGGTCTGGAAGTAAGGGCATATTAAAAAAAAATAAATTCAAACCTATATTTTGGCTTTTAGATCACTGGAATGACTTCATAACTAGAAAATATTCATTCAAATTATGATCCCATTATAACTTTTAAACCAAAATTTTCTGAAGGAAATTATTTATGTTTTATGTGCAGAAAAAGCAGTATTTTTTCTTTTTTCTCCAGGAGTTCAGGATGCCAACAGCTTAATAATTACTGACAGCTTAACAGTTCTTTCATTCTCACTCCACTCACTAAACCTGAAAGCCACCCTCTAGAAAAACTGAATTTCATCAGTATTTCAACCTAAACACTTCAATGTTTCAGGCTTCATAGGCAGAAAAACAGTATGATAAATTAGACTCACTATATCATCTCTCTGTTCACTTTCATGGCACTATCTGCTTGAAGCTAAGAGAAGTTGTAATCTGCCAGCTGCTGCATCATAGCCCTTTTAATGACACAAAAGCATGAACCACGTATAAGCTAAGGATAACTCCCTACAGTTGCCCTTGTCCCCTTGTTCCCCTTTGGTTTTTACAGGAAAGAATCGTAAAATGTTTGCACAAGTTGAAGAGATAATTTAAAAAGTAATAAAAAACTCTAATTATAATGGAGAGCAATGCAAAAGGTGTTGGGAATTCTACAGACAGCACAAACATCTGAAGTGCCTCTGTTACAGAAATGGCATGTAGTTTAGGCATTCGACATCACACACCTGAAAATCTTCAGCACCTGCTTTTGCAGGTTTGACTCTTCTCCTGCTCTAGGTCTGTGAACCAGAATAAGAGAAAAAGATCAATTCCCATATGTAAGAGGCCATGTCACCTGCACTCAACACCACAATGCTGACACCATACATAGACATATATACAGACGATTACCTGATTCATTTTGTCCAGTTCCAGAAATGCAGGCTGCTGTTAGTTTTCTACCTAATACCTTCATTTTGGTGCTTCTGCTGCATTACCAGCAGCCCCCGAAAGAAGATTATTGGATGTGCAAGGCTCCATCAAGTAAAATTCCTGTTTGGCCTTTTTATCTCGTGAATGTTGGACTCTGCACAATTAATAATAAAAAATACCTCTCACCTAAAAACAATTTACAATAACATAATCAATAATGCATTTCCTGTGATCCATTTTACCATGCAAGAAAGCAGCATTCAGCACATGGAAATATTTTAAAAGAAGAAATGACAACAGATTTCAGTCATTATGGCTTTTATATTTATTGACTTCTTTCACGTGTTTACAGTCACAGTAGTTACACCAAGAAAAGCCAATTCAGTAGTTCATTTATACAACTCACCTACCAAAAGTCATTGCTAATAACAGAACATTTTCTGGGGTTCCGCCCGAGGGCTCTAAGGTTTAAACTACTGTGCTGGCCTTCACTTACCAATGGAGAAAAGTTGCTACCAATTATATTATCTCACCCACCCTGCATGCCTCTTGTACATAATGACATTTTTGAGGCTTTAAATCTCTTTGCTAAAGGCATTACATGCATATGTGTGCTGGGTTTGAGACTTGTAACTTGCAGGAGAAAAAGAAGCTGGCTAAATGAATGCTCATCAGAGGACTGAGTCAAATCACTCTGAATTCACGTCCTAAAGCACACTACAGTTACCACCAGTTAAGACAATGTACTTGCTAACCCAAAATAGCATGTTCACATACACAAACTCTTAATTCTAAACCATAATTTTTCCACAATAAGTGGAAAAATGTCTCTTTCCTGTGCTGCAATTTATTAATTAGAAAAAATAATTACATTGTAAATCAGATTACCTACTTGAAAACTAATTGGGAAAAGGTGAGCCAAAGGGGAGGTGAGGGGAAGGGCTATACAGGCTATTTATCCCTGCCCGAGCTTCATATTTGTGTATTACAAATGAAAGCGTAGGAGAAAAAATGGCAAGTGGCATGCCAAGCCAAAGTTATTTCGATATCCACTCTACTGTATTTCAAATTTTGGCTTGTTTGCCAAAGCCTTGAACCATGTTTAAGGCCACTAAGTTGTCACAAGTGTGATAGTTTACTGAGATATAGTCCCCAGTTTTGACAACTGGAATAAAAGATCCCTCAAGTAACTGCTGTACATCCCGAAGTGACACATGGTGAGAATATGAGGCTGCTACATCTACCACAGTCTCTTAACTTTAATGTTTAGACCTTCCCATTTTGCCACTTATGACATGCCTTCAGAAATCACGATGACTTTTTTGTATTACAGGCTTATATTTTTAGTATTCTAGAATGTGATTATTCTGGATTCCCCTGCTGCTCCCAAGCACCTCACAGTATCTGGCCTGGAGATGGCAATCAAATATTGAAACTCTAGTGGTTAAGTTACTTTGTCAAATTTGCAGGAAGTGTAAATTCAACTCAAGGGAGATTTGGGGAGCGATTTTCAAGTGAAAACTGACTTGTAGAATTTCGTGCCATATCTTAGGACTATTGGTAAACCAGTATGCTTATGGTAGGTCTCTTTTCCTTTTGCTTTAACTTAGCATGATGCAATCTCAGCATATATATGGAGATTAATATTTAAACCATACATTTATTGATTATGAATGCACTGAGCCACTGATCATAGTCATGAGAAACAAAGACTGTTTGTGCAAGGGCATGGGAGATTTCTTGGGTAGTCAACTTTTTACCCTGACCATTCCAATGCAAATAAAAGTTCCACTACTACGTAATCACACAGTTTCAACTAATAAAAATGTAAAATTTTAAACCAAGAGCTTTTCTTGAGTTGTACTGTTAACAGAAGTGCAGTCTACATAAAAATAGTTTGCAGTTTCTCAAAAGCAACAGATGGTTGTACCTTCTCTCGAAAAATATGAAAACAATGTCAAGCACTTAACAAATAGTCCATACATAAGCTTGTGTTTCAAAAGACTATGATTAAAGACAGTGTCTCTTCCAACAGATTATCATGTGACTATGAAAGAGAAGTACTTAACATCAAATGAACTTTCACTTACCCTCAATTTCACCCCCAGCCATCATATATATCATAAAATACTGGCATCCCTGTATTACTTCACTTATAATTTCTACCAAAGAGTGATCCCTTCTCTCAAATATAAAAAAAGTCACAGTTTTATAAAACAGAATATATGCATGCCAGCTACAGAACATATGGAGATTTTATCCACATTGTTATTCGGCAGTTTCACATCATTAATGTGGGTGGGGTTTTTTTACTTATTATTAGAAGTCTACTACTGATGTACATAGCTCCAAGTCCTGCAGGAGATGTCACATATAACTCTGAGCAGGATCCATTGCAGGGAGTCAATCATTGTATCAGCATTAAAACGGTTCTTCAATATTTGTACTGTTGGAAGAAAAAAAAATTTTTGTGCCTCCACTATGGACACAAGGCTATCCTCCACATGTACACTAGCCTATTATTTTCTCCTAGATGTGTTTCCATCTTGAGATTTAGCTCTGCATTTTAGCAATACTATTTATTTTTGTAAACAGTCTAGTTACAGCAATAAGCTCTAGTTCTATAATAAACTGTGGTATATCCATATTAGAAACTAATATGTGCAAAATATTGGGCAAAAGCTGTGTGGTTGAACCTTCACTATGGGAATTTGTTTTACAAACTGCAAACATCACTACTGATTCTTTGGTGCCTTTACCCTTAGTATGATTATAGTAACAACACTCAGAATGTAAAGAGACATACACTTTGGATTAAAACACTTTATTTTACAATGTTTGCCATGGAAAAAGAAAATTCCCTTGTGATAATATTTTTATGTAGCTTTATAAGTGATAATACCTTTGTTTCATACCAACTTTTGCAGATCAAATACAGTCTGCTATGTGTAGTTATAGTATGCTGCTCCTCTGTATTGGACAAAGGCATAACTTATCCAAAACTCATTCATTTCACTTCCCATTTATTTCAGACTACTTTGAACAGGCATTTAAGAAAGTAGGACCAAAAAGCATGATTGTGTTTGCATGGCCATTTCCATCTGAGGGAATGGCAACCTTACAAACCATGGAGAAGTGCAGTTTGAGAGCTGTAGTTCAGGCAGATAGTAACTCAAAGCTTAAGTGGGTGAATGGATGCGATTCCTTGAGAAGAACATACAGATCTGCAGTTTTTAAGCTGGAATTGCTACAGAAAGACATTTGTTTGCAGAAACAAAAATGTCAGCCCTTGATTCAAACAGCAATTTATGCTTACTGAAATTAAGTCATCTCTTGAAAGAATCTCAACTGTTTTTTCAGTGCTTTTAGTCTTCAACGATTAGTAGTCAACTTCATATGTAATTGGCTTCATTAAAAATACACAATCAAGAATGAATGTGATCAGAGTAAAAAGACATGACAACAGAAAACAGCATACTGCCTTTAGCCAAGACAGAAAAAAAGCCTGCATGGCATAGCAGTTAGTAGCTAATATATAAATTCCTTTAGAAGCAAATATACTTCAGTGTAAAAACACTGATTTTAGCAATGTTAGTGCTTCTCCTGAAGTGTAAGTAGGGAGAAAAGAAAGAATAAAAAAGACACCTTTTGATGAGAGATTATGTAGTCTCTACAATCGAGTAAATTTAGTTGCTGTTGCAGCAGAGGAATGTGATAGGAAATTTTACACTTGAAGGAGAAATGTCACAGTATTTTGATAAGAGAGCGATGAACTTTTTTTCCCTCGTGCCATTATCAAGGCGAAGTGAACAAAATACATCATTTATAACCCACTGCTCTACCATTATCTCCTCATGAGACACTTGTTTTAAAACACACAAGGACCTTTTTTTCTCTAAGACTAAAGCTCTCTGTGAGGCTCAGTCTTCCTTTATAACCATGAAAGAAAGTTGACACTTGTGTGGGCCAAAGTTTCCAGGCAACCACACAAGGGCACTTATACACCCTCCAGGTCACCCCTCGTTCTGAAGTACAGAGGAAGCATATGAACAGTGTATGTCCCTTTGATCACAGATACCATCTCAAACTGATGTGGAGAGAAAATCCTGCACTTTGGAAGAAAGGCACTACAGTCTCCTCAAAGCTTTTTCTTACCTAATATACACGGAAAGTAAAGGTTAGCATGGTAGCGCAGAACTGCTAAAATATTTTTTCACTTACTAGCTACAAAACAGCACCGACTCTCTCCTGACATTCAGTCCTCTTGACTAGGTATTTTTGCTCCCTGTTTGTTTAGGTTTTTTTTATATTATTCTCTAACAAAACAGCACAGTTGATTTACTGCACAATGCTCATTCAGCAAACCGATACTCAAACATGCAACCATGTACAAGCACCAGAACTATGCACCCGAGAGCATTTAGCAGTAGGGACTTCAAGTAGAGGCACATTTAGAGATGTATAAAATTCCACACTTCCTTATAAATATACCAAACCCACAATGTAAATAGAAAATGAGAAATGTACTGTTGTAATTTATGTTGAATAATAGAAGGAAAATATTTGTAGTCAAAGTTGGGTGCTAATTAGTACACCCAATGTCTGTTTTACTAGAACTAAATGTACATGAGACTAAGTTACCATATCAGAAGATAACAGGGTGAAATATTCTGAAGACCTCCTAATTAGTACTCATGTATTTTATTTGTCCTGTTATGTGAAAGTCAGATTCAGACCCTAGCAGCCAATTTAACTTATTCCATCAAAACAAATAAAAAGCTTTTTCCCAGAAATGGCAGATGAATTTACCCAGCCCCTCAGGTTATTCTGCTACTCCTACATACAATGTGTTTAAAAGCTGAAATGGTTTGTCTTGACTGTTAATGCTAATGCTAATGCATTTGCTAAGTCAATGAAGGAAAAGACACACTATGTGAGCAAGGAGAATTCTAAAGAAAATAAAATAGAAAATTATTAGTTTACACTGAAATGTATCACATTTAATCCTAAAAAAAACAACCCCCCCCAAAAAAAAACAGAAAAAAACCAAGTGACAAGATTAACTATAATAAAACAGACTGTTCCAACGTAATTTTTAGATGCAGGAATAGAGGATATATGTTTATGGAAATATTTATCAAAATTGTGCAGCAGAACAGTACCTGAATTAATTGTCACCTTAAGTTTCAGATGCACAAGTAAAAAGTGAGATGGAAAGCTATAGATTTTGAACTACTTATCAAAGTTTTCATCTGGAGACAGGTATTCAAAAAAAACTATACCAAAAAAGCCCAAAGACAATAAAACAGAATGCTCATTTCCATTTTATTGTTTCTTATTCTTTTATACTTAAATTACAAGGGACAACCACAGTTCTTCAAGTTTTTACTGACACGTTCATTATTTGTGACCTTTACAAAAATTGTGAACATTTTCATGTAGATGAATTTCCAATCAACTCATGGCCTCAAAAATGAATGCAAAAGCTCAGATCATAACTAAGTCATGAAACAAGGAATAAATTAAGACAGTGAACTAAGTAATAAGTTGTATAGAGACACACAGTATCATTGTACAAACATTTTTGTTCCTCATTACACTATTAAAATAACAAACAGGAAAAAAATATTTTAAATGTAAGACATTTCTAATGTTTTGAAGAACTGCATAATATTTCTCTTCATTCGCTAGAAACACTGCCAGATATCATTCAGACAGACACATGCTTGCAGCAAGGAAGCTTATTTAGAAGTGAAGCCATTCAGGACTTGGAATGAAATGAATTTAGCAATATATTCTTTCAAAGCTTCAATATAAGACCTATGATTTAATTGCCAGACTCCAAAGCTGGTGGGCAGGTCAGTCTATTACTGAGCTTTTATATTTAACTTTGACGGAGAGTGGTTGGTCTAAGACCAACAGAGTCTCTCAAAACAGGATGATAAGTTCATTTCACAGTTATCACAAAATAACATGTGATATTAGGTGGTAGCGACACGATAACTCCACTGGAAACAATGGTAATTACATAGTAAATCGTGTCAATGATACTGCATTATCTCCTAACTGTTCAATTAACTCGTGTCACCACTGCATACTATGTTTAGAAAGTTGCTGATGCAATATTTCCGTATCATAATTGCAAAGATAGCTGAAGAAGATAGCACTCTATAATTTTAGAAAGTTTCTAATATTACTTCTTGAAACTACCTTTCTACAATGAAAAACAAACAAACATAAAGGTGGAGAATGAGACCTAAAAACCTGGATGATACCACCTGAAATGGAAACAAGTTGGCAAGACTGTCATCAAACAAATTATTTTTCTTCTTTCATAGAGGGAATGAGATATTTCATAAATCAAATTCCAACTGATATTCACCTAACCAAATGGTAAGGGCCCTCAGTCACCATTAAAACAATTGCAGATTTAATCCCTGAAAGAAAAGTAACTTTTCCTGTGCTGTGCAGATAGTCTGATAAATGTAGGTTACTTTACAGTAGGCGGATATGCTTATATTATAAAGTAGAACAAGGACTGGAAAAAAAATAGTTTTTCTGTAACTCACACTAAATGCTGCACTTTCACCAGAGACACAACTGGCCTTCTCATTTTCACTCATACAAATCAGAAGTCCAGTGAGATGAAAAGGATTACTCCAACATAAAATGGAATAAAAAGCTGCCAGGAAATACACAGGAATATTTATCTTGTTATTGCATTTTAATATTCAAGACTGCAGAATATGTTCATATGTTCTTTTTTGAACAGTGTCATGTTCTGTTCATCCATACACCACTGCTTTGCATTTCAACAAGTTTATTCTTGACCACTATTTTTGTGAGTACAGAATTAAATCATCAGCTGGTACAAATCAGTTATAGTTAGATCAAAGCCAGGGCAGACCAAAGGTGTTACGCTGATTTACATCACCTTAAAATCTTGCTCAGCAATACTCTTTTTTTCCCATAAGAAATGGCTGATATCAGTGAGTCAACCCCTAAATACTGACCAATAGACTGATTTAAGAATCTCTCTGTGATAAGTATGCTTTCAGACACAGGCATCCAAGAGACAAGGAAATTTCTGGAAATGTCTCAATAGTATTTTCATCAGACTTGCAGCAATTAAAGCAAGCGTCAGACTACACAGCAGTGTTTACCTGCAAAAGAAACACTTCTGAAGCATGAAGTTGTTTTTGTTGTGTTTTTCAATATTCCTTTGTGACAACACTATTCCATACAGCTTTTTAAGATTTAAAGCACCTCTTTCAAGGCCAACTCCACCTACTTTTTCATCTCTGCTCACACCAGTTTTCTGGTTATAAGAATACAAAGGAATATGCATGGGTTTAGTGCGTGACTCATTTCCAGCAAAACAACACACATACTTTCAACTTGCCATGCATGACAGATGAGTAAAACCATAGAAGTTTGGGTCTCCAGAGGACAAAACAAGCGAAATATGATTTAGTATTGTATCTAAATCATAACTAAAGTTAAAGTCCAATTTAAACATGTAGACTGTACAGTGAATTTGCAAACAGGAAGGATTTAAAAGGTATCAGACCACAACTCAGACTTGTTCTAAGAATGCACCATGTAACTGTTGTCTGTAGGGGCCAACCTCTGGTCCTAAAGCTTAAAAGGTGGTTCAAGTGGTGCTTCCACTCCCCCTTCCTTCTCCCAGTCCCCAAAAGACATCACTCATCTCCTGTCTGTGGCCTTGCCTGACTGCTTCGTCTGAGATTATGGATGTCACACTGAAAACTACATTATTGGAAAATAAGGAAATAAACCAAAATCCATGAAGTTCAAACTCAGACCAAACGTCTTCCAAAACAGGGATCCTAATAAGGCGAGGTAAAAATGCCTCAAAATTCAATCTTTTCTGTGCTAACTAAGCAAATGAATTTATACTGCTACTAGTCTTACATCCATTGAGTCACAGAAGAAGAGTACAGGTGCAAATGCAAGAGTAAAGAAATTAGCAAGAGTAAATAAACCAAAGAAAATAAAACAGAAAAGTTCCCCTTAAAATTAAAAATACTTTAGCTAACCTAAAAAAAATCAGCACACTAATTAAAACAGAAGAGAAATCAGGTGCACTACTGATTTCTTACAGCAAAAAAAGTGGGGTAGGAGGACTCCAAGCTGCTCGAAACTGGGAGATTTATATGGTTTTGGTTTTTTTCCTGTTTATGATGGATTTACATTTCTCAATTTGGCAAAAATTTCTCAATACAGACACTTGAGTTCAACTTTCTGAAAGCAGTCTGAATTATAAAGCCACAAATCAAACAACAGTTCACTGTTGCCAACTTCTGCAACTGATCTAACAGATAGTAGCAAGGCTAAAATTTAAAAAAAAAAAAAAAGGTTTTGGATATTAGGGGGCGCTTTTTTTTTTTTGGCTTCACCATCTTCCAGCATCCTCTGCAGAACTTCTGAGAAACAAGACATTTATTTGAATCAGACTATTATCTGCAAATGATTTATGAGGGCAGGTATTTCTCTACCTGAATGTTTTTGTAAAACCATAAATATCAGTGGAGACAAAGGCTGAGATTCAAAGAGAAAGCCTTGAAAAATATTTTACATGGGAAGCTACTTCCATCTGATGAAAACTTTAATTCACAATTTATGTTTTCTTTAGATAATTTTCATGTTATCGAAATATCTTCTTTCTTACTGATTTTTAAACATACTATAAATGCTTACCTATTAATAAAACCTACTGAACTAAGCTAACTGATCAGGTATTGGCCTACTGACTTCAACTTAGAATGCATCAGACCCTGAAACATTATTCGGAAGAGAAAAGTACATAATAAAATCAGCATTTAAAATTGTTCATGAAGAATTTCCTCAAAAATCCAGAGGAGCATCCTCTTTTCTCTTATGTAACCTCCAACATATTGTGTGTGAATAAGGCATTTACCTTTGGGAGTCATCCATCTCCCTCCCTCTAAAATGGTATCAGTAAATATTTCTCCTAAATGGAGAAGGATGGTTTTATGCAACAGTTCTATGTGAATTACCTACCTTAGGGTGGACTAGGTATATCCAGCACCTTTGGCCTTCTCTTCAACACTCATTTTGTTTGGACCTTGAGATTATATTGGAAGCACCATACAGCATTATTAAATAAAAAATTCAAAACCAGCTTAATGACCATTTTGATTTATATTATGTTGTTATGAATTTCCAACATAATCTGTTCTATGAAAAAAAAAAAAAAAGGAAAAAAGAGAAAAAGAAAGGAGAAGAAAGAGCAAAAGTCTGTTCTCTGTCGGATTGATTTTTAATAGTTAATTTCACATTCTAGATACTAAAGTTTTCCTGTGCCTCTTTTTCACCCTTTACTTATTTCTGTTTATTATTTCTATTCACTTATTTCTCAGTTCTTATTGGTTGGATCAAAAATCTTGTTTCTATAAATTCAAATTCAAAGAAACCTCTTTCATAGTTCTGCAAAGGTGTTCAGCCAAAACAAACGTTATGTAAAAGCATGTACCTACTAAAATTCAGTTGTTAAAATAGAAATGTACCTGTGTGCATTTCAATACACTGCCTTTATTGGCACTTATCTAACTGTCCACTAGGATGTACACATGCTGGATTGTATTCTGTATTTGCTGTTCTAATAATGTATATATGAATGCTGTTTTCTACCAGAAAATTTCAAACTATTTTAAGTATAGAAGTGAATAAAGCATCACATCTTCCTACTTAAGTTTTTAAGGTAATGCTAGCCTTATTTCACAGTTAATAAAAACAATATATTGAAATTAATTGAAAGTCTCTCAGTTTTGTGTAGCTCAGCTTGGGCTTGACTTCCAATGTGTTTGGAGTTCACCAGCAAAGGGCTTTGCTGGTGAAAACTAGGTCCCAGACAATAAGAACAGGGCATCAGAAAATCTAAGTAAAATTTTAGGCATCAGGCAGCTGGCCTGTGTCACAGAGGAAATAATTCAGTATATATTATGCTTTCATGACTCCAAAGTCATCTGTGTTTTGCACCATTCATTTAATCAAAAACTGAAGACAATATAGAGCTTTGTAGGCTTTGTATAATACAAAACATATAGCTGCAATGTGTTTATGATTTCTTTGCATATATGATAAGTGTTCTACTTGGTTACGATAACACAATAAACAAAATAATGTCCAAGCAATCCAGGAAAATAACTTTGACCACGGAGAAGACTTCATTAGGAAGAACTGCAAGACGTAACTCTGATTTCCTACCTCATAATTACTGTGTAAGGGTTGTAAAAGTGTTCATGGCAGGCAAAAGAGGAGCCCAAAGCTTTTCACACCCTTTTTTAGCTCATCAACAAATGGCGTGCTCATCTCAGAAACTCTAAATCCTTCCTGTCTAAATATAAAGGGTTCAGTCAGAGCTGGTAATCCCATGTGAGGAGGAGGGAGAAATTAAATGACCAAGAACTGCTACAATGAGAGTGTAAAGGAAAGAGGAGGCTGCCGCAGCAGTGGGGCTACATAGAAATATTTGGAACATCCTGCAATATGGAAATGCTGTGATGAAAAAATGCTACATTTTATTATTGTATGGCTATGCCAGAAAAAAATATATTCTCTGTGAACAGTTACAAATAACCATATTAACAATTGATGGGTTTTGCATAACTCTATAAAACAGATATTATGATACACAGAATTTTAGTAACACAGTTGCTAAAGTGAACAAGAAAACCATTTTCTATCAAATTACTACCTCCTTCGCCCTAAAACATATCTGACTAAAGCAGAGATAATGTAAAGTTCGGCTATCAAAAACGGCTTCATTAAGAACTTTAATGAAGCACATGGGAGCCATTTATTGACTCCTCAACTATTAAGACATAGCATTATTACTGCTTTAATAGTATTTCCATTTTCATTTAGGAAATAACTAATCAAGAGATCAATGTACCAAAGAGTTTATTTTCTCTCCCATGGGTCACTGAAAGTACATTTTTTAAAATGCAAAAAACGTAAAGGCAATTCTCCCCAGTGCCATATCACATAAGCAATTTAAAGAAATAACAAGGAATGCTAAAGGTCAATGGCTCCCGATCTAAGCCATGTAATAAAACAAATGAAAATTGTTCATGGTAATTCTACCTTTCTGGTGGAAGTAAGAGATCGCTTTCACATCAAAGAGGCTTACCTCCAAAGTATGCAAAGCACCTCCACCCTGACCTGCTGTCAACCTGTGAGACATTTCTATTTCTCAGCCTCACTTAGAATGCAAACTACTGTTTTCCTGGTAGTTCTCACAGCTCCACTTCCTTTGAGGTACAGATGTGTAGCCAAAGAACCCAATCAGATAACACCCATTTACATATTTATAAAGTCTCCTGTAAAATCTCGTATCAATTGTTGCCACTATATATAGCCCTTTCAAAGTATCTTGTGGGCACAAGCGCTCCACTGCACTGCTCCCTTCAGGAGTCCAGATATATCGTATAATGTGATTTCAATGTAAATGCGGCCCATCACACAATCATACCACTTCACAAACTCTTTTCTGCTGGGGTAGCTTAAATCTAAACACACTCAAGCAGCTTGCTGCACTGGAGCAAGATTTCCTCCACATAAAAAAAGTCAAAACCCCCAACACAACAATGCCAAGGAAAAAAATCTGAACATTTTCTGCAGAAAGATGGGCCGTCTCCAAATCCTTGTGCCCTATCAGACAAATTAAAGTAAATCAAGCATGAAATGAAGCAGAAGAGCCCCGAGATAAGGCTCCTTTAAGTCGTTTACAGATTAGGATAGAGAGAGGTGCATCTGGTCTCTGGCAGTGAAGGAGGCCAGTTTCTCATCTCACAATAGCAGCCTGTGTATAGGATTACCTTACCTTGTCACTGACAAGGGAAAAAGCGCCTGCAAAATGTCTCTAACTAACTTCCTAATGTTCCCAGCTAAGTTCTCTCATTAAAGTATTAACTGTTACAATGATAGAAATAAATTTTGATAAAACAAAATAAAAACAGACACTAGTCTGATTTATGAGCTGGTCAGACACAGATAAACTGGGGGCTCTGCTACCAGCAGATGAGCCTCTTCGCTTATCAGTCAGGATTTCACCGCTAGAGACAGCAGATAACTTTCCAACTGGAATCAGTGATTCAATGAACTGTGTGTTACTGGTCAGACTGGTAATCTAGCAGCACCTAAAAGGGCCTCTTGTGTTATCAGATGGGATTTTGCGCTGCACACAGCGAGACACTTCCCTGCTGGAAGTGATGACCGAGCTCAGAGGTGTGTGCAGCTAATAGTTAAGCTGGTGCTCCTGCTGCAGCAAACCAGCCGCTCTCCTCTTATCAGATGCCATTCAGCTTCTACAAATTGGAAGAGGCTGGCCTGCCTGGCTTCCTTCCTTCCTTCTTTCTTTCCTTTCTTCCTTCCTTCCACAGGAAATAGTGTCCTTACTGCAGCACCATCACCAGCTTCTGGGGTTCCCTTGTGGCCCCTTTACTGTAACCCAGCAGCCTGGGGGTGATGAGGCTCCCACCACTGACCCACAGCGCACAGCATCCTGCAGCCACAACGACGTACCAGCCCGCAGGCTGTGGCCGTGAAACCCACCTGGACAGTCTGGCAGGTTCCTTCCTTCGAGCACGCTGGGTCACAGGAGTGCTAAGGAGTGCTGTCCCAGGTCTCCTGAGGAAAGCCAGTCATTACAGTCTCTCTGTTTCCATACACTTCAAGCCCACCATGCTCACCAACTTATAATTCAAATAATGCCCTCCTTAATGAAATTGCCCTGGATGTGCCCCTGGTCTGGCTGTTGTCTGCTATCCTACAAATGCCATGATTGCTCTGGGTGCAAAGAGATATCCTAGACCATAAACAAACTAAAGTAAAGCTTCTCTAGGAACCCCAGCAGTAAACAAACACAGCTATTTAATAAGCAGACAGCAGGTAGATGCAAGATATCACATACTCATAGCTGGATGCATACAAATTCTTCTTTAAAAGATGTTAAGTAATGAATCAACCTATATTTGGTGCCTACTTTAAAAATATCTACCTTTTAGTTCTCTTTGTGCATACAGAAAAAAACCACAAAATGTATTCTTGTACAGAAAAATACAATCTGTGGATACCAAAATAGCAATATAAAAAAGAAAGAAAAATATTCTTCAATCCTTAAGGACTTCTTGTATCATCTGTCCTTACATAAATAATAAAGACCTATAGATGTTCTAATTCCAGTGTCATTGTATGTACTCTGTGTTCTGAGGGTGAAAACATAGTATAACACTTTTTAATATCCCAAAATCTAGAATGAAGAAAAAAAATCCCATCATTGCAGCAGCATAAACCAATATTAGATAAAGATAGCAGTAATTTACTCTCAAAGCTCTAAAGGAAGGGTGTATGTGCACCCTTATTTGCCAAGTGAGCATATTTCAAAATAGACCTGAGTATGTGTTCCTGATACACAAAAAATAAGACAGAAAAACCCGGAAAGCAGAGTATAATTTTATTGAACTAATCCAGAAAGAATGCAAGGCAGGACAGCAGGAAGTATGAAATTGTCCTTCAGGCTTTAACTGCCAGACCCTAAATTGATGGTGCTTCACTAAATCTTTCTACATGTATGAAAAAAAAAAGGGCAGAAGGCACTATGCATCATCCCTGAGCACTTTCTCCATCAGCCTTTCACATCCCACTGAACCCCTCACCCTCCTCTTGCATGTTTTGGATATTAATGTCTCCAGCTTGACATGGTGTTCAACCCAACCAAAAAGAGACAGGTCCTTCCTGCCCCTTCAGACTCCTCTGAAGCAGTGATAGCTCTTTACTTGCCTTGTACACCACACACTCAATAAAGTTTTGAGGATTAGGGGTTTTATTTTGTTTTTGAAGACTTTTTCTTTGATTTCTCATTAGCCAGGCATCACACGCTGCTATGAAAATGAAAGATGTGCCCTATTACCATGCAAAGATCTCATGAACTAACTCTAAGTGTTGCAAACAGGACAGGTGGATGAAATTATGCACAGAAACACTCCCACAGGAGCAACTTTGATCCTTTGAAGAGACTGCCTGAGCAAGAGAAAAGTAAATGACATTTCTCTCCTCACTAACTGTCAAGACTAATTTCATCTGTTCCCAGCACTTTCAACCACAACCCATCCTTCTCAATGAGAGAGATCAATATCCGTGTAGATGTTAAAAATAATAGCAGTTCTCATTTCACTCCTTCTTACCTTTTAAAATATACACTGAAAAACTGCATTGGTGCAATATCTTATGCTGACACATATGATGAAAAATTATAAGCAAATGTCTTATTCAGCCTGCATTTTGTATGAATGAAGGAGCCAAAAGGTAGAAGTACCCAAGCTCTCTGTGTGAGATTAACACACCTGATTTGCAGATGCTGCTCTTTTTGGAGGGATACATGAGTGAAATGTGAAGACACTGTAAAACACAAATGTGATCAACTAATGCTTTGCACTCATTTATTTACATTAATTTGCCCTTTGAACAAATCTACAAAGGGTATGGTGCAAAGGAAGAATAGAGTATATATACTTGCACCCCAAAATTATTCTCAGTGAACTGAGGAAATACAATTTTCTTCCATGCAGAGATCTGATATATTTACACAACTGTGACCAATTGATGATATCTAACAAGCACTCATTACTTGCTGCTTTCAAATAATAAACTAACATAAATTAGGCCAAAAAAGAAAAGGGACATGCTTTATTTTCCTTTTTATTAATAACTATGAGAAGGTGATATGTTTACATGGTATTTACACTGCTGTTATTTATGTAGCAGAACCATAGAACTCTTAGGACAATTTTTTGTTACCTTGTTGTATCAGAAAGATTAAAACTGTATCACATTATAAAAAAGCTGCAAAGATTTGATTCCTAAAAATAAAAAGTTACTTTTTATTCAGTAATTGACTATATTATGTAACATAGTTTTGAATAAATTTCTATTAAAGCTCTAATGACTGGCATTACCAAAAACATTTCCAAACTTGACGGTCCTTCTATACTGCATATGAAAACCAGATTATTTGAGCTGTGTATGACCTAGTACAGGATACCGTTATAATAAATGTTAAGGACATTAATGACATTAAATGATAATAAGTGACAACAGCATGAAATCATTTCTTATTAATTACAGTGCTGATTAACTGCTATTCAAATTCTTGTTAAAAAACCAAAGGAGCTGCAGCAGTTCTAGATCCATCAGTAGTTTTGATGATCCTTACTAGTAAGTATTAACACAGTGGTAAATCAGAAAATGTAATATGACCCTGCTTAGGTATAAATGCAAGGTATTAGATGGCATTTTAGTTTGGTGGCCTCTATCAACAAACCAACAACAGCATTTCACGGTTCTCCAATTTTTACCATGAAACAGACTTTTGACCTTCACCACCATTTTAAATTCTTCTTCTCTTCTGTTATCACAAAATTCAAAAGCAGTAAAGGTTTCAGAATGCTCATGGATTTCATATGCTAAAATGAACCCCACAGATTAATGTCATCTGAAAATACAAAATGCTGCTGTACTTCCCATTTTATAAGCATATTACCTAGTTCAAAACTTCTGATGAGAGATCCTCAGAGTCATGAGGATCCACAAATGTGAATATAAATGTTCTCTGATAATGGAGTACACTAAAGAAACACAAAATCTACACTGGTTACATCAGCCATCATGATGGCATTGACACTAAACTTTCTGTAAGTGCCATAACGCAAGTGAGCAACATGATGCAGTCAATATTATTTCCAATGCTGCTGACTCCCAGTTTCAAGGGGAAACAGCTGCATCAGTAGCAGGTCATTGTTAAGATGAGTGAAGAACAAAGCTTGAGTTCATACTTTATGGTCCACAAGAAGCCATGCACTTCACTATGTTAATTCAGGTAGAATTCATTTTCAGTTATGTACTTCCAACCAATAATGAAACAAGTTAATAATTTAGCCAGTCTAACCAGTATCCATTTTAACCCTACAAAACTTCTGTTATTCCTTAACAATATTGTATTACAGCTACAGACAATATTCAGACACTTTATGATAAGAATTAAGCTATGAAAAGTCATAAGCTTAATTTCATTGATTTATACAGTAAAGCAGATTTAAACTCATGCACTTCCAAATAAAAACAACACAGTGGAAGACATTATACATTGCATTATATATTGAATATCTTTATGAAACTTCACAACATACTTATTTTATCTGAAACATGGTGTTATTTTTCTAACAGGCTTAGGTTATGATTTTAAACAGAATTTGATTTATTTAAAGTAGAATTGTAAAATAGTCACAGTGTATTGCACTTTGTTCCTGTACTGCACATCTGATTTCATTGAAGCAAATCTGGCCCAAATAAGAGACCTTTGAAGACTGCAAACTGTTACCAGCAATTCTAATCGACTAAGTGTGTGCAGCATGATCAGTTTTGGGAGACTATGTAAGCTCATATATTTAAATCAGTAACATATGCAGCAACTTAGGAGAAGGCAGAATTTTTACCCTAGGTTGTCTTTCTTAAGTTCTTGTGCTAAAGTGACAACTGCATTTTATCGTTCTGAATGCAGATCTACTTTCCATAGTCTTTCCTTCTGTGCGATAGAGGTAGTTGAGGTAGCAGGAACATGAAGCATCCTAAGTTGCAGAAATAGTCTAACTGAGGCATCACAGAGCTGTGCAGGTTAAATTAACATTACTAATTTTCTCCCCCCAACTTAGGCACATCTAATTACATTAAACCCATTGTTATTTGGCTAATTAACAGTTCTCAAATCCATTTCTCTACATTTCTTAAGAAGCATGTGTATTCTGACTAATTTTCAAGTATACAGTCTACTACAAAGCAGCTTGGAGAAATGATCATGAGAAAGGCATAGCAAGACCCAGGTAGGTGAAAAGATAGATTATTCTGAACATCCAGGAAAGCATACTTTTAACTACTATCATCCAAGACCCTATTAAGCTGATCTAAGACATGACCATGTACCTCAGCAATGCTTCATGTATTTTTCATAGCAGGCATACTAAATAAACTTTTCTGTTAAAACAGAACTCATTAAATATAAACCTGTGTTTGAAGGAATCTAGACTAAAGTAAACGATAAACAGCACTGAAGACAGCCCATCAACCCATCATTCAGGATAGAAATGGACAGAAACAAGGAACAAACAAGCCACTCAGTTCCACTGTCTGTGGTCTCTGTTGGATGAAGCACGTATTTTGCAAAGTAGGAGCATTAAACTATATTTCTTTTCAAATAAAACAATAGATAAACTAAATAAAATGAAGAATGGAACCCTTAAATCTTCAGGTGCTCTTTCAATAGATACTATAATAATTTTTACAAAGCACAATAACCAGTAGTGCTATGCTAAACAGTACCTATTCATACAGCAGCATACAGTGTTTCCCTCCATAAGCTCATGGTCTTATAAACACTTAAAAAAAACTACGAATACATGTTTTAACAGACCTAAAAATATATTCTTGTTATATATTCTTGTCTGTACATGCTTGCAATATGGAAGCCATTTCTAACAGGAGGTGTCTGAAAAATTTATCATGCAACTATTGTTGGTCAAAAAGTTGTTGGCTTTTTTCACTTCAAAGACAAAAGTCCCACCTCTTTCTTGCATGTATGAGTAAAACAGATTGTCTCATTTTCTCTCTTTGCACAGACTGCACATGTAATGCCCATCAGTTTACTAATTACCCCAAAGCTAAAATAAAACCTATAATTATACAGGTAGATGAGAGTTCATTTATTCCTTTCTTTCAGGGTTCTGACACTTGAAGTAGAGTAAGAGGGGGAGCAGTGGAAGGGGGAAGAAATCTTCAAAAATGGTCCAAATACTCTATTCCCATTAGAAGCATGCAACTACTTTATCTTTTTTTTTTCTTTTGCCATTAATTACAAATAAATTCATCTTTCTCTTGTGAAGCCTGAAGTTTGTTGTTGTTGTTGTTAGATGAGTTGCATTCCAACTCCAACAAAAAAGATGAAGCCAACATTGAAATTCATCTCACAGTCCAGAATTTACTTAACGGCCAGCCTGTGCGCTGTGATAAACGGAATGATGATCCGGCAACATGTCTTTATCCATGGTTTGCTTTAATTAACGCAAGCTTGTTTGTTGAAAAGATGATTAATATGCCAATGAAAATTGCATAATTGAATACCACAACACTGGCACAATCAGAAAGACACATGCAGTTTTTTGATTAACATTTTTTATTATTATTATTATTATTGTGTGTTTTAATGTACTCTTCTCACTATGAAACGATGCAGTTTTTGACCGAGAGGTGAGGAAAAGCCAGGTTAGGTGCAGGATCTTCCATGGGCAAGAAAAAAGATATGATGCAATTTAATCACGCAGAAATAGATCCTTGGTCAAGTAGCCATTTTTCCAAACTCAAAATAGAAGCCAGGAAAAATAATAAGCTATAACAAAAATGTAAACACAAACAACCAAAATTCAAATGGCTATGACAACATGACAAAAAGAAGTAGTATGAAAAATCAAAAAAATATTATATTATATCAATATCATAAGCACTATTGTATGGGAAGTGGAGGGAACAAATTTTAAGCAGCAGTTTTTAATCTAAAACCACAAATATTTTACAGTAAGGAAGCACTAAAAATAGGAAAACCGAAGTATAATCCTTTCCCAGAACTTCATCGGAAAAACTGTCCTAACTGAAGTTTGTTAATATATTCACCTGGTTAAATCCATGTTATGACAGGCAGAGCAGGGCCAATTAAGTTATGGACCACGTCTTGTTTTACCTATACAATTTACTTGTTTTGCTTTCCTCTACTTACTTATCCTTACTGTCCAACCTAAGGCAAATCATAATATTATTTAACACCAATTCTCAGGCAAAGACTAACTAACTTTTAAGAGGCAGAAAGATCCCTTATCTTTACAAAAATGAGTTCAGACGTGTATATCAATTCAATAGGGTATATAACGGTTCTGTAAATACCTTGGCTATTTTGGAAATAAGCTAATAGTAAAATTGACAATATTCAACCTAAGGCAAGCTGGAAATCTTTCCACAGTTCTCCCTCAACATTAGCATCTACATACTGACTTCACACTTTCTTCAGCACTTTAAGCAGGCACAAGAATTTTCTGATAACTGAAGTTCCATTATTTAGATTAATAAACACTTGCACTGGATAACACAAAGCAAACACTGCTGCACCTTTACTATAATCAAATAAAACAGCAAGGAAAGATTCCCACTTATTTCTTACTACAAAAAGCACCACAAGAAGTAAGATTTCTGCCAGAATTGCTTTTCAAGGATCTTCTCACATTGTCCTTTGATGAATGAGGGGAAAAGGGAAAAACTCCCACAGGAAAGGACTCTGTGCTCCAGCTGCAACCTCTAACGCCTTCTGTTGGTCTAAGGTGACCATCATAGGTACTGCATGCCTCTTAACAATTCCCAGGTCACACCTGATCCTGAGCAGAAGTAGTAAGAGCTCAGCTAAGTACAGACTGGAAAAGTGTGACTGTGCAGTGAGTGAAGAACACTTCTACTTTATCCTCCATGGCTGCTCTTTCTCTTCTAGGCTCCAAGCATAAATTCCTCAGTGCTTTGCTTTGAAATTAATATATTTTTGAAGAAAGATCCTTTATAAGCACATTGGGAGCACATTAAACTCACAGGATTTTGAAGCAAGAGGCCCAGCAAATACCTCTCAGCTTACCTGTGCCTTTAGGAGACTGATTTACCAGTCTGCAGTTTAGCTTGGAGGTTATTTAGCCACCTGAATGCTGACATTTGCAACTCAATATTCAGAAAATACTGGCAGGGAAAAGAAGATGGAAGTTATTGTTTTCAAAAGCCACAGAAGCCACGGGAGCCACTTACCCTGCTGTTCTTAGTATAACTAAAAATGGCTCTTTACTTTGCAAGAGGACGTTAGACTTGAAAATGTAAACTATCATATTAATTAAGGGCAGAGAATCATAGTTACTGAAATCCTGTTCAAATGGAAAAAAAAACAAGGATTCACTCGGGAAATAGCTGATTGCTGAAAAGGTACAAACATTGTAAATGAAATGGTATAAAAAATATTTGATCAAAATGGAAACAAGCTACAAAAGAGAAAATCTGAACTGAAGAAAAGTTTGTTCCTAGGCATGTCTTTGACAACAGCAATCACTGAGGAATTCCTCCAGCTTTAAAGGAAAATAAAAGTCCTCAGGGACATGACCTAGGAAACAGTAAAGCAGCTAGGAGGACTAAGGTCCCCCATCCTGTGCAATATTTAAACCAGGATTGACATAGCCCTATCCAAAAAACTGCCAGGGAAAATAATACATTGTCCACCATGGGGACTCACAACCAGATCAAATATTTGAATTCGTCTGATATTATAATCTTGAAACTTAATTGCTTTCTTAGCACATTCAAATATGATATCAGCAGATTCAAATTTTAAGTTGTAATAAATACCACTGTTCATATTATGCTGCAGATTGTAGCGACAATTTAATTTGCTTAACTGCAGACCATGCCTCCTGTTCTGGACCTCTTCAGGCATAAATTTAACAGGTGATTTTTCCAAAATTTTGTATTAAAAACCCACCTGACAATGTTCAGCTTTGCAGCTATGAATTTTAAGTTTCATTTAATTACCTTTTCATTTACAGTACTTTTAAAGTAAATAAATTACTTAACTTTTTTAGTTATTGGAGTTCTTTCTAAGTTCTGTAATCCTTCTGTATGGTTGCAAAAGAAGTAAGCAAAGGTATGTAAAAGCATAAACAGCAAGTATAGTAATAAATTATGCTATTTCTGACACTCAAGGAACTAGAGACCATCAAATGAAAAAATCAAAGAAAGATCTAAAATACACCAAAAGCAGTTATTTTTCTACCCAAAAGCAGGGCAAGAGTGTGAAGGCCAAAGCTACGGTAATAACAGAAATTCATGCAAGAGAAGTTCATCAGAATTATCTAACGTGAATGTAAATACTCGAGTTCTGATCATTGAAGTTGCAGAGGGCAGAATACCTGGAGATGGCTAGGTGTAACAGGGGAAACAAACTATCTGACTGCCATGTGCTTACCTTTCCCAATTTATCCTTTACTGGCCACTTCCACAAATGTACAGCTTTAAATAGTTCTTGACTGCCCATTAGAGTCTTAAAATATTTCTTACGTAAATTCAGTGTACTAAACCTTTCAATGTTTTCCACAAACTTGTCTTCTCCAATCACTATTATTCTTTTTCCCTAATATTTTTTTGAATTTGTCAGTACTTTTCTGATATTGAGACATGTGAAACCTAGACTATAACTGGTTAAGTCGCATTGCAATGTCAGACTTAGATTTTAATTCCTCAGTAGGGTTTTTTGGACAATCAAAAGAAACATCAACTTTTTCTTCCTAGGAGTTTCAATAACTCTTTCCAAACTTAGAATTATTTTAATAACCTTTTTCAAGTGATTAATGAAGTTATTAAGTAAAGCCAAATAAATAAACCCTTAAAAAGAACAGATCTCTTTACATCACTGCCAGATGGTGCCCTAAAAATTCAATACCCCGTCATTTCATGAAAACCTCTTGTTTATGATTCTTGAGCCAGATTCACTCCATGTGATTGCGTTCACATTCATGCCAGTTTGAATTAATCAGTTTGGGAGTATGGTTTCACAAGTATCAGATGTTTTATTAAAATACAGGTATCTGATTTCTTCTTTACTAATATGTTATTCAGTTTTTAAATAGCCAATATATTACATAAGGTCCCTTTGTTAGAGATGTGCGTTTATCATTTATGACACTACCTTCACCTAGAAAACACACTGTGAACCATGTGGACATGGGAGTTTCACTGACTTAAAAAGGACTACCTTCTGACTAACTGCTCACCAAATCACTGAGGGACTCACTATACAGCCTTGCTGTTTTCTGGAGTTTCTTTTCCAAATATTTTTTTTGCCACCTTTCCTGGAATACAAGCTGAATTGTAGGTGAGGTTAATAAAATTAATTGCATCATTCATCTGTTCAATTGTTTCCTTGACAATTCTGATGAATATTACACTGTTTGTGAATGCTACCAATTTCTAATATTTCCTTGCATGTTCTTCTTTATTCTATAACATTTCTTCCAATTAATTCCACATGCTGTTTTTAAAAGATTTACTTTAAAAAGAAATCCTTTCCTTGCCAATATAGGACACATTCTTAGAACTATTCTAAAGAAGCCTGGTGTTGTGCCAATATTTTACAAACAGAAAGAGAATGACCTGGATAATAGGTCTGTCAGTCTGATATTGATATATGGCAAAGCACTTTGAACAGATGATATAGAGCTTAATTAATAAATAATTTAATAAAAGTAATAAAATTAGTGCCAATCAACATATGCTTAGGGAAAATATCTTAAAATACTAACTTTGTATTTACTATTAACCAGATCATGCTTAGCTGATAGAAATCACACATTACCACTATTTTATTTACATTTCTGTGAGGTATTTGACTTAATATAATATTCCATTTTAATTAGGGGTAAGATATCAATAGTCAAAAAATAAAGCTCAGTAGAAGTCGGGCAAATGACAAATACGAACATTGCTAGTCATTAACTGGTTATATTTCTAGTGAAGCCGCAAAAACACTGGTTCTTTACCCTTCAGTACTTAACATCTTTATGAATGACTACAAACAAAGAATCAAATCATTTAATGTTAAATTCTGACAAAAAAAAACAGTTGGAGAGATCTAAATAATGAAGAAAGCTGGTACAGGCATAACGTGCCAGCAAATGTGGATTCACTGCATATGTGTGGTAATACAGTAAAACAAAGTGTCCTCAAGACCAAATAAAGCAGGACATACCCACAAAGCAGGGGACTCTCTTCTGAGAAGAACTGGCTACGAAAAAATGCTTCAGGATTCAGATTTGTTTTCAGCTGAACAGGATTTTTCAGTTGAGTGCTGTAGCCAAAAGTGGAAATGCACAGTACCAAGTGCTACTATACAGAAGCAAAGGAAAGATACATTGTGCAACAGTAGAAACCCCACCTGGGTAAGAAGGCTCTGGCATGGGTATAAAGTAATTCTGTGCTCAATTCTCTTGCCCTGAATAAAGCTGAAAACTTTGAGAAGATTTAGTGGAAATACATGAAAATAATTATAAGGCCAGGGAAGATGTCTTACAGTAGAAGAGTCAAGAAATAAAGTTTCCTTGAGTTATGAAAAACAATGTTATGGTTTGACTTGGATATGCACTTACCTAAAAGGTGAAAAGAAATATGGTGGTAGAGTTCTTGATCAAGGAACCAAAGGTACAGCAAAGATGTAAGAGAATGGCTGGGAACTCTAAGTAGGTAAATTTAGATCCAAACAGACTGGACATTTTTAAAAGAATTCTCCAACATTGAATCAAACTATTAAAAATACAATAGACTATCGATAGGAAATTTAAATTTAAATTCCTTTACTGAGTACTGGTAAGGCTACACTTGGGAGTCCTATGTCCACCTCTGGCTTCCCCAGCACAAGACAGACACGGACATACTGGAGGCAGTCCAGCAAACCATCACAAAGTCCTGGAGCATCTTTCAAACCAGGAAAGGCTGAGAGAGATGGGACTGTTTAACCTAGAGAAGAGATTATTCAAGGGGAATTTCATCAGTGTGTACAAGTACTTGTAGGCAGGGTGTAAAGAAGATGGAACCAGGCTCTTCCCATTGGTTCCCTGTGACAGATCCAGAGGCAACAGGCACTAACTGAAACACAGGAGGTTCCACCTGTACATCAGGAAACACCTGTCACTGTGAGAGTGACTGAACACTGGAACAGTTTGCCAAGAGAGGTAGTGGAGTCTCCATCCTTGGACGTACTCAAAAGCCTCAAAATCTGGACATCATCCTGGGCAGCTGGATCTAGGTTGGCCCAGCTTGAGCAGAGGGAGCTGGTCTATATGGCTTCCACGAATCCCTTCCAAACTTTGCAATCCAGTGACTCTGTGATTCTGTGATAGTTAGACTTAACAGGTAGTTCTTATTGGGTCATACTAATCCTGGAGTCCAAAAACAGGCTTGCAGGCACCTCATGAAACTCAACAAGGACAGTTTCCCAGAGCTGGAAAAGAAGGAACTCTTGCAATAGTACTGGCAATGCCTGGTTGGAGAACAGCTCTGCTGGCAAGGACCTGGAGGGTTTTATTGACAGCAAGCTGAACAGGAGCCAACATGCAAAGCCAACAGCAAAGAAGTTGAACAGTGTCCTCCTGGCCTGTATTTACAGAAGCACAGCCAGTAGACTGAAGGAAGTGATTATTCCCCTCTACTTGTTAGACTGTATCTACACCCAGCCTTGGGCATCCTGTTATAAAATACTAACAAACTGAATTGAGTTGAGTGGAGAACCATCAAGATGGTCACAGTGCTGGAGCACTTACCCTACAGAAGATGGAGAGGTAACTGGGCTTGTTCAGCCTGGAGAAGACTTGACTTCAAGGGGGAATAAACAGCAGCCTTGCAATATTAAGAGGTCATCAAGAATGTGGAGCCAGGCACTTCACAGTGATGCATGCAGCAGGACAAGAAACAATGGACATGAATTGGAATAAGGAAGGTCCAGACTGAATACAAGGAGAAAGAGTTTTTACCCTGTCAGGATACTAAAGCACTGAAACAGGTTATCCAGAAAGCACATGAAGTCTCCACTCTTGGAGTTTTTCAGAATCCAACAGGATAAAGGCTTGGTCTACCTGGTATGAACTCAGAGCCAACCATGCTTTGAAAAGGAGATCAGACCACAGACCTTCTGAGGTCCCTTCCAACCTCAAATATTATAGGACAGAACATTGTTTTAAGGGTATATTGGGCTTCTATCCATAACTAAATTCTGCCTGAAATGTACCTTTTTCTATACAGCTAGTCAAACTGTACGGTTTTCTTCATGGCCTTTTAATTTATAAATTTTATAAATTTTATTGATCTATTACTATCACGTTTTACTTAGCAGACTAAGTTTTAAACAGTGTAGGAACTTAACTTTCAATTAAAAAAGACAAGTTAGATTTCTCATTAACGTCACTGTGCAAAGCAACCTTATTATTAAACTAGTTGCTTTATCAAAGACACTGTTTTTAATCTTATGTAAGAGATATAATAGGACAGTATGCACCATATTTTGTCTTCCTGATGCACAAGTAGTTGCAAAGGCAGCTGTTATTAAAGAAGAATTTACATGTACCAATGCATGGATGTCAGACTGAAGAAATACCCCTAAAAGAAGAGAAATGATGGGAAAAATATCAAACATTAACAGAGAAATTTTAAGTTTTGCTTCTTTGTCTCGGCTAAACCATCAGAGATTCAAGAGTAGAGTAACCTCATTTAAGACTCCTTCAAATATGGGTTTTAAAGAGAGCATGAAGCATTAGCTTGGTATTCACATCAGCCTAACGAAGCAAATGCCTTTACATTTAAGGCAAACCACAGACAACAAAAATCCTCTACTGCATCTTTCAGGGCTAACTCTTAGACTAAGTCATCATACAGCTTGTGGTTACCTGCAATGAATCAGATGAACAAGCAGGACTGTAAGTGTCTCATGGCTACTGTGCTGTCACGACTGATGCAACTTAGTAAAAGAAGCTCCAGGAGAAAATGAAACTAACCTAACCACATAGCATCCAATATATATAAATGCAGGCTGTATTGTACTGTATATTAATGTGATAATGGAGATAGCTCACTGAATGCTCAGCCTCTCGTGGCTTCAGAAAACATGTCCCATTTTACACATTTAAGCCACAGAAGGGCAGTAAGTAGGATTAAAACCCTGGACTTCAGGAGAGCTAACTCCATCCTCTTCAGCGACCTATTTGGAGGAGTCCCATGGGTCAGGCCTCTAGAAGGTAAGGGTCCAGGTAAGCTGGTCAATATTCATGCACTTCTTCCTCCAAGCTTAAGTTCAGTGCATCCCTAACAGTAAGAAATTGAGCAAAGGAGGCAGGAGACCTGCATGGATAAGCAGAGAGCTTCTAGAAAAACTTAAATGGAAGAAGAATGTGGAAAAACTGACTGGCCACTTTGGAAGAACACAGAAACACTGTCAGAGTATGCAGGGATGCAACAAGGAAGGTTAAGGTCCACCTAGAATTTAATGTCAATGATGACAAGCAGGGCTTTTTCAAGAACATATATAGCAAAAGGAAGACTAGGGAAAACGTGGGCCCACTGCTGAATGAGGTAGGTGCCCTAGTGACAGAGAATGTGGAATTGCTGAATGCCTTCTTTGATTCAGTCTTAACCACTAAGGCCAACCCTCAAGAATCCCAGAACCCTGGAGGCAAGAGAGAAGGTCTGGAGAAAGGAAGACTCTCCCTTGGTTGAGGAGGATCTGGTTAGAGATCATCTAGGCAAACTGGACACCCCACGATAAGATCAGAGAATCATCGAATCACAGAATAACCAGGTTGGAAGAGACCCACCAGATCATTGAGTCCAATCATTACTATCTATCACTAAACCATACCCCTTAGCACCTTGTCCACTCGTGCCTTAAACACCTCCAGGGAAGGTGAATCAACTACTTCCCTGGGTAGCCTGTTCCAATGCCCAATGACCCTTTCTGTGAAAATTTTTTTCCTAATGTCCAGCCTAAATCTCCCCTGGTGGAGCTTGTGGCCATTTCCTCTCGTCCTGTCCCCTGTCACTTGGGAGAAGAGGCCAGCACCCTCCCCTCTACAACCTCCTTTCAGGTAGTTATAGAGAGCAATGAGGTCTCCTCTCAGCCTCCTATTCTCCTCTCCCCTCCTCTTCTGGGTTCCCTAGTTCAAGAAAGACAAGGACAGAGCCCAGTGGCAGGCTACAAAGATGATCAGGGGTCTGAAGCATCAGGATCTGTTCAGCCTGGAGAAGTGACAACTGAGACGGGACCTTATATCAATGCTTATAAATACCTAAAGGACTGGTGTCAGGAGGATGGGGCCAAACTCTTTTCAGTGGTGCCCAGTAACAGGACAAGGGGCAATGGGCACAAACTGGAACACAGAAGTTCTTAATGAACATGGGGAAAAACTTCTTTCCTGTGAGAGTGACAGAGCATTTGAAGAGGCTGCCCAGAGGGGTTGTGAATACTCCTTTGGAGATATTAAAAAGCTGCCTGGATACATTCCTGTGCAACCTGCCATAGGTGAACCTGCTTTAGTAGGGGAGGTGGACTAGATGAACTCCAGAGGTCCCTTCCAGCTCCTACTGTTCTTTGATTCTATATAGAGACAGTATCATCAAAGGTTCAGCATCAAACCAACTCATTGTTTTCATCTCAAGATCTGTCCCTTGACTACTTTAGCTCAACAGGGCTCCAACAAGATATAAAAGCTATGGAAACAGCTATTTCCTATGTCTCTGATGACTTTGTAAATCTAGTGGAGCTCAGGGTACATGAATATTTTTGTAATAAACAATAATCACATTACAAGCATCAATTACATAGCTTCAAAAGCCCTAGAGTGCAATGCATTTACAAACTGTGACTTAAATCTGCAAAAAATGTACGTGTTTTATTTTTCTTTAGGTTTCCTATTGACATGATTTCCAGGGTTTTGGTACCCTAACACCCTCGAACACTAGAATTGTAATTGTCATTGCTTAGTGTGTAGAGAGGAAAAAAAAAAAACAAACAAAAAATGACTTGCAGACATTTCAAGCTAGGCATAATAGAACTTAGCTATCCAAACTTAGAGAAGACTTTCCCCTATGTGAGACTTACTTGGTCATTAAGAATTAAGATATCTTAACTCTACAGGTACTCTTAATTTATTTTTTTTTTTGTTATTGCACTAAAATAAATCTTATGACATTTTCTTTTCTTTCTTCTTTGTGAATTCACTAACAATAATCTTCTTAAAACCCATTTAAAAATATTTTGGTAGAGTTTCTGTGTATTCTTAGAACAAGAATGACTTTGTTGAAGTGTTTCATGATATTATTAGAGCTGGTCATTAAATGTGCATTCATATTTTATATAAAACAGAAATATTATATTAAACATATATTTAAATACATTAGTCAGTTTTGAAGTCTGAGGATCAGAATTTGGCCCTAGTTATCTTTTCTTCTTTTTAATTACTCTTATTTCATGATCCTGCAAATCATACAAAATAACAGCTTCACTGCTACCATGAAAGACCAAATGGGAAAACCTACAGTTGTTACTCTGACATTACAGAAGAAAAAAGATAATTCTGGAGAGAACTTAAGTATATGTTTACTCTGAATTATGAGCAGAATTAAAAAGTTAGCTATTTAAATGATGGTTAACAGGTTAACACTAACTTCAACTGTCTAAAAACCTGATGTCAAGTATAAGCTACACATTCAGATTCTGTCAGTAGTAAACTGAGTCATGTTCTAAGAGGTAAAATTATCCCTTTCTTGTAGATAACTATCATAAAACAGAATGAGTAAAAGTGCTTATCTCGCTCCATTGATTAAAGACTACCTTAAACTAACTTATAGGTGACTACATTTAGATAAGGCAAAATTAAAAGGACCATCTAAGAACTTCTTGAAATGCTCTTCTAACCTGGAGTTGAAAACAAGGAGAGCTTTGAAAGGCAGCAAGGTATGCTTCTGCAGACACATAGGCAAGAAAATTAAAATGAAGGAAAACGTGGGGTTGGTGCTTAGTGGGACAGAGCCTATAGTGACAACGGACATGAAAAAGGCTGAGGCAATAACTGTTCTTGATTCAGATTTTACTTCTATAGTGTGCCATCAGGTTTCCTAGGTTCCTAAGGAAAGTGATGAGACTCTAGACCATCATCCACAGGGCTGGATCAAACTGGACATACCATAGAACCAGATTGGTCACATCTAAGGATGATGAGGAATCTGGCCAATGTCACTATAAATCCATTCTCCATCACCTTTGAAATGCTGCAGCAACTGTGAGGAGGGAAGCTCCCCTGTGACTAGAAATAGGCAAACATTACAACAACGATCAAGAAATATAAGGAGGAGGTTCCAGGTGACCATGGATTTTTCAACCAAAACTACATTCCTGGGAATAGTATGAAGCAAATCCTTCTCAATGTCATGACTAGGCACATACATGCCAAGAGAGTTTTTGGGAACACCTGGTATGGATTTATTAAAGGTAAATAAGGCCTTAACACCCTCACTGCCTCCTACAATGACATAACTGGCTGAGGGGACAGCAGTGGATACTGCTGGACTTCCACAGATATTTTCATAGGCATATCGGTGAAACATGAATCGGATGGATAGATGACAAAGTGGATAAACAACTAGCTGAAGCATGGACTCAAAGGACTGCGAATAGCAGCACGAAGTCCAGCAACAGGCCAGTTACTAGGGGCATCTCTCAACAGTCATTTCTGGTGCCAGTGCTTTTTAACATCATTATGAATGGTCTACATGATAGCAAACAATGTCCTTCACATTTTTAGATGATATCAAATTGATGGGAGCAGCTATGAACCACTGGAGGGCAAGGCTGCTAGTCAGAGAGGCCAATGCAACCTTGAGAAATGGGCTGGCAGAACCCGCACAAAATTCAACCAAGTCCTATACCTGGCACAAGATAGCCCCATGCAGCAATAAAGGCTGGGCACTGACTAACTGGAAAGTAGTTTTATGAAAATGAATCTGTGAGTAAACAATTTGGATACGTATCTCCAGTGTGCTCTTGCAGCAATGAGGGCCTCATACATCTAGGGCTCTATATGAGTCTACTGAGCAGGACATACACAAACTGGGATGTGTCTGGTGGAGGACCACAAGACTGCCAGGAGACTGCAGCAAGGAGTGGCTAAGAGAGATAGGAATATCAGTGTTAGGACAGGAAGGCCAAGGAATTTATCTGATGTATTCAAATATATAATGGAATGGTCAAGATAACACGCCACTCTCTTATTGGAGGTGTTCAGGAAGAGAACAAGAGGAAACAGATATACTTTCAACAAGGGAAAATTTTAAGCATTTCCATAACAAAAGGTAGGAAAACATTGGAACAGCTAAGCAAGCAAATCAAGCACTGAACACTGCTGAGAAAGTCTCCAGAATCTCCATTCTTGATGATCTTTGAACTTCGACCAGGCAAGACCCCGAATAACCTCATTTCTGTTAGTCTAGCTTTGAGCTGAAATTAGACTAGATGACCTCTGGAGGTTTCTTCCATTCTAAATTGTCCTATGATTCTAAATAGTGGCATTATTCAGAGTTATTAATTAATATTTATATTAATAGTTAATATATATATTAATAGTTAATATATTCCTGAATCAAGGCCCTCCTGGATGAAAAAGTCTTATTACTTTTTAAACACATTATCAGTAAAAGGAAAACGTCTTGCATAGCAATCTAAATAAAAAGCAGAGCTTTTCTCTTATTCATAACTCATGTCAGTTATTCATGCTTTCTCTTTCCAGTATGTAAAACACATTTTCAATACAAATCAGAACTAAAGATAGGGTCAAGACTCTCTAATTTAGTTCTTAATTGAAGTTCAGTGGAATATAGGTAACAACGTCAAAAAAAGGATATAAAAAATCTCACTTCAGCAGCTGCTTATCATTACATGTATCTAGAACTCTCTTTATTCTGATTGCATAGGTGTCTAAACTCAAATGTAGTTGCATTCTGGGGTGGTAGGTTAATGTTCCTCTAAATCTATCAAAATGCAAAGAGACAAAGGAAAGAGAATCTCTACCCTCAAAGCAAACTGAACATACTTGAACAGTGTAGAGTACAGCACAGAGCATAGCTGGCACATTTGCTTTAGGGATGGAACTTCTGATAGTGATGAAAATTAAACAGAAACTCTGATCTAGGAACCAAGACACTTGGAAGAAATTTTGTACTGTGAGGGTAATAAGACATTGGAACAGGTTCCCCAGAGAAGCTGTGGATGCCCTATCCCTGAAGGTGTTCAAGGCTAGGTTTAAGATCCTTTCCAACCCAAACCATTCTACAAATTGATGATTCAATGATTTGATGATTGATAACAATGGTGATGATAATATTGTTATTGTCATCATTGTTATTGTTGAATATACAAGTGTGCAATACAATGGCTCATTACCCAGTGTCCAGCCCTTCCCCAAGCAACGACTGCCATCCCTTCGGCCAACAACCCAGTTTATATACTGACCAGGACTCTATATACTATAGAATACCCCTTTGGCCATCTTGGGTCAGCTGAAAAGTCCTTGACTTAGTATAAACACTACTTAGCTATAACTAAAAGCATCAGTGTGTTATCAGCATTAATCTCATACTAAATCCAAAACACAGGAACACAGAATCACAGAATCATTTAGGCGACCTTTAAAATCACTGAGTCCAACTGTAAAAGCACTGTATCAGCTACTAAATTAACTCTATCACAGCTAAAGCCTTAACAGACGTACATAGCACCTTTGCTATAGTTATCATGTAATGACTGAGAGATGCTGATTTCTGTGTATTCCCCCAGAATTCTGTATATTTTAATAACAGAAAATCTGCTGATTTGAAGTAGAATCAATACTGGAAGTATTGACAGAACTCCAACACGTATTCAGCTCTCTCTCCTTCTAACTGGATACCCTAATTTCAGGACTATAAAACCCAATACTACTATAAAGGAAGGAGGGAGGCGAGGGTCTTTAAAAACTAGAAAAGTACACATCCTTGAAATATTAGGTTAGAATTTTCTTGAACTAAAAAAGATGTTCTTGTATTTTCTAATAGAGATCCTATCATAAAATTCTGTCTCAACTTATCCTTTCCTTCTTACTTCCTACATATTTTTCCCAGCATATCCTGAGTCATCTGATGAACTTTGCATTGTAACATCAAATGATTAACCCAAGAAATGCATGAAACTCAATCAGATACATGAATGGTGGACTAAAAAGCACCTCAGTTTTGGTAGCTTCTTAATGCAAGAAAATAATGGAAGAAGCAGAGAAGCAGGACACATTGTTTTTTGGACTCCAGTGATGGTGGATTGTCCTGTAAATGAGACTTTGAACTCCCCTCCACACGGGCCTCTATCGCTTCAGTGACACTAATCCACAAACACTACAATGTAAATCATGCATTGCTATACTATAACTGTGTAAGACTACTCTAAGAGAACAGATACTCCACGTATAGCTCAAATAGCCTGTCTTCTGCAGGGCTGTAAACAAGTCTTTAAATCAATAACTGTGCCAGTGCAATATTACTGTCACTACATGCTTACAGTTTTTTCCAGCCCAAATAGACTATGTCATACGTTTCATGTTGTTACTTCCTGACAAGTTAGTGTTTTATGTTAAACTTAGACGTCAAGTGACCTGACGTTAACGATGTTTATCTACCACTTAGGCTGCTAGATAATAAGAAATGTTTCCCTTGTTCCTAGATCAGCCAAGCCAGCCTTGATCCCCGTTCTGTCATTCCAACTGGGAGACACAATAAGCAGCAGCACGAAGGTTTTTACAGGAGGTTAGGGGGCTTGGAGCTTGTCTCTTGGTGATAAAATTAGAGAGGAGAATTAAAGTGATTACACTCTAAAAATGACTTACTAGAAGTGACAGGTTTTTTTAACCTAAATATTTTTTTAAGTACCAAATTTGTCACTCCTGTAAGTTATATGTTACTAACTGTAAAATTATTTTATTGCAGCAGTAAAAGAAATGAAGTACTTCGAGCGAATGTTTTTAGATAAATCAGGAGTCTTGTATTCAATTCACATTTTATTCGCTTATATAAAGATTCTTTTATTTTTGACGGGGTTGCTGCAGACTTCTGAATCATGAAAAGAAATTTGTGTACTGATAGCACTGCCAGCCTCCCAGTTAAGTCTCTCCTGAGCCAAACCAAGCCACAGAGCAAAGCAAATTTAAAACCTAGTTAGTTAAGACTGTTGGGGTAGTCTAATGATGATTTAGAAGATGTGTCCAAAGGAAAGACACAGAAAGTATAGCACCACAAAGGCTGCATGCTACTATTATTGCACACAGCTCAGAATACTGTGTGTGCCAGTTCGGATCAAATCCTCCCCATAATACCCCAGGAATCTACACTCAATTTAGACACTTTGTTCTCTGTAAATACCACTCCACCATATTCTAGTCTGCAGCCTCTTTTGAAAGAAGCAGCAATGGCAAACTAAATTCCAAAGAACAAAAAAGGCTAGGACAGATATTCACCATGAAGAACCTCCTAGTTCATGAGCTTTGGAAGACCAGGAAGTTGCTTCCAGTAGTCCCCTTAGACGTTATTCTGGTATGTCAGGAGTTTACACAGCATCTCAATCTCAAACCCCTCTTTTCAGCACTTGGGATATGCTTCGGTAGCAATAATGAACAGGATGATAGCTTCCTCCCGAAGAAGCTACACCAACACTGTGTTCCCATTCATCCTCCCCTTTCACTTGTGAAGGGTACTATGGTGAAGAGTCTGCGAGGAGAAAAGGAACACCTAAAAGATTTGTCTCAACTACCATGTTTAGTTAACCATGTCCAAGTTATCATAGCTTTACAGAATCACAAAATCACTACGTTGGAAAATATCCACAGGATTATTGAGTCCAATCATTCCTACCAATCACTAAACCATGCCCCTCATTCACCCATCCCTTAAACACCTCCAGGGAAGGTGACTCAACAACCTCCCTGGGAAGCCTGTTCCAGTGCCCAATGACCCTTTCTGTGAAAAATTTTTTTCTGATGTCCAGCCTGAACCTCCCCTGGTGGAGCTTGTGGCCATTCCCTCTCGTCCTGTCCTCTGTCACTTGGGAGAAGCAGCCAGCTCCCTCCTCTCCACAACCTCCTTTCAGGTACCTGTAGAGAGCAATAAGGTCTCCCCTCAGCCTCCTCTTCTCCAGGCTAAACGACCCCAGCTCTCTCAGCAGCTCCTCATAAGGCCTGTTCTCCAGCCCCTTCACCAGCTTTGTTACCCTTCTCTGGACTCGCTCCAGAGCCTCAACATCCTTCTTGTGGTGAGGGGCCCAGAACTGAACACAGTACTCGAGGTGCGGTCTCACCAGTGCCGAGTACAGAGGGAGAATAACCTCCCTGGACCTGCTGGTCACGCCGTTTCTGATACAAGCCAAGATGGCATTGGCCTTCTTGGCCACCTGGGCACACTGCTGGCTTATGTTCAGTCACTATCAACCAACACCCCCAGGTCCCTCTCCTCCTGGCAGCTTTCTAGCCACTCTTCCCTTAGTCTGTAGCACTGCACAGGGTTGTTGTGCCTCAAGTGCAGGACCCAGCATTTGGCCTTGTTAAACCTCATGCCGTTAGTCTCAGCCCAGCAGTCTAGCCTGTTCAGATCCCTTTGCAGAGCCTCCATACCCTCCAGCAGATCCACATTTCCACCCAGCTTGGTGTCATCCACAAACTTGCTAAGGGTGCGCTTGATGCCTTCATCCAGGTCATTGATAAAGACATTGAACAGGGCTGGACCCAGCACTGAGCCCTGGGGAACCCCATTTGTCACTGGCCTCCAGCTGGAGTTAACTCCATTTACCACCACTCTCTGGGCCCGGCCATCCAACTAGTTTTCCACCCAGGAGAGCGTTTGCCTGTCTGGTCCAGAGACTGACAGTTTCCGTAGCAGAATTCTGTGAGAAACTGTGTTAAAGGCTTTACTGAAGTCCAAGAAGACCACATCCACAGCCTTTCCCTTGCCCAGTAGGCAGGTCACTTTGTCACTTTAGACTATATGAGATACATGTTATAGAAGTGTAACTGAAATCCTAAAATGGGATCTAAATTCCCAATTCTCTGTTGAGCCAATGGCACCACACAATCATTTGCAGGCAGCAGTGACATGTCCCAGTGTATCGAGCATGGCTGTAAAAGAGCCCCCACAAATCCCTCTCTATCTCAGTGTCTCAGCAAGTATTTGAGAGGTAGTTATTTGAATGAAGTTAGCTTGCAGCCATAACACAGAGTAAACTATATTATTACCTGAGTTAGACTAGCTGAATTATAATCTAAAATTTCCAGAGACCACCTAACTTGACATAAAAGCCTCACTAAACTCAAGGTGATGCTAAGAAAAAGTCAGTGTTCCACAGGGGTGTGGGACTTCACTGACAATAAATATCTAAGATACAGGTAAGCCTGACTTTGAAATTAAATTCATAATTCTGAGAAGTAAAATGCAGCCTCTCTCCAGACTCTGCTTTTCAAACAAAGCAATTTAGTACAGAAAGAAAAGCAGAAACTGAGTCTACATACATTAATTATCAATGCAGTACAGCACTACGAAGATTAAATGAACTATATCTGTGCTAAGTACAGTAGCATTTCCACACTATAGACATGAAAAGCTATACATCAAGATTGAGGGGATTTTTTTTGGCTGAGCACCTGTCCTAATTCATTTGCTGAGAATTCATAAATCTAAGAGGTGACCTAAAAAGAATGTTTTAAAACGACATGACAGAAAGAATGAGTGGTTGGTCATGAATATACTTTATGATACATAAACAAGATATATATTTAGAGTGTTTTTAAAATATTACTGGAAACAGGTATGAAAAATCACATGAGGTGACATCTTTCAATTTGTCCTCTTCTGGTACATATGGAAAACAATAAAGATTGATGCATGCTCTGTCCTTTCAATGTGCAAAGAGCCACACGTGCATGCAACCAGTTTTAACAATTGAGCATCGGAAATTACTACAATTAACACTCAGTAAACTATTCAGGGGAATGTGTTTAGTGCATAGCAAGGTTTAGATTAGTGCCCGTCTCAGAAAAGTAAACCAATATTGGTTAAAATAAAAAAAAAGTCTTCAAAGGAAAAGACAGTAGCCAAAGACCTCCTCAAATAATAGCTTTAAAACCTATTTTTGAATCCAGGAAGTACATTTTGGCTTGTATTCAAACGATTTTATGTGATTTTCACTGCAATTTATCTGATAACAGAAAATCTTTAAATCTGGATATGAAATTTGCTGGTTTTTAACCGTACATAAGCTACTATATGATGTAGGACACTACACAATGCAAAAGATTCAAATGAAGATTTCAGATGTTATCAAAGTTATGTAATATTAATTTGAAAGGAAATTATTTCCTCAGAAAACAATTTTTTTCCTAGCAAAAGTTCAGAAACAAACTATAACATCCAGTAGGCTGGAATTCATAAGCAACTGCTTTCTTTTCTTTTTTTTTTTTTTTAAATATGTAGGATAAACCTTGCACTTAAAATGTATCAAAAATAAAAAACCTAAACATGTATTCATCTCTAAGTTCAATGGATGAGACACTCCAGCCATAACTATCTCCAAAACACTTATTGAACCAAGGCGTAAAATGTTTGCTTCCTCTCCATGTACACGTCTTAATAGAAGACAAACAAAGAATTAAAAAATGACAAAAGGAACAGCTACAACAGCAGTTCCTTTTCCGGTGCCTTCCCAGACGGTGAGCTGTAACTGGAATCTCTACACTGTGTTTATAACTGGAAGTACAAAGACTGGCTGGAGGGCAGCGACACTAAAGAGAAGGAAGGTTGCCCTCTTTTGAACCTACAGCTAGAATGACTCATATTGTAAACATAATTTAAATAAAAATGTAGAAAGCTATGTTAAAAAGGAGAACAATTTAGGTTTAAAATAGCAACGTCAATTGGAAATAACTAGGAAATTTGTAAGTCTAAATAAGATTTTTTTTTCCCCTGTGGTAACATATAAAATGCCAGATCTTCAAGTCATCCAAATACTGCTGGATATATCTCTGAGCTTGTACCATCCTATTACAAACAGCATGCATAACACAGTATACACCAAATTTACATAGACTCTGGAGATAAAAATCATCCAGCGAGTCTCAGTTATCTGATTTCAAACTCACTGTCAAGGGGCAATAATTTGTAATTTCAGAACAAAAAGGGGAAGAATGATGTTCCTTATTGCATGAAGACATCTCTTTACCTCAGATTATTTCCAAATGCAGCTATTGCTTAAAGGTTTGGAGTCTGATCCTTTTTTCTATAGCACAATGACAAAAAAACCTCGGGAGCCAAGAACAGGGAAAGAGCTGATTTAGCATTTTCCCATTCTAAAATCCTCTCTGAAGGGATTTTAAGTGTGAAGAAGAAGGGAGAATAGGTAGGTAACTTGCACTAGAGCCAGTTCTGTTATCAACTCCTGCTCTTCAATTTCAGGAAGTGTTTGAAAGCAACTGGGTGGGGAAATGAAAGTGTATTTTTTTTAATTCTTTCTGGGTAATTTGAAACAGGAAGTAAAAAGAGAGAGAATCATCCAGAATGTCTATGTCTGGCAGAAAAGATCGAAGATGGAATAACTTAGACTTCTTGTTGATTCTCTTTTTTTTATTATTCTTTTTTGGTAACAAACAGTGGAACTCTAGGGGAAAAAAATAAAAAAAAGAAAATGGAAAAAGGGGTTTGCACTGTCTCTGAAGCCCACATTCCTTTTGACCATGAAACTCCTCCTTAAGCTAAGAAGCCTTTCTTCTGCTTTTCTTTCTCATCCTCTCCTGCCTTTAAAAGCAGTTTCAGAAGTTCTCCCTTTTCCTTCTGTCATACTAACCCTGTACATAATCACTCCCCAAATTAAACCACATGAAATACACAGTCTTAATTAGTTTTGCTACTGATTTATGAAACTTACTATGTTCCACCTGCAAAAAGCAACTATTCTTCCGTATTTCGAGTATAAAAAGTTCATGCTGACAGTTCAGCTGTTGTTAGCACACACTGGCACAGTGATTTCTTCTCCAAAGCATCTATCACAACACTTTTCACTATATCCAAAATTATACCATAAAAATAACATATCTATATGCCCAAACAGCATCAATTACTTCCTCCAGATTGCCTCACTATAAAATGGAACTGTGAGATCCCTGGCCAGGACTCCAAGGCTCCACAATCCGAGGTAATCTCACACTTAAAATTACTGTCTTCTAAAATCTTTGCTTAGTTGATGCCAGGTAGTTTTAAATCAGAGCACCATTACCTTAAAGCTCACCTAATGGTATTATCTGTTTCCATCTAGCAGTGTAACTACTTGTTTGATCAAAACTTACACTCTGCTCCTGCACATGTTTAACTTTACAAACCACTATATATCTATATAGAGTTAGATATCTAAATAACTTTGTAGATCTTGGTGAGACCTCTCAGCAATTACTGCAAAATCATTTCTATCTTGTCTTAGATCACACCTTTAACAGGGAAGCTCAGGTTAGCCACAGTATTTTCTACGTGATTAAATCCCACATGGTGAGACAATGCACCAGAGGACCAGAAGAAGACAAATTTGTACATTTTCCATAAGAAAGACTCGGCTTGGAAAACAGAACCACAGAACCTGTACTTGCAACTTGGACACCAACACACACTTTGAGACACCTGCAAATGCTGTCACATTGCCACAAACTCCTTTGGAGATGGTGCTATTAAAATGTCTTCATCCCTGACCCAAGGTACACAAATTTATTTAAGGCCCCGTGAACATTAAGGATGACTCAGAATTTAAGCAAATAAGAAGCTGCTTACCTAAGGTAACAGAAGTTCCTAGACAGGTCACATGCAACAGTTTATAAACTAATATCAAAAATATCTTTGATATGTAAAAAGAGTAGCAGTATTTGATACAAACTTTTACCTAGAATATTTGAAAAATATTACTACAGTTTCTTACACAGGAATCAGAGAACAGGTTTGAGGTCTGTCATGCATCGTTATTCTCCGAAACATAACGCAGATCTTTGATATACTTGGATTAACATTTAGTGTATTGGGTGTACCCAGAAAACACAGTACTTATATTTGTTCAATCATATAGCTACATGCATGTATTCACAGAACTAAAGACAGAGATATTCTATCTATGTTGGCATTTCCAGGAACTTAAAATTTTGCAGGTTTTTTTTCCTAAAAAATACCATTTAACCTTTCTAGAACCACAGGTCTAAAGTCATCTATGGGTCACTCATTGGCAAATTATATGCAAAAGTGAAGTCTTCCTGACATGCGGATGACGATGCCTCACTGAAGTACATTTCCCCCCACATGGTTACACCCAAAAGGAGATTTCTAACAGCTGTTACATTTTATGGCTATTCAATGCCTGTCATTCTTACTCGCCTGCAGTTCTAGCACAAAGCCAGAGAGCAAACTGATACTGGGCTAGATTAAATAATTCCTTCAAACAGATCTAGTCCATAAGGTGTCACTTCAATCCTTGGATTTTATTACTTGTCTGTTGTAACCTCTAGCTTTCTATTTGGAACTGAACATATTGGACACACCATCACTGGTAATACACATCAACCAAAGGTATACATACACATATACCAAAGGTATAAATTTTTATTTGAAGCAAACTAGATGTGCTGCACCTTACAGACAGCGGAATAAAAGCAAAGCTTTGACTATGCCACAAGTTACTACACCACTAAACCATAAGGATTTAACTTTGACTTCTCTTTTTTTATTAATAGAGGCATAAGCACAATCCTCTAGGCATGAATGCCAGGAAGGCAAGGCAATCAGAATAAATGTTTAATGCTGTTGAATGGGCATAACAACTGTCTCCCTGCCTGCAGCTAAATATCTCTGCTACAAAGACATTCTTACAGTTATCGCTACTAATAGTTGTTGTTGGGCAGGTATGTATATAGGAGCTGTAGTTTAAAAGGTGGGGGGGGGGCGACGGGGTTGGGGGGGCGAAGTGGAGGAGGGGAGAGAGAAAAAAAAAAAAGTCTAATCATTTTCCGTTGCAGACCAGAGTTCTGCTAAAGAAATTTAATCCTTTTTCCAATATGGAAAGAAGCCAATTGTGTACAAGTTGACTGCAATTTCAATCAGTGTGTGAACTCCAGTAACATTGATGACAACAACCCCCTCCTCTTCCCTTAAAAAAGAAACAAAACCCCCACCCAAACAGTAGACTTATAAATTCTTTTCCCCTCTGCCTTTCCCTCCCCCACAAGTTGTACCTTCAATACAGCCAGAACTTCCTCAGATCAGAGGACACTGTCAGTGCAGGCTGACCAATCTCAGAGGGGTTTTTTTTTTCCCTTTTTTTTTTTTTTTTCTTCAAGATACTCCGTGTTAACAGCTTGAGGGGGTTCAATCAGCACTGCTTTGATCTCAGCTGGAACTATAATTATTTAACATTGTTACAAGGATTTCTATAATCCATCCTACCATTAAATCCCTTTTACACCCTCATCTTCTGAAGGCTAATCTGCATCCGTACACTCAGTTTGTCTCTTCAGCTGGTTTCATCAGGCTCTGGCATTCTCCAACATCCAGACTGATGGTTCTTTTTTTCTAATGAAATAATTTTCTTTCAAATTGAAAAGCGCAAAAGGTCTTGTGTATTTGCTACCTTTTGATGAGATAGCTATATAACACCAATATAATCCACTGTTTGCTGCAAATTTCCTTTCAATTTCATAAAATTCATATTCTCTGTGGTGTTCTCACTGAATTGATGATACATATGCCTGTGTTATATACATTGCTGGGGAAAAAATCAAATGAATACCAGCAGATGCTCTGAAAAAACAGCAAAGCCAAGAAAAGCATTAGTGTGCTCATTTCCCTCTGTATTGCTCCTTGATAAATACCATAGGAAACACTGTATCAAAAATTAGAACGCAAGGTAAATAAAGTTGCAGTCCTTGAAAAACAAAGGTAATAATTTATAATTATAATATATGAAAGACACACGCCACATAGTAAAAGGACTTTAACAGAATCAAAGGAAATAAATGACTGAAAGGGAATGAATACACGGCAGAGTGAAAACGAAAAGCATGAACGAAATGAGACCAGAAATATAAAAGGAGACGATCAGAAATTATGAATGATCAAAAGGGAATAGAAAAAACAAAAAACTTGCTTTTTTTTTTTCCTTAAGGAAACAAAACTTAATGAGGAAAAGGAAAAGATCATTTTTTTCAGCATGTGAGTACAAGTACATTGGGGAAACTGCCTCTTTGCTGCACACACTTTGTGTAAATCACTTTTAAGCAACCAAAATGTAAAGACATTTGTTCCACTAGGCGCTGCTGGACTGTCACCTTGACAGCTACCATGCTGTGACCACTGGCATGTGTGAAAGGGAACATGAGTGCAGGCAGGAGGATGGGGCTGGCAAATACAACAGGTAAGTACCATTGGGTCACGATTACAAGAGAGAACTACATATAGGCTTAGGTGCTACAGTTTTCATATGAAGTAAATTTGTTCAGATGAATAATCTCACATCCTCTACATCACAACGAATACCTATGAGGTTAATTAAAAACTGTATATTTCCACTTGCTTTATTATTGCAAATATTGCATAAGGAAGACAAATGGTGAATAGTAGGTAGTATCTATACAAAAGAATAACTGAAGAAATAAAGTGAAAAATATAAATAGGATGGGCCACAATTAAGAAACTCGCATAGAGCAAATAAGAGTTTTAGAATGGTAAATTTTCTTTTATTCCCCTTAACTGCTAAGAAAAGCTTTACTTTATCAGTTGTTGCATAAAAAAATCATCAAACAACAATTATAATTGTCAAATACTGCCTTGGCCAGTGACTAAAATAACAGGCAGTAGACTCAACTGATTTTCAGAAGAAACTAAGAGCCACTGATGCTTCACACTGGTTATTTCAGAATAGCTCCTCCACCAAGATTATGGCACTTTTGTATTAAAAAAAAAAGAAGATATTAACTATTTTCTGTAAGAAAATATTTGTTCTCGGGAACATTTTGGACATTATCACAATCCTTTTTTATCTCTGGACAATATTTTAACATCTACTCCTCTCAATTTATAATATTGGTATATTCCTATATATAGTAACAATAAAAAAAGCATACAGCTGCAGCAAAAATCTTATTAGTAGTAAATAAAATAAGAGGATTATGCCACCACAAGATTTTATTTTACGGCTGAAATGAGAGCCATGAAATATGATGTTTTTCAAAATGTAAAACAAAAATTGCAGAATTCAAATGAGTTATTGAAAATTACCATGTTATGTAAGGCCTTACTATCCCACCACTGACAATGAAAATTTCACACAGGCTAAAGATCTAGTTTGCACTTTTCAAAAGAGAAAAAGTTGTTCATTGTTAGAAGTATATATGAGTCAAAATATCTTGTATATTAAGTGTTTTAATAAAAATGTTTCAAAATAGGAGGTAAGTAAGAAAATCAAAGAAACCCATGAAACAATGTTCTGTAATTAACAAAAACTCAAGAAGTTATGATTTGAAGTCCTTTGTTATTGCATTCAGAATTCAACATCTTACTGAAGACGCAACCTTTACCGTCTTTTTACATTGTTACAGGAGTGGAAAGGTGCCTTTAGCACTGCTTCGATTTGCATCCATATTAATTTATGCAAGCTAACATTTTGCTGAGTACATGGCAAGCACAATGATAAAGGCAGCTCCTTCCTGGAAGAGCTTCTGACCTAAGGCCATAGTCCTACAAACACTTACATATGTGCTTAACTTAATGCATGCAAGTAGGTCTTTGTTTAATGGTATGCTTATACGCATTAAATTAAAAGTTTGTAAATGCTTTGCAAGATGGGAGCCTAGAAGGCCAAGAGCATTCTCCTAAAAGTAGATTTTTTTTCTTCTTGTTATCTGGAGAGAAAAACAAAATTTAAAAAGGCATTGATTCTGTCTTAAAATGCCAGGTTAATCTGGAAAAATAGATTTAGGCATGTATATCTTGCAGTGTTCTATGAAGTATTCTTCTTGGAGATTTAAGCTATTTTTAGATGCTCAAACTATATTCGTTCCCATCTCCCATTAATAAATTTCCAGACAGATGAACACTCCCCTGGTGACTGTGGCTAACAGTCTTTCTCCTAAAAAGTAAGTATATTTGTGAGTCTTATGCAAACAATACATGCATTCATATATTAACTAGTCATTAATAGCCTAGGTGTTAATTCCACTGGCATCAATGTGTACTTTTCTATTTCAAATGACTAGGAAATTTAATGATATATTTTGAGATCCTTAAATTTAAAGGCCAGGTTTTACTACCTTGACATAAAATAATACATTTCTGCCATTTGTTAAAATTTAAATTAGCACAAGTAATTGCTGAATTTGGGCACATATCTGACTAACAGTACTTACAGCGCTTAGTACCAGGCTAGAGAGAAGACAATGTTAAACTCAGTGAAATTTGACAGCAGATTACTTTACAAATAGTCCCCTGACATCCACAAGGCATCACTGGGAGTGATAAGTACTCCAACTGAAGGTGGCCATGTTAGGTTACAGCAGTCAGCTTCAGTATTTGGTATTCTTTATTTATGCATACAGACTGCTTAATATAGATAAAGCAAAGATCTGACTGCTGGTGAGCAAAATAAAGTCATTTTTCACAGTTATGATGTCATCAAAGGACTATATTTCATGGCTATAACATCTTTGCAAATATATACATAAAGTGGTATCCCCAAGGAGCACTACTTGCTAAGTCTGCCTGAGGTCCAGCAAGGTGGACCTCCTTAAATTCCATTTAATGTACATTAAGATTTGAATATCAAGGAAGTCTAAATAGCCTAAGGGTAGAAAAGGCATTCTGAGTTTCATACACTGTAGCATACTTCCCATATTACATGAATTTTTCTATATATTATGTGCTGTCTTATCTTCAATTCACTCTTTTAAAATTTCAGCACACCATTTTCCTTTCATGCATTTATCTGTGCATATATGCTTTATATATTATATGTAATTATAAAATTACAAGTCAAGTGAATCTCATATAATATATAAACTACTATCAATGCAGTCTCAGAATTTTAGATCTTGAAAATAGAATTTGATTACTTTATTCTCTCTAAACCAATATCACTTTAATATCAGCCCTAAGCAATTTGAGCTGCTAAAATCATTTGGTTCCATTTTTCCAAAAAGGAAAACTGATAGGATTATTTTTCTGATAAATTAATTTTACCATGTAATTGCAATTATGACTTCTAATTAATGAATGGTTTCAGCCTCACTAACTAGGTCAGCATTTTTCTTTTAAAAATATATTATTTTTCTCTTTAGATAAGCGTCATGATATGACCAAGCCTTGGGGAAATGCACATAGCATTTTTACAGGGCAGTGATCCTAGAAGCTGAGAGATGGTGAAAGTAATGTAATGTACTTTGCTACACACTCAAGCAATTTCTTGTCTCTTTTACAAGAAAAATTAAAATGCAAGCAGATGGCAAGTCTTTGTACAGGGGAGGATCACAGTTTCTAAGGACTTCTAGAGTACTATTTAATTTCTTGACTAAGTTTCCAGTACAACACTGAGCGATGTGAGATTAGTAAATCAGTAGGGTGACTAATCAATTACCTCATACTTGCCAATGTGCATAGGACGTTGCAGAATATATTGACAAGAGGCAGAATTCAAGGAGAACAGGTTTTCTGTAATCAGATGTATTCCCACAGATAGTTATTATAGGAACGTGAGGCTTAATACATGCATCATGTATGATAGAGTCCAATGCTCCGTCATTGTCCACTGCTCTTCAAACAAATGTCAGATCATTTGTTTGAAGGTACCATAGCAATACACAAGAACATTTCTCCAGTGTCCCCTGAAGATGTCCTCTGGCACATCTTAAATTCCACATTGTTCATCTCCAAGTCACATCGCTGTCAACAACCTTACCACACTATTCTTTGATTCCAGATGAGTCATGCATTGTGGTGTGAAGGTACAGTAAAGAAAATTAAATAAGTTGTAACTATTAAAACCAGTCTTAGCAGGACAAGATCAGAGAAAAATAATTTCCTTGAAAGAGGATCAAAATCAAAATTTGATGGTTACAACACTATGGATGCAGCAATTAAACTAAATGCTAGCTCTTATCTGACTGCAACACACCAAAATATCTGTTATTTTATTGTAGATTTTCCTATTTTTGCTTCTTAATTATATATTTAGAGGGTAACCCTTAATGAAAATTACTGTGAAAAGTTCAGATCCAATATATGCTTTGAAAAGTAGTCAATATCATGTTAACCAATTCTGTAATTCAGGGGAAAATGTTTTTTCTCTGAGAATAAGTCAATAAAAATCATAAAGTACGAATCACAACAGTAAAGGCATTAAGTAAATAAAGTTTAAAATTATACATAATAATTTATCACATTGAAACAAACAACGTGAAGCATTTAAAACGTTGTATTATGCAAACCTTTTAAACAGAGCTGTATTACAGTGAAGAAAACTCTGAGTGAATGTTCATCATGAGTGCTGTCCAGATAGCCTCATTTTTTAATGAGAACTAGTATTTATTTATATATGCAAGTCAAAGATTTATAAACTGATTAGTGGTTTTGGCACCACACGATAAGTATCAAACTTCAGATAACCTAATGAAAGGTTTTTTTTACACAATGATGTAATTTGAAATTCAGTCTCCTTTGAGAACCACCCAGCCCAAAATGTATATATGCACTCCTCTGGAACAATATTTCCATAGTATACATTGCACTCACCATCTTTCTAAATTATCCACGATAATCCATCATTGTGGTTTTATACTGATGAAGCATCTTTAAAATCAACACAACTATATATCAGAGAAGCACAGACCTGAATGAGCCCACCTTAAATATTTTCTCTATGTAAAATATGATTTTTATAGCTTTATCCTCAATCTCTGAAGTACATCAGCCAACATTCTTTTTATAACAAACAATACACCAATGCATAATCCTGTGATACTCACTAAAGATAAAATTATGTAAAATACTTGAAAGTTTTTCAATCTGTAATCCCAAGGACATGTTGTGAAGTCAAGTATGGCCGCTCAAGTTTTCCAGCTTGAATACATCGCTAACAGTCTTGAGGGAGACATAGGGGAGCAAAGGGAAAGAACAAGTTATGATGGGACAATTAGATTAATTTTTTCTATAACGTATCATAAAAGATGCCACAGATACACTGGACTGGTTGCCCACACCGGCAAGCTGGGCATTCACAAGTATTTTCTCCACACATAAAATTTAATACGCTACAGATTAAAAACAGGTTTTGTAAGTAGCTCTGATTATGTAAAAGCACATTTGCAAAGCTTTGAAATCTTTGAAGGAGAGAAAAAAAAACCAAACCAAAACCAAATTGTGCTGTTACATGTTTCCAAATATAGGCTTTAATCCTTATTACTTCTGTCTACCCAAATATCAGCATAGGCATATTATTAGCTTTAACTCTGGGTCATACTTCTGAATATTTAGTTCTGGGGTTTCTCATGGATTCCATTAGAAAACACCAAAAATTTTGTAACTAAAAAAAAACGCAGTCTGACACTATTAAGACAACCATGCTTACTTTTGCAATGTTGGTGAATAAGTGCTGAGTGATTGCAAAAATGTTTATTGCAGCATTTCTGTAACATGACAGTTACTGCATTTTACAAAGACCCTGTAGACACTCCCTTATCTGAAGCCTACATAAAGAAGAGAAGAAGATCTAAGATCTAATATTCAATCCATATGATTGTTTTGAGCACACAGTGGTAAAGCACCCTAAAAGATGAAATATGACAACTAAAACCCTAAACTCAAAAGTGTGCAAAGCAGGTCTGACTGAGCTAAGAAGAAATACTGAGAAAGTCCAGCTCAGAATTTAGGGAGGAATTTTGCCCTCGGGACTCTATCACAGTCCCATGAGCACAAAGTCCAATTTCCTTTTTCAACCCTGAACCATTCTGAATTGTGTCATTTGAGGGGTAAATACCAGTATCCAGTTTGTCACTCACACATCACATGAAATTTTTTACTCTCAGCTAACGGAGTTACCATGGCTTCTGATGATAATGTTCTTATTGTTTTAGTTATATGATTTCAACTTCTATGTTATGATCTCTTAACAGTGAGTAAATAAAGCAGCTTTAAAAGGGGTAAGAGAAAGATGTATTCTAAAAATCAAAATATTTTCTTTAATAATATGCTGGACACAGAATACATCACTGAAACTAAATGAAAACTGTTAGTTCTAGAAATAAAGTCACTAGCATCTCTCACTACGTATTTGCATCCAACTGCTGGACTAATGGCATGTGTGTTAAATAACATTATGTTGTGTATATAATTCAGTACATTAACACATCCATCCTTCAATTGTTGAAGCCAGTGTTGCTATGCAGTATTCCACATGCAATAATCTTAGCTGAATTAATGAGAAAAAACACAACAAAGGACAAAATAGTTGTGGACTGATTACATGTCCCTTTTGATTCTCACCCCATCTGTTTCCACAACCAGACATTGTTTCTTAGTCCTTTGCAATTAACAGGGTGTTGTATCGCCTTTATGACCAAACTACAGTGGAGACAGTCTAAAAGTGCAAAGCTTCCTGCCAGCCACTGCCGGTCCCATGGTGCATAAAACTACAAGAAACAGTGTATTATAATGCAGATGTTCATTGATTCCCTGCAGAATTTCACAGACCAGGAGTCCTTCACTGTGCAACCTGTTGGGATTTGTATTTTACATAATATCCACTACATAGTATATCATGTCCAAAGCAAAGTACCTAGTGAATCTGATCACTCGTCCCTTGCACGTCTTTCCCAGCTATCAAGTTTTTTTCAACGAACAAGAAGCCTTTTGTGTTTGAAACATAACTGCTAATCAGAATATATTTCTAATGTCTATTACCTTTCATTTAGAGTTCAATGCCTTTTATGAGTCAGGCCAATGCTGGACATAAAAAAGTACAAAATCATTTCAGAAGACACTGGATTGGTCTAAATTTTACCTAGTCTAGAAATTTTGTCCAACTGCAGATTAACTTGGTTTCCAAAGAACAATTTAAACCTCCCAATTTAAACCGAAAATGAAAAGCCTTGCAATGTCAAGTAAATATTTTACATATGGGTATATAAAAATTCGGGAACAGTACATTAAAAACATCAAACTAAAGACTAGTAGATTTGTGGTTTTTAGACAACCTCACTTTTCTGAAGCATTTTGACCACTATAAAAATTAAGTTCTCCACAGAAGAAAATGCTACTTCTATACTAGGTTCACTTATTTTGTAATTAAATTTAAATTCACATATATGTGTTAATTGTGGGAAACAATGATAAAGAAATGGCATCCCAACTGACAAAACATTTGGAATACTTGACAAGAGCTCCAGTACTCGTTGGTTACTGATATTTTAAGTTGCAAGTCAAATGAGGTAATGCTTATCTCTAAGTTTACAGAATCCTATGATATTTGCACCTTGAATCAGGAAAGGGATACTACAGAGGTCACCATAACAATTGACATAAAGACAAGAAATATCTATTTTCAAAACTTAGCCTATTCACATGGTTTTAGGGGAATTGCATTACAACTCAATTCTCTCTTAAAACCTTGGGGACCACCATTTCTGGCTAATGGGCATCATTCCATTTTGTCGAAGTGTATACATCTTGATTTGTCATGCATGACCTAAAAACGAAACTTCTCCTCATTACTTGATTATATATATCACACAAACTCAGTAGATCATGCAATAGCCTGTTTCCCAGAAAAGTCATATTTGCATGTGTGAAAAGATGGCAGCAAAGCTTGGGTTCACATGGCCACTCTCACTTTCCCATCTTTCAGGCCTGTATGGGGAGCAGTCAGACAACAAAGTCAATTACCTTGACTACACATTACTGGTAAACGTAAAGGATGGTTAATTATGTGTGCCAATGAATAGTTCTGGGCACTGAGGCCAACTAGTATGTGCTGCGCCGTATTTATGATCTGGTAGATTTCCTTAGCATTCAAACAGGTGACTCTCCACAAACTACCTCTGGAGAATTTTCCCTGCAAGATGTTAACTACTGAACCTTGCAGTCTCCTTGGGAAAAGTGTCAGCTGGCCTCAACCAGAATCATACCACGGACCATCTTAACACTTCACAATTATATACTACTCAACTTCTGTCACTATTGAATTTACTAACACAAGTGTAGCCTATTTTTCCTTAGTACTCTAAGACTTGCAACTTCTCATTAAGGGACAGTAAAGTGTTCATCACGTAGGAGCAGAGAGGTGGGGCCCTGGGAAGTGTCTGCAGTATCTACAGCAATATGATCAAACAAATTGAATACCATGCAAAAGTACTTGGGGAAAAATGGTTTTAGTCAATCAGACCTAAAACAGAAGGACGCTTTCTAGAGTTCTACAGATCAGGCTTCAGGTCATCAACACAATTCTGGGCTACTCATGGAAAAGGACTGGGAACCACTACCAGTCCTTGGAGACTTGGATCAGTTCAATATAAAAGACTGAAAATTATTTTAAATCCTGTACTTAACATGTAGGTGTGGTAACCTCTTAAAACTGCTCCAGTATCAGAATCCAAACCATGGAGACAGTGGTCTACTAGCATTTACTTCAACTACTTAATAATATTAAAGGGTCAACCCAAAACCTGCGGTGCAAAGTTTAACTTGATTCTGTGTCCACATGGTCTCCCCCTAGCTTCAAACCAGTGATGGAAATGGGATAAAAATTCACAGAAACCTTCCCCTTCTCCTCCAAGGTCCCCTCTCAGCTCCCGTTATGGGAGCCCTGCTTTTAATCCAATATCCACTTCACTACAGAAGATTTATTTAGAATGCTTCTTGTTTCATAAAGGGCTCCAAAAGTCTGCAGTGATTTCTGACACTTTGTTATAACGTTTCTATGACCCCCCCACCCCCTCCTCACATACCACACCACCACCCAGCCTCATTTTCATATGGATACAAAGCATCGGGATAAAATGATGGTTCATTATAGTGGTACAGAGCTCTTATCTTCATCCGGCAAGAGTCATTTCCTTCCAAAGATTGAAATGCAAATGTGAAAATTAATGATAACTGCATTATCTGATAGCAGAGATAATACCGATTCACTGTCAGAGTAACACACAGTCGCTCTATGATTTCCTCTGCTTCTTCATAATATTCTTCTTACTGTCAGACTATATCTATGGTTAACTATGTTTCATGGATTTTTGTTAATTTACATCAAATAGCATTTCCAAGATCTTTATATCTACCACATTTCCCCAATCAAAAAAGAAATGAAATCACGACAGTAATCTCCAAGTCCTTCTTAGGACTGGTTTAAAAAGAAAGAAAGAGAAAAACGAAAAAAAAAAGAAAAAAAAAAGGAAAAAGGGGGGGAAAAAGACTATCATTAATGTCTGTTTTCTACTAAGCATTCCAATTTATATTATATACTTTTGCTTTGTTACCCAAACTGTTTATAGTATTACTAAATAGTGCAGAGTAAACCAAATAATGAATATATAACATGCATTTTGACTTCATCCTGCTTCACTATTGTCAACAGCAGAAGTTCTGTTGATTTACTGGAGGCAGAATCTTATACTTGGGAAGCTTTCACCTTATGTGGAGATGAATATAAACAATACATTAGAAAATAACAGAAAATGACAACAAGAATTTTAGGTCTAATTTATCACTACATGGTTTGGGTTTTTTTCATTTTGGATATGAGGACAAATCACATTTTCTCACTTTCTAAGAAAAACGCAGGTTTTAAACTTCTGACACTGACTTTCAAGACTATCCAACTCACAAAATCAGCATGTTCTGCAATAAAGCTGTTCTTCTTTATGGTTATGAAATCAAGAGCTCATGTGGGGGAATTCGGATGGTCTAGTTGACTGCACACTGCATGTAAATTAAGGAGAGATCCAATTCTTACAATAAGATTTTCTGAGTGGCATTAATTTCACTCTCTACTCAGCTCACCAGCTGCTAACAGAGAATATTTCTCTGTCATAAAAGGCAAATACAACTCATCTGATGGCTAAAATGCTCACGTATTACTGGACCTCTGTGGGAAGAAAATCAAGAGAACTGAGGAAATAGGATGGTGGAGTGGTGTTTAAAATCTTTTTGGCTTAGTTAGACAGAACCAGAATACGTACAGGATGTCTTCTGTTGTATTGCTTTATTCCAGCACTACAAAATAGCACAAAATTCAGAAAAGCAAACAGATGCTACAATTCTTAACATAGCTTGAATAGACAATTTCTGGAGAAATAAAAATAGGAAGTTGTTTTTGTGGGCTGCTAGTGCTTATTCATTATAAAAGCATCAAAACAGTACAATATTTATAAAAGTAACATATAGTATATTCATTTATTCATTCTGTTTTAATTACAAGGAATTATCATTGTCAACCAGCCTAACTTCTGGCCCAATGTAATCAACCCCATTTAACATATTCCATTGTTTACAACAGAATTGGATCACGTTCTCGAGGAAAGAATGTAATTCTGAATGTAAATATTTCTAATGATAAATAAATGACTTTTCATAAAATGTTCCAATAATTAACTTTTTAAGCACTAATATCTGTCCTATGTGTCTGAAATTGTGGAACTTCATTAAATCTTCTAATACTTTTGCTAGAAAAAAAAGGTGCTTACTGTTATCAGACTTTCACTCTAAAGTTAAAGGAGTGTGTAAATAGGTTGTCTTTTAATATTTTCTCTGATCAAACATTAGGGAAGGACCTAGACTTTTCCATAATACCAGTCCTTTCAACATTCCAGTGTCTCTTCTCTTAATCTCTTTCAAATTTTAACATAATTCTTGAAGTGTGAATGTAGAAGACAAGAACCTTATTTCAGCACCAAACGAGACCATTAACCAGACAAGCAAGATCATTTGAGAACCCTCAGTTACAGAAACACAGATTTTCCAGCACAAATGTTTAAAATACACCAGAAATATTTAAATTATTATTTCCTTTTTCCATTCCTTTCTTTATACGTATTATACCCTTGTAAACAGCCAACATTTAAAGAAAATAGAGCTGTTTATTTCAAGTTGGTAGTCATCAGTTTTCTGAAGTCAAAAAGAATCTTCTCACATTCAGCTTTGATTTGCATCTTATTCCACGTTAAAACTACCAATAAATATTACAAGAAATACACACATCTCAATCTCTCACTGTTTCTTTACCAGCAAAATAAAAAATATTGCTTTTATTCCATGTAATAAAAGATAACTCTGAAACTTTTGTATGAGATAGCTCATATAAAAGCAGCAACAGCCTACAAAATGCATATTCAACTATGCTGAAGTATACTAAAAATGAAAAATTACCCATTTCACATAGTTTTTAAAATTACATAAAAAGTCATATGTTAATAACTGACAGTCTAAGTCTACTATGAAGCTGGAAAAGGCCGTTCTGCTATATCCAAAGTGTCTCTTATTATTTTAAATGCACTGCTGTGTATTTTAATACTAAATCATGTTTTCACATAGCATCATAGTAATTTACAGAGAATATAAACTTATTCATGGATTGTCATTAAAACATTTTAAGTGATATAATAATAATTATACTATGTCTTCATTTCTTTATTATATTTTATTGCACTCCCATGCTGCCATTGCATGTTTTACCTTAGCATCATCTTCACTGTGCATAATAGAAAATGTCACTGTGCATTACCAGTTTAATTGTGAATTTCTAACACTTACTTGACTGCAATCTAAGAGCTTCTCTTTCAACTGAAATCAATAACTAGTTGTGCTAAATGTTTTCTATTGCTTTAACAGGTAAATTAAGTCCTTGAAAATATCAGTAGATACTATATCTATTTGTTAAGCTCAACATGTTGCTAAATATAGGCACAAAGCTTGAGAAGAGACACAGGCGCTTGGTTGGTCTTCTGGAGTCAGAGCAGAAAAGCTTGTACCATAACACAACCACGGAACTGAGAACTTACACATAGATTTTAATCCTAAAAATCTAAGCAGCAACAACATTTCCCTTTATATTAAGTAGGTACATACGGCATTTTATGTCAAACAATCTATAAAACGTTTTAGCCAAAACTGTTTCTTACTCAAGAACTTTATCTTAGTACTTCTCTGTCAAAGGCTCATTTAAAAAATAGTCTATTAAAAAATCAATGCAAAGCACAACACAGTTACTGAAATAATAACATTAAAAAAAATGGAATCTAGTTTAAGACACTTTTCTTGGCTTTCAGTTGCTTTTTCCTACCTGGCCCATCCCAATCTTCAGTTTCCACAGCAAGCTGCCCTGGTTTCTCTGACCTTGCATCACCATCAGATTCTGCTGCTTCTGGGATGTTTTCTTCATTGCCTGAGAAAACCATGAAAGAAACACAGCAATGACATATTACAATAGTGTCTTTTAGGCAGAACTCCTACAATATCCAAACAACCAATTTGATGCATAAATGAAAACACATGCATGTGTATACACAGCGAGAAAAGGAAAAAATATTTAAAAATGGACACAAACATCCCTGAGTCCTACATGACTCAAACAAGCCCAGAGTATCCAGTTCTTTCAGTTCTCTCAGTGGACAGACAAATCTTGGAAATCAGTGTTTACTACAGATGCTTAAACAGAATTACAATCGGCATCTACTTCTGTAAATGATCACGCAATAAGTTACTAAGTTTTCAAGCACAAATGAAAGAGAGAAGTCAGCTTGTAACTTCCCAGGAACATACTATTTCAGTTATGTGTCTTCTCGATTTGACATTTAACCATTTCTTATGCATTGCAGATTAAGGATACTCAGCCCCATAATATGGTCCATTCTGCCTTTTCAGGACTCTGGTGGAGATCTGTTCTGTGGTATTCAGGTATTTAAGGAATTTGCCTTTAAATGGTAAAAGCTACCAGCAATCCTTATGATAATTTTCTCCCTACCAAGCTTTATCTAGAGACATGCAATATTTCTGATGAATTTTGAAATTTTCACCATCCAGATATACCTAAGAACATTGGTCTCACAAGATTAAGGTTTTAGAGATGACTGCTTAATTATTATTTGATGAATTCCTTTTTGAGAGTCCAGTTATTTCACTTAATGGAAAAGTCTAGGCAAGCCCCATGCAGAACTATGAAATAACAGATTAAAAAACCCATATACATATATATATAGATATACACGCAAGGTCAGTGGCTCAGGTTTTAGCACAAAATAGCCTGGCCACAGTAATGTGTTATACAACAAGCATGAGTGCTTATCCAGTTCAGCATTTTACTGCACTGGTAGATTTTATTGTTTTAACTACTAATCAACCTGAGAAATTCTTATAAAAGAATATACTATAAAAAGTGAAAAACTACACCTAAACAATTAACTACAACAGTCAAATAGGGTTGAATTATGGGTTATGTTTTTAAGCAATACTGAAGCAAACTTAAAAAAAACCCAAACCTGTGTGTCACATAATAGTGGCAGCAAAGAAAAAAAATTACGTATATTTCAGAATCTGAATCAGACCGTTTGTTGGTTTGACAACAGCAGAGCAAGAACTAGCAAAAAGCACAGCAATTAAACAGTAACTTGTAATTTTTTCCCACTCATGATAACAAAAGCTTTTATTAGCAACATAGGTAAAGAACTGCGATTACAACAAACCATGCCAGATCCCATACGTTATCACTGGAACTATATTTATACCAGATAAGCTTGTGACCCAGAGTCTTCAAGTACATGATTATACACAAACACTATAAACTATTAACTTCATGTGTACTTGTAATGTCTTGTAATAACACATTCACTCTTGCATTTGTAGAACAAACAGTGTTTCAGATCCCAAGTATAAGAGCCTGGCATACTACTTTGCACACAAACACAATACTACATCACACCAGACTCTTAATAACAAAAATACAGTTTGCTGTATTCATTGTACTAAAAATATAGCTCAGTGTATCCATAGGCACTTAAAGGCTAAAATACATCATGATTATCTAGTATAACTTTTCTGTTAAACACACTGTACAACTCTACCTAAGTATGTAAAGTTCATGTGCTACAGTTCAATCTGAAGTAAGCTCCAGAAGCATCCTACCTACTTGCATGCTGAAAAAGCTTCAAGTTTCTCCTAAGTAGTTTTAGCAATTACTTGGTTATAACCACCTACCCTACTTCAAATTAGCATTTGTATAGTTACTTTGAAGTAATGAAAGAGAATTCTGATGGTTTTGGGTGGACAAAAGAATATATCAGATATTTTTTTACCTTCATAGCTATTTAAAGCTGCAACAAATTGTTATTTATTGAACAGATAAGAGAGACATTTTTCCAAGTTTCAAATGTGGCAAGATCAACTTCAGTTTTCTCCAAAACTGTACTTCATAGCAAGGGCAATTCTGATTACAAGCTTTTAACTCAAGCTGTATAATCACCATAGCAAGCTCTTAAAAATTCCTTTGTATGGAATTTTTATACTACAGAAGATGTTTTCCTTCCATGGTAAACAGTACGTCTTCTATGGACTCAATCAGAACAAGGAAACAAAATTTTGAAATAATATTCCATGCCCCAGCATGGAAAATTTTGGCTCTGGAATATAAAACTTTTTCCAGGTTATAATATATGCAAACCTGGTGTTAGCATGCAAGTTTGAGCATTCTTTCAATCAATGCAACCAACCAGAACATCAAACAAACAAAACTATTAGAATTGAAATAGGAGGAGAAACTTATGTTAAAAGATTGGACTGAAGGACAAAAGAAGGACAGAATTATAGCTAAGGTATGCAACCTACAGCACACAGTAACTAAGCATCTGGGAGATGAGAAAAAATCTGAAAATGTACATTAGCAAATAGCTTAACATTTTCATTAACTTCATTTTTCAGTGTTTCACAAAGTACGATCTTACATGTCTTTCAAAATCAAGTTTTCATGAATCAGTGCACATCCTGTGCAAGCAGAGTGGAATAAAATGTGTAAAATCTACATTAAGGAAAACTTTCTTTTGCATCTAGAAGTATTTTTAATTGTTTTCATTGATATTGTCTATAATTCACCAGCTACCAAGCCCCTGCCTTAGACACCTGAAACACCACAAAACTGATTTATCCCGTACCCCCATAATACTCTCACTCTGTACTGAAGTAATCTGCTTGCAAAACTGAGAAATTGTACATTACTGTGGATTTCAGAATCCATCAGTAAGGGATGTCTACCCTAGGCTCAGCTGAGCATCCAGGTCAGGTGAAAACAATCACGTCAATCCATTTGGTCCTGGAGACACTGCAACTTTAAGAAGCCAAGTAGAGGTTTAGCACAGGGGCTGATAACAAAACACATCTCTCAAGCTTTTTTCTTTTCTTTTCTGTTACTTAATGCTACTTTAGCAGCTAACATTTGTTTAGCACAAAGGAGTTTATTTCCTTACAGAATTTATTTTCTTTCCTTTGTTTACTCTTTTTGTTCATTCACTGACTATTTTCCAGTCTCAATAAGACCATTTTTTATATTTATTTTAAAACTGATTACATTTTTCTTCAATTTACAAGTGTAGACATTTAATTGGATCCAGGACATTATTTTTTTCTTTCTTCCAAGTCAAATCAAGTAGGTTTTGTTGCCTTACTATGCCATTCACTTTGCCACTAATATGCTGATTCCCTCCTAATCCCATTCTTCCACTTTTTTCTCATGTATATTTCTTCACTTTGCTGCTCAATTACATTCTGTGTTTAATTTAAAGGAGAAATAACTTTTTACCATCAACACCAAAGACTGGTATAGAGGTATTTGCAATGATAAATGCTTTAAAATGAAGAAAAACCTGCTTCTGTTTATGTTTTTCCTTCTGGCATTTAAGAACAGTAGGTGAATTCTGTCCTTTAAAGGAACATTATTGCATGAAAAAAACTCATATGGGAAGGATCTGTAATATCACATAGTACTTTTAGTCAAGGGTCAATTAAGTCTACTGGACTTTCAGCTAGTTCTCTATATTTGGTATTAAAGTTTGGGCCATGTTCATTTCCTTTACCCCTATATGCCTGAAAATTAAGCTAGTCCAAACTACATATATAGGTGCTCCTATAGAGAGGGAAGAGAGAAACCTCCACAGTGATTCATCCTATTCAAGGATGCCTGAGATACGAGACTTCTCTCGGTGTCTCAGATAGCTGAGATGAACCATCCTCTGAAATACACAGCTTAGACCAGGAACCAATCCTTAGCCAGTTAGAGTCAGGTGAAACAAATCTCTATCTCACAGCGAAGTGCTGAATACACAAAATACTGCTTAACTAAGAGAAAAAAAGTCTTATTCAAACAACTTCAATACTGTAATACAAATAGAATTTTCATCTTGACCTTACAGTTTCTTACCAGCATTAACTTTCTGTTGCTCTTCAAAAACAGTTCAAAATGTTTAAATGTATTTTAATATTCTAGTGCTTATCCAATAGAGGCAAGTGAATATATTAAATCACTGTAATTAAAGGTACTACAGTTGGTCAGGGAATCTGAACACTGTACAAGAGTTCCTATTCCCAGAAACATGAGAAAGAGAACTCTAACAGCTCTGAAAACCCTGACAAGAAGGAAAAGAGAGACTTGAATATTAACACATAATTTCACTTTAATCTTTTTAACAAATTAAAGGCTTCCCAATTTATACTTAATCAGCTTGTACCACAAGAAGTTGTGATATTTTAAAGAAGCACATGGGTTAGCAGTTCTTCTCAATCCTGCTGTTTTAATTCACGTTGTTCAGTCTCATATAATATAACTATTGAACTTTCTTCACTACGAATGTTATAGCAGCTGTTGGTTACTCTGTATTGTATTTTGCAATCACCTAAATCAACAAAGTATTTTTAACAATGAACAGTTCAAAATTGACAGATCTACTTTCTTGTTCACAACTGCTTATCACAGTATAGATATCATATATGTTTGCCAGGTGCTTCCTATAGTTAGGATACCTTCACAGAAGCTGCTCACAAAAGATAAGGTCATAAAAGAGATGAAAAATGTGCAAGCTTCATACACTCATGGTTTTATCAACAGACAAAACAGCTTTGGGTGAAGGACTGTACCAGTCACAAACAGCACATGGCAGCTTCTATTAGACTGAAAGAATATCAAAAGTCTGAAATTTAGTTTGTACTCATTCTTCCCGGCAGCATAAATATATGCTTAAATTATTAACATCCTAATACAGCTGCTCAGAGTGAAACATCACTTCTCAAACAAAATAAATCAATTCAGAAATAAACTGTTACAAAGCCTGTAGCATTCTGTACTGCCAAGAGAAAACACACAATGCAGAGACTTGGGGAGTCAGTCACTTTAGACTACAATTTGGCAAGTATATACCCTTACATACCTTAATAGGCCAGTGTGACTGATTTTGCAGGGGCAGGATTTCTTCGAGACATGAGGGAAGGGGCTTTTTCCTTCCTTCTGCTACAACCTACAGCAGCAGTAATTCCAGATCTGACCCAAGAAAGATTCTGAGACTGCACATACAAACTAAATGCCAGAGTTTTGGGAACTATAAATTAGCATTCAAAAATTGTCCTTGGCTATTTGTTTAATTACAGTGCCTAGAACCAGTAACACAGCTTACACACATTGATAATCTTGTTCTTGCATCCCAGGAAATACACTGTAAGCTGAGAATCATTGCCAGGAACCTCTCTTCAGAAGGAGCACTCATGTAACTTTGAAACAAATCATATACAACTTAAAATACAAATGCAATGTACCTAATTCATTCAACATAAATTATTGTTCGCTTGCTAGTCTTAAGAATAACGATAACATCTAACTGGATTTAACAGTCCTTGTGGGTTACCTCTTTTTAAAATATTCTATGTGTATGTTTAACAAGCAGAAGTCTCTAACTTTTATGGCAGTGCAAGTTTTCAGCAGACATAAAAAATTCTGGGAATAAAATACAGGTAAATAATGAAAAAAAATCTTTAAATAAGCTTTTGGTGTGGAAGTAGAACTCTGAGAATAAAGATAGTAAGTAAATTGGGAGGGATGTTTCCATACTTTGCTCTAGTTGGCACCTGGTATGAGGACAAGGTAACCAAAACAGAGGCCTACAGTGCTGTACAGAGGGGTTTACAAGCCCTGCAAGGACGGAGAAAAAAAGAGATCTGGTACTATCATTTCATCTGATGTATAGCTGATATAATTTCAGTGAAGTCCACCAAAGTCAACTGACACTCTACACATACAGTAGGTTTGAGCAAACTCGTCCTGCCAGATTTGCTAACACGTGTGTAAGAAACTAGCACTTGTACATGTTAATCCACTGCATTTTTTTGTAGATTATATTAATCATCCCAATACTTTGCCTCTTTGCAGCAATCGTTTTTTGTCATGCAGATTCACACTCATACTTTCTCCTGGGATAGATCTCATTAGAAATATCTATATGTTTCTAGTTGCCCTAAGCACTATTAAGATTATTTATCTAGTAAACGTCAGAAATAACGCACTGGCTCTTAGCCTAAGTTTTAGGAAGGTATATAAATATCCATGTCTTGGTGAGCACTTGCATGTGTGCAAGATGTTAACTCTCCAAAATAAAGGTACAGAAAGTATTTTGGTTCATATTAAAATCACCACTTTAAGAAAATGACATTTTCACACAATGACATTTCAGCACAATGATCATATTAAATAAGCATGTCAATTATTTCTAACCATCTCAGCTATGGCACTTTTCTCCTAGGATAAGACACTGTAGTGCAGCAAGTTCATCTAGACTGAGTCTGGCCTTCTTCTTTCTCTAAATGTTTGATATGTTCTCATTATTGCACTGTTTCCTTTTGAAGTCCTTTCAAGACAAGGATCATTCATTCAATTGTATTTCCTGCAGAACAGTGAAAGCATTCTCTAAATTGTATTCCAGACTTTCTATTAATGAGTTTTATATTTATATTAATTTTTAGGGAGATACTCTTGTGGCATCAGTACTACATATGAGCATCATTCAGACATACTGGCTACCAAAAAAGCTTCTATAGATTTAAAGGAAAAGAATAGCCTTGCAACTTTTGAATCTTTCCCCATTAAAATCTCAAATACAAGAGCTAAGACATTTTTACAGTACCAACCTGGGGTTCAAGCTTACATAGGTCTAGGCAACTTGATTAGGAAAGAAGCAGATGTACATTTTTAAAGATATTTAAATGCCCCTCCAAAAGGCTGCTGTTTAGTATAATTTTCAAAAATCTTTTCAATGAAAAGTGACAATCCATGAGATTCTAGAACACCCTGCAATGTAACAGTGACATGACTTCAGGGATGTTCTAGCAAGTTTCATAGTCTAAGCCTGAAGACTCTTTCACAGGTTCATATTTTGACTTAATTAAATAACAATTCTGTTCCTTTTCGACTGCAGAAATACCATCGCTTATGAGAATTCTTCACGCAGCCCAGAAAATCTCATAAGTTTATAACATGCAGCTGAAATCATTATCATATATACATGCCATTTTATTGTGATTTACACACATCACTACATAACAAGTAGCAATAAATATCTGTTCCTACAAAGTGAAATTTTAATTTACCTTATTGTAAACAGTTTGATGCCTTTATTTTAAATAGTCGGTGCTCCAGGTGTTTCAGTTCCAAAAGTAGTCAATTCCCTATTCATTTAAGGTTTAATTCCCTATTAATTTAAGGTTTAACAAGGCTGAATACTGGGTCCTGCACTTGGGGCACAACAACCCTGTGCAGCTACAGACTGGGAGAAGCCTGGCTGGAAAGCTGCCTGGAGGAGAGGGTCCTGGGAGTGTTGGTTGACAGCCGACTGAACATGAGCCAGCAGTGGCCCAGGTGGCCAAGAAGGCCAATGGCATCTTGGCTTGTATCAGAAACGGAGTGACCAGCAGGTCCAGGGAGGTTATTCTCCCTCTGTTCTCAGCACTGGTGAGGCCGCTCCTCGAATCCTGTGTTCAGTTCTGGGCCCCTCGCCACAAGAAGGATGTTGAGGCTCTGGAGCGAGTCCAGAGAAGAGCAACGAAGCTGGTGAAGGGGCTGGAGAATAGGCCTTATGAGGAGCGGCTGAGAGAGCTGGGGGTGTTTAGCCTTGAGAAGAGGAGGCTGAGGGGAGACCTCACTGCTCTCTACAACTACCTGAAGGGAGGTTGTGGAGAGGAGGGTGCTGGCCTCTTCTCCCAAGTGACAGGGGACAGGACGAGAGGGAATGGCCTCAAGCTCCACCAGGGGAGGTTCAAGCTGGACATCAGAAAAATTCTTCACAGAAAGGGTCATTAGGCAATAGAACGGTCTGCCCAGGGAGGTGGTTGACTTGCCTTCCCTGGAGGTATTTAAGGTGCAGGTGTATGAGGTACTGAGGGGCATGGTTTAGAGATTGTTGGGAATGGTTGGACTCGATGATCCGGTGGGTCTCTTCCAACCTGGTGATTCTATGATTTTTCCATGTGGTTTCAAGAACCGTTTAGACTTCTATGAGTAAAACCAAGAAAAAGACCTAGCAATCATAAATAAATGTTTCTTTCTCTCTAATTCACAAGAATTTATCCATCAACAATATTTGTGTTATCAATATTTATTGAATGTGGCATCTACTTAATTTATTTTTTTAAGTCTTTGAGAGTAAAATTGCTGCCAATATGGCCACTGATGACTTATACAGTACACAGCCTGTAAGCAAGTAAGCTTTTTGGACCTGGGTTGACACCATTTTTCCGGGAATATATCAGAATTCTTTCAAAGTATTCTGAAATGTTGTGTCAATAACACCAAATTAGACAAAAATCAAAAAATGGACCTTAATTATAAATAAAATACTAACAGATACAGAGTGTGCATGAACTAAGAATGTAGTGAAATCTGTCCTTTATGCACTTCATATTATAAAAAAATTACCCTTATTAATTTGCAATCCATATTCAGCCTAATCTGAGCTCAAATTTATGTTAATCTGGGTTCAGGTTTTGTGACTTTGTAGAGAGTGGTCATTTTATACTACTTGTTGTAACCAATAATCCCTCATAGCTGTGACAGAATTCATAATTTCTTTGTCCTTAAGAAAACCAAAATGTGCTGACTGAAGAGGTTGCACTTGCTTTGATAAACTGCTGAAGTTGAGTAAGCTGTTTAAGAGTTTCTTTCACTCTGTAATTCCACACAGTTAAAATAATGTTTTCTATTTGGATCTATGCATTTACTTCCTGAAACACAGTCTGCTTATTTATTTTTGAAATACAGTTTTCTGCTTGATAACAAATAATTTAATTTATTGTTTTATAGATTAACAGAAGGGTTTTCCTATCTAACGTAAGTCAAATTTTTATCCCACTCATGTTGATACCAACATGCATTTCAGCTGAACTGAAAATATGGCCGGAGAGTTTTACATATGGGTTAGCAGTAAACAGAAAAGAGTACAGAACAGACAATCTTGTACTTGTTATCTTGGAAGCCTTCCTGTGCTCTCAAGTGAATGGCAGAAAAAGTCACTCCAACCTTTTCCAGTATCTTCTTTTTCTTCTAGCAAGAAAACAGGTAGTCCTCTGAGCTCCAGTAATAGGAAAAAAAAACGGGAAAGTACAACAGGTGAAGCACAGGCAAATGGTTATGTTCAGAAGAAAAAGGTCTCCTTTCAGCCAGCCAGAATCCAATCTCATTCTGACTTAGCACTGTCAAAGGCTATTATCAGAGAACCCCCTTGCTTTCTTTGTCCATATTCAGCATCTGACAAAAAGTATGGAAGATGCACAGGATTCAGTTTTTTCAGCTGAATGGGATACAGATAAATGTATGGGAACCCTCACTCTGGGTAACACAAGAACCCAACACAGATTCATAAACACACACACAAGCCAGTAAGAAGTAACTACTGTATTTTTGGAAGGAGTAGCACTGTGAATTCTTATGCAGATTCTTGTTATACTATTGAGATGAAAATATATCGCCACATATACACACTATCTCCTATGTCTGCTTACCAAAAAGAATTAATGTGTTCTTCATTTACTTAGAAAGCCTACATAAAGAAAATGTTATGAATTAAAATAAACAGAAAAATTAAAGGAATATGAGCTCCAAGAGAACAGAAGCATTCCCAGGGAAAGATAATGTCAGGTGGGGGGGGGGGGTGTCTGATGCCAAGCAAAGCCGAGGGCTGTGCAATCACCTCTATCAGTGCTCTATCAGTGTCTACACTCCAGCCAAATCCAGAGAAAACAAGGAGTCAAAGATTCAGGTCAATAAGCTTATAGGCGATTTGCACAAACAGCTCCTCCAGCAAGGTAAAAAACAAAGTCATATTGGCTTTTCTTTTTTATTACTTCTCTTTGAACTCCCTGGTCCAAACACACCCTGAAAATGTCAGTGTTATATGCAAGAATTTAAAGAGCTGAGCTTCTTAATCCCGTTAAGCAATAAGAACAAAGTTGCCCGTAAAGATCTCCTTATTGAGCTCAAAATGATTATGGTATAGCTGCCTTACACTGATCCTACTTCCACTTGGTATAGCAAAAGAGGTAGAAATTTGTCATAAAATTCATTACTTTAAAGGAAAGAAACATTAGTGATTAGAAGGTTTCTGCCTAAAAAGAAGACAGGAGGGAGAAAAAGAAAGGCACAAATCTACTTTTTGATTCAGAAACAGAAAATACTAAGTATATTGTTAGCCATTAGATGCCTAGCATGAAAGAAACAAAGAGTATTTATAGAGATACACACACATACACACACCAAGTCATACTCCAGGGAAAAAGGACACAGAAATTGTTTTCAGGGTGTTAGGAGTTTGGCTGGTATTGCAGATGGGGGCATGATAGCTTTGTACATGAGGTATGAAGGGATATATTAATGCACAGAAGAATTTAGCTTTGTATATGCTTTTCCTTATAAAGAGAATCACACTGCAGCTGTTTCCCTGAACCTCAAGCCTGGCTGCACAATCAGGTCACATGGTTTAACACAAAAACTGCAGTCGTATGCTGGACTGGCAAGCTAGTGAGAAAATACTGTACATGAGCTGAAAACTTGGATCAAGTTCTGAGCAGATTCCGTCCTATCCAAGGAGAACATGAGAATACAGCAGCAGGTATACACTCAGTATGCAGAAGCACATACATTCCGTGAGTTCTCTTCTTGCTGACTTAAATAGTGTATGAGTTTCACACAGTACTGGATTTCCCCCATCCCCTTCTTACACCACAAATAAAGATAAGCAATGTACCAGGAACAGCAACCACGCATCCACACTCCGACCTTCCAGTCACACATAGTAGTTTGTGCTATAGATCCTAAAGGCAATATTTCATGAAACAATCAATCTTCATCCCACATTATGTATCCCCCATATCTTCCTATGTCACCAACTGACGCAGAGTTAAGGGAGTAAACAGAAGCCATTTGCTTTCCAATCCACCACCATTAGTATTAAGGACATTGAATCATGTTCCACTGAGGGCTGGTGCCAATATTGCCTTTGTGATGGAGTAACTATGGGAAATCTACAACAGGAGGAACAATCACAATAGCCATGCGACAACAAAAGAAGAAGAGAATTCAACAAAATTGTCCTGGTATGCATGGCAGCAAGAAATGGATACATCTTTCTCAAATTACCAGGGAAGTACATTCTTCCACTTGTTTTCTGGAAACAGTCCCATATATTCTCTCTTGATTATTGTCCTTCCTCCAGTTTCTTCTCTTGCTTCTTTCTTTCTCTCAACACAGCTACTTTGCTGTCTACTAATCTTGAGTGATCTCTCTCATTGCTCAAGATAACTTTTCCTTTGAAAGTTAATCCCTCATTGTACACTTCTGCTAAGAAGGTCACAAGAAACTGTAATTTGTTTAGACAGTACCCACCCTTACATAATAGAAAAGGCTCTTATTCTTCTTGCTGTTCACAGAGAGGAAGTGTCATTTCCATATGAGTATTGCAAACTTTCTAAGAAACAGACGAAAACTTTTTTTTTTTTAATTTTTCCTGAGAGTATCTAAGCAGGATGACAGCATCAGACAGCAAATGAAAAACTATTTCACATTCCGAATGAACCTGATTCACTACTTTGCTTTATCCTCTCATCACCTCCAACTTCTTGGCTTTTGTATCGTTCCGTTTGTTTGTGCTCATTACTTGTATCTGCCCTCCTGTCTTTAGTAGTCCCATCATGCCTCCAGCTCACTTCTTCTCTTGCCTCTGTTAATTTTACTTCATTTTCTCATTCCTCCCTATAGAAGACAAAAGTTAGTCTGTATGTACTATCTCCACAGTAAGTTCAGTCATCTAGTCTATCACTCTTCTGCATGGGACACTGGTTACATTCTCCTATTCAGACAATCTTTATTAGCAGAAGAAATACTGGTGCTTATCTAATAATTCTTCTAGATCTGAATTGAGCTTGAATTAATCTTAATCTGATATAGACTCTTATTCCAAATACTCACTAGCTAGAGACTAAATAAGATGTTCAGCAATGGAGGTTCCGCATTAATACAGGCTTTGTGTGGATAGCATCACCAGATATCCTCTTTATCTGCAGTACAGGAATTTGTATTAACTAAGCATAAACAGCAATGTTCAAAGACCACAAACTGACAAAATGCAATGTATTATCACTAAAGCTACCTCCTACCAAATTTTTTGCTTTTACTTCAAAGACCGAGACCAGTGCAGCTTTGGAGTGGAAAAAAACTGTGTTACTATTATTGTTGTTTCCAAAATATCCCCTTTCTCTTAATCTCACTGTCAAAACTGCAAATAAATCAAAATTCTACCTGCCAGTCTGAGCCTCTTCTAAAATATTCATTCTTGGATGCAAAACTTCATCCATAAGGTTAAAAATTCACAGTTGCCAAGCCTAAAGCTATCCCTGATACAGTACATTGCTAATTTCTATTTTTGCTTTTAATGTTTACATGCAAAAAAATTCTGTTAACTTCTTCACATTTAAGTACAAATAAAGACTACATAGGAATAAATATTCACATGTAGCAATATTAATTGAGGATTTGTGGTGCAAAAGTATGGTGTAGGTGGAATTTTCCAGACTCCTTGTTGTAAAAGCCATTAATGAGCAAAGAGGAAAATAATAGCCAAAAGTCATAATTTAGAAACAGACAAGTTGTAAAGTGACATGTACCTCAATCAATGTGATTAATTTGCTTCACACTTTGCAGAGTCCTTCACCTTCCAATTCTGACAACTATTCTGTTGACCCAATCTCACAAACCCAAAGTAATAAGGTGGGAATGACAAGTATGGCTTTGTAAAAGTTAGCTGCTTGCAATTTAGACAAGAGACTGCTCTCTGCTTATAATATGATCAGGCATAGTTTGACAGGAAAATCTCTTCAGTCAAAAGGCAACGCTATCACATTATGAACACGTATGTCCTCTACTTTCACTCATCTGAATGAACTGTGAGTTCAATAAATCTTTTATTCCGGTGCATAGTTTGGATAGTTAAAAGCCTATGGTTTTTACTGATGCTTGGATCAACATAGCTGGGGAGGTATGAAAAACATACCACGGCTGAAGACTAACAGACATCTTTTCCCCAACAGTTGTGGCACATACTGCCCATGTTTCTTGATTCCTGCAGGAAGCCACACTACTCTTTTGTCTTCTTGTTCTGGGTCAGCTAGGAAGAAACTCCAGGGTAGGGAAACCAGGAATTGGGATAGATGAATATTTATACCAAATAAAATCCCCTTACTTTTTAGAACTTTAATGGTCTGTGCAAGCAAGCGGAGAATGCAGAGATACCATAAAAGATTCCCATGCCAATTCTGATGTTTTCTGGGGGAAGGAAACCTGTTGCATGAAAACAAAAAAACAGTTCTATACGCATTTCTCCCTCCTTTGAAGATATTTGTGGGTTACAGACTGCCAATACTGTCAAAGGGTGATGCAAAAATCAGAAAATCTGGCCCTCAATACAGAAGTTAGAAAGCATTTATTTGCTCTCTAGCCTATTTGTCATACATTCCATTTTCAAGCTTTTACTCATGATGCTAAAGAAAATGCTTTTAAGGGGGAAAAAAGCTTATTTCTCATGCCACCTTTTAATACTGAAGCACTACGAAGGGAAAAAAAGGTTTAACAGATTCATGACAAAAATCATGACAACGTGTCTCACTTTTAGTATCTACCATACAATTCAGACGCAAACCCTTCCACTAAGAAAAGGATACAAACCAAACTTATTTTATTTCCATATTATTTTTCTCTTTTTGAGTTTTATCATTACAAAAACATACATAGCCGGATACTAATGACATTTACAATGTGACACTGAAGAAGCAGGACATTCAAGTTGACACGTTAATAAAAAACAATCTATTTCTAGTCTCCCATTCCATCCTTTCCCAGGGATATTCTCAACTCACTTCAAAGTGGGACTTTTTGTCATACTGCCTCAGCTGGAAGGAGATTAGGGGTTTTATGTGCCCCTTCATCCTCAGAAATTTCCTTTTCAACTTTTCTTGTGCAGCAGATGCAGTGGATAGGTTTAAGATTCTTGTATAACTACAACACACTTGGAAGAAGAATTCAATAGGTATTCAGCTTAAAGAATCACCAGATGTCCTTAGTAAAATATATGCTAATCAAGATTCAGATATAAAAGTATTCCTATTTAATTCCTGAACTTGCTTAATACAATGGCCTGGATTCAGTGAATGGCCTGGATTCACTGAAAGATACGTTCACTAAAGGGAATTGCCATGATAACTTGAAATTCAACATGAATGTGCAACATTGACTGCTATTTTAAAAAAAAAAAAAACAAAAACAAAACACACCAAGAAAAAGATTATATCTTTTTTTGAATTTCTCCCAAAACAGTAGTATTGGTGGGCCCTAAAAATGCAGCAAAAATTACAGAGTAAAAATAAATCAAACATATGAACCAATAGTGGCGTAGTCTTCCATTATTGACAGAAAGAACTCAAGAGATGCCAGTAAAACATTTATGGTAATACAGGTTTATATAGTTATTTAGTAATGCCAGTAACAGGAACAGTGCTTTTTTTCAGCTAAGGGAAAGAGTGTCTAAGAGGCATGTAAACAAGTGAACATACAGTAATTGCAGTATTTGTTTACAGCACAGTTATAATAGCACTTAACCCCCCCTGTTTCTAAACATTTCCCTTCATAATCTGGTCTCTTACTTCACAGTAAGGTATGTAGCATCTTAACTCTAAACTTCTGACTAGACTCTTTTGACCTCTTAAGAAGGCTTATTACGTATCAAGAACCTGTAGCACAAAAAGTATATTATTTTTTCAAAAGTTTGTAAACTACATAGAGGACATGCAGAAAACACACTTTCATGCCTTCCTCACCAATGACTGAAGACTCTGTATGGAAGACTAATAATCTGTACTTATAACATCTGACTATTCAAATGGATTTATTCTACTTTGTCCAAGACAGATGAGAATAATTCAAAAACAGAAGCACAACAAGCTATCATGAGAAAATGCATATCGATATCTTGGAAGGAACAGAAAGACAGAGAAATCATTGAAATCCAAATGCCTGTGGGGGTTCTCAACTAACAGAAAAACATCACCATAACAATTCCCAGCTATTTGACAGGCATCCTTACCTGCAGAAGAGAAACAATACAGCAATCAAGTCGAAATCTGGCAGGAAGAAGGTTAAATCGATGTTCTGCATAACAGTACAATGTGTTTTTTCTGTCAGATGAATAGGAAACTGCACAGTCTTGCTGACTGAACACTGGGTAAGAATGAATTGGTGTGGCTTATGCTAAAATACATCTATCTTCAATAATTTTCAAGTAACAAATGCATCAAAAAGGCATCTGCAACTTTAAAAGCTATCCTTTCAAATATCACCAGTTTTCTACCATGCATAATAAGTTCTATAATAAACTCTATTTTAATCCTAGAATTTACAGACACAATCTGTTTTTCCAGCAATGTTTCCTAGGCAAAGAAGCAAGGAACAGACATACTGCATTGCTAGCTTCGGATCTGATAATAATTGACTTCTGACGCCTGTTCTCTACAGTTAAATATGTAGAAAATAACATTCTTGGAGGAAAACATTAAATGCATGATTCACCTCTCTAAAAAGTACATCTTCCAACACATTTAAATATTTATCCCTTACCAGACTTAATTCCGCAAGCGATGCATTTCTAAGGCTTTATATTAATAAGACTTTTGGTACATTTTAAAACAAAAAGAAAAAGTGATCAATTGGACACAGTTTGGCCAGTTTTCCCTCAAGACATGGGCTACAATGATTACCTTTATTACAAAAGTATTCCACTTCTTCACAGCTCAAATTTTCAGGCTCAAACTCCGCAGCAAAGCTTTCCTCCAATGGAAAGTCTTCTTTTGAGATAGTATCGTTTTCCTCAGACAGGCACTCCTCTTCTTCATCCTCAATTGCATCCTCAAGGGGCCCTTTAAAAAGAATCAGGAACACAGTGGCAAAACCATCTAACAGAACAATGTGAAATTAAACCTTAGTGAACTTATAACTGGAGGTCTAGTTTTTCCTTCCATGGCTGTGTTCAGTATTATTAGTATTAGAGAAATATTTTACAAAAATTGAAACTGAAAGTGACTATTTTCCTGATGAATCAGAATCAGAATATGTAAAGTGATATCAATAATATTTTTTTCAGTATTTGTTGGACTCTAGTATTAAATGCACATAGTTTTAACAATAGAAATCAGAACTATATTTGTAAAATCTCATCAATAGTGAAGAGCCTTCTCCTGTTCATTAGTCATTGTTTCTTTTACATCGAATTACAGTACTTTAATAGGTTCTATTTACAGGCTTCATTTCTTGAGTTAAGAGTACTAATGACGTGAATTACTACAACGGTATTGACAGTATAAACTTAAGCTTATTCTGATATTTTGCTTCAGCCAGTACCTGATGGTGTTTCTCATTATCCATTATCATTTGCTAGGTTTTTAATAGACTCCCAGCTACTGGACAGGGCTTGGACAGGCTATCACTTCATTTCAGAGAGGCCAAGCAACCACTGTGGTAAACTACTAGCCAAGGGCTACACAAATATAAGCCAGTTACAGAAGCAGGGCACAAGTCTGAATGTGAAATGGTAGCCTGAGGTCTTTGCTTCTTCTGGTCACCTAGCCCTGCTATTGCTACAGATTTTCTTGAATAGTCAGACAGACCTATAATACATAACGCCCAGGTCACCAATTGGAAAGTACTCATAGATTAAAATGACTTCTTTCTTACATACACACACACTTCACAATCATTGGTTAATAGTAACTATTTGCTAAAAACATCTCCCGTGCAGGTGTAGAATTTTACCCTAGATTTAAATAGAGATTTGAAATCACTAAACATATTTTATTAAATGTGTGTTCCAAAATAAATCTTAAGACTGGATTTTATTTCATTATACATGGTTGAAGCTTGAAAAAAATTACATATTTCATTCTCCAATGAAAGCATAAAGTAATTTCTAATAGACTGAGTATTTCTTCCTCAAAATGAAAGCCAGCTAGTTAATGAAAAAAATCTAATTTGTATTTATATGATAGTTTTCCAGTATTACATACATTACTCCTATATAATCTATCATGCTGAGACACAATACATAAATGATTCTGTTGCATTCCACAAAAAGGATAAATTTTAAAAAAATCAAATATTGACTACACATTAATTTTATGTAATTTATTATGTACCAGTGTCTACCTACATTTATTATAACAGCAAAATCCACTTTAGGCTACGTTGTTTAATTCTTGCTTCAGAGGAATGTGATGGTTACTTTTTATTGAAATTGACTGAGATTCCCAGCTGGGGTACCATAAATTAATGTAGATTACTATCTTTCATGGAAATATGACTGTCTGTGCCTGCTGAGAATCCGACCAATCGAACCCACTTTTATAGACACATACTCACCAATACTAGCTGTCATTCAACAATATATGTCCTAAAATACAGGGCTATTATTGTGGCTGAAGAAATAAAGATTCTCACTATCAAAGTATCGATTACTGTTAATTGCACTTTCTAACCATGTTGGGAAAAACCCAGAAACTGCATATGCACAGGGAATGAAGAGTGGATATTGCACTGTACAAAACAGAGAACAAAGCACTAGCACACACTGGAGCCTAGCGCACACTGCACCTAAATATGGGCAGTTAGGGCACCTTACGTGCGTCCAGTTTTATGCCAGAAATGAAAGCACAACAGGTCTTGAACGAACTATCAAAATATACCTTTCAGACTTCATAGTTTTCTTAATATGTGACATTGTTTGTAAAGCCATTTATTGGTATGTACGCCTGGTAACATCTGGATAAGTAAACTAGGAAGGAAAGACACAATGAAACAAAAAATACACTATTTTAGTGAAATATAGATTTCTTCCATAGATGGGGGTGGATAAATACTATGTTTTGCATCATTTCAAAACCAGTCATATGTCTTTACATTAACAAATTTCCAAAATATTTTAAATTTAACAAAAAAATGTAAACTTTACATAATATTTCAGTGGAAGTTGATTTCCTGCTGAACAACTGGTTCCTTGCCATTTGACTTTTTCAATTAGTGTTTTGCAAAATACAGTAAAAATAATACACCTCCAAGTAATCCAATTGGCATATGCACATGACATTAAGGCCTGTTTCTAGATATTAAACTAGTCACCAGTATGTAATCAGGAAGGTAATAATCACTGTACATTAATTAAGAAAGAAGCGCAGTTGGTTGCTTTTCTTTGTAGCAGTCAGAAAAAAACCACCTTATAATTTCCATTCATACTGTGTCCAAGAAGGCAGAAGCAAAAAAATGTACTCACCAGCTCCACAGCACAGGTTCAAACCCCTGTCACTTTGTGGACTGGGACTTTATTTCTTAAACAAATCTCATATTCAAAAACAAAATTCCTGACAAATGCTTCCATAGATACAACCTATGTATGAACAGGTATGTAGCATTTGCTGAGGTTACACACACAAACATTTGAAAATGCAAGTGTAAATTTTGTCACATGCAAACATGATCAGAGGTAGACGTGCATCTCCATCAGGTTTTGGTTTGTGTATTGTCAATCCACATATAACACCCAGTGATGTTTCCCTAGTTGCATGCAGCAGAGGTTTTCATAACAGTTCACCTCAGGGGCTAACATCACATGCTGCTCTCCAAAAACCAGCATGATTTCTGTTGAGACTGAGGGATCAGTTTCTAGGTTTCAGGCTGCTGCTGCCTTGTCTAACTCACCTATCTACAACTTGATCCTTAGGACAAACTCTTGCTTATTCACGTTGAGTCAGCTTTTATAAATGTTCAAAAACATTCAGAGCTATAAACTGATAACTTAAACTAAAAAGTAAGGCATTTTTCAATATCAGTAGGACCAGTCAACAAGAATAACAGCAAAATTAAGGATTTCTTGGTTGCAAGTTTAATGTGAACTGAAATACAAGAGCTCGGTTTCTATGGCTATTTTTAATTGTCTCTCAAACGCAAAGTGGGTTAAAAAAAACAGTAAAATCAAAAGTTATTTATTATTAAGTATAAAAAGATTAAACTCCCTGTTCTTGACTACTCCATCTAATTACTCACACATAAATAAATAATTAAAATAAATATTCAGAATCTCATCATAAAGACTGGATGGAATTGAATATTCTTGACTAATGCAACCACATAAACTCTGCAGGCTTATGTTTGCCTAATTTGGCCATGTGCTTTCAACAACCTCATACTGCTATCAGTAAATCAGGTCAGCTAGAGATCTAAGAATTTATCTGGTTCAAAAATGTATAGGTGGTTTTTTGAAGTCTACTAGCTCCTCTATCTAGGAACATCTACACAACTTCTTCTCCAATTTTAAATATTTAAAAACAGAGTCATGTAGACAAAAACAAATAAGTCTTTAAAAATAACATTTTTTTCAAGTGTTTTTTCTGATACTGCCTTTTTTTCCTCAGTTATTATTATGTTGATGTTACCTTCAACAGTCCAAGTACATCTTAATCAGTTTCTTTAGTACTAGACTTTACTTTCTGCATTTCCTTTAAATTGCTCCTTTAATTTAATAATTTTAGACCAATTACTTATAAGAGTGACATACAAACAACTGCCATAATGACACAGCAATGCAAACCCAAATAATTCCTACTACTGAACTCCCTATGTAACAGTGATCTGACAGTAAACAGCTCTGAGATATGATTAGACTCTTTAACATAAAACAGTAAAATTTTGAACAGAAATGGTTTGAGAATTTAGGTGAATACTTGATTGCAGAGAAAGAGTCTCAATGTCTGCCTTCTCATTTCAGCAATTCTTTACCTATTAGCACTTTCTAAAAGAACTTGATGTAATCTAACAAGACATGATTCTGAAATCCTTCAGGTTAGCTACATGATAAACAGGAATTCCTACAGAATTCTTCAATTTCCTCAAATTCTTCAAAGGTACTGAAGAAAAATGAGGTCTCCATTACTTCATTCTAGATTTTGCACAAAGCCCTGCAAAAACTATTTCCTTTATAAAACAAGCAAATACTTGTTTTGTGCACAACACAGGAGATTGAGGGGTTTGGCACTTTACTTATTCACTTACTACTTACTCTACTAGAATGAATATATATTGACACGACAATATACCTCAAATATTTTTTCAAACAACACAAAAAAAAAGGAGGCAGTAGAAAATAGTACTATTAGTGACAGTAACGAAGGAGTCAATGTGGCAGAATATTTATGGCTTAGTGGACACAGCAGTCCACTGCAAAAAATCACTACATATAATTTGATACAAATAACAATATCTAGGGAGGAGAGGCAGACAAGTGAGCTGCATGTGCCTTCATGGAGAAAATTACTTCTGATTGAGGCCATTTGGCAGCACTGCGTGGGGAAATCTGAATTGTGCTCCCTAATTTGTACCAGATTTACAGGCACTCACGCACATATTTTTAGCACTATTAATGTATTAAACACAAAAAATAATAATCTTTCTCAAAGAGTCCTATACTTTAATATAAACGCGAACATCTAGATACAAAAATACACAGATAGCTAGCTAAGTGGCAATCTTTACAAAACTGGCAACAGATGCTACCTCAACACTTGAAGGGATAGGCCACATTTAGGAAAACAAAACCAACACTGTAAGAATTTTAATAACATGGCAAAGTCTGAGAATGAACCATCAAAAAAAAGGGTTTACGTTCACTTAACAAAGTATGCTTTTGCTACAATAAACACTTCTCTGAACTCAAATTTGAGCATCAGACCCCTGGAGCGTGTTATTCCTGATACAGCAATGCATTACTCTTGGTACTAGAACCAAAATAAAATAATTGAAATACAATAATATTAAACCAAGCAAGTTCTGTAATCATTTCTCACAGTCAAATTCATCAGACTTGTCCCTAAAAGAAATCACTTAAATGCAAGCTCAAATTAAGCACATGCTTATATGCCTTCCTGTCCTGTAATTTGCACTTAATATGCGTTTATCCTGCAGTGGGAAAATATCATTGAAATAATCATCCATGAAAATGTTAAGTAGTTAGCTTCCTTCACACCTACCAATATTCTCCTACATTCCCAGAGTAGCAACGTAAATCAGTGCTCTTAACAAATTAAGAATGCTTCAGAAAGCTTATAACACTTGACAGTGAGTGGTTGAGGACAGGTTAATGAATATAATTAGTAGAAGTAGCATTAAATAATATTTTTAATAAAGCAGAGGTCTGAAATTCACTGAATCAACATAATGCATTTTGCATATTCTATGCAATCCATCCAGTATTTCCTAGGAAAACATGATGCCACACTTAAGATTATTCTTAGCTTCTAGTAAAATCGAGGTACGTGATGATCTCTGATTACAAACAGAGGGAAAAGCTGCAGAAAAATCAATCCATTTGCCCATTTCAACAATAACATTTTCTTTTCAATACAAACAATCACTAAGAAAACCACAAGGCAAACACTTTATATTGATTGACATGTGGAAGAAACATAGGGATCTTTTTTTCCTAAAAACTGTCAGAAACATTAAAAATAAAAAAGAAATTTCAACTTATATAATTTTAAATATGGCTATGTGGTGAACACACCACATAGTAGTTCAGATTTCACTTCCTTCTAGGAAAATTTCTATGCAAGACTTCTTAGCTATTTCTTCAGCTTTTCCGTTAAGGGAGTGGTTGCTTCCAAACACTATGCTTTCCCAGCAGCTTGGAGACGAGTTCAACAACGATCTGCACAACCCCAATAGAAGCATTCCAGCTTCTCCTTCTTCTGGGGAATAAATTTTTACAAGATACTACGAAAAATACTCCCAATTTCCTTACTGGGGAGCTGTCTTTCTTTTGGGTTTTGTAGAATTTTTTTTAAATGTCCAGGCTAAAGTATGTCAGATCCTTTATGTTCATGCAGGACGAAGACTGATAAAATATGGGAGATTAACATATGTTGTAGCAATCACAATAAATTTTCAGTTTTGTGCACTAGGACTGCCAGATACTCTTCAATCACCCAGACTTTCAATATTCCCCTGAGGAATGTGTGTAGATGAATCACAGAAATGGAAGTATGCAACAAGTCTGGGCAAACTTCATAGACGACAATAGAGGAAAATGGTAATAAAAATTTTCCTTTTGTTTTCTTCTAGTTGCTCTTCCCACTCCAACAACCTGACCCCATGACTGTCCACGCTACTTCTTTCTCTTGATTTTTATTTAGTAAGAATTCAAACTTTCAGTTTTCATTTTAAATAATACCACCTGTGAGAACTGAAAATATTTTTATCACACGCTTCCAGGAGAACAGAAAGAGAGGGCTGTGAAAAGTGCCTCCATACTCTTCTGTGTGATGGCAGATGGCAATAACCAGTCTTGACAAACTGACCACTATAGGAATTGCTTAGTGGCAGGTGACTCAAACGCAAACTGGGAAATAAGTTTAGAACAGAACTTAGTTTAGAACAGAACTTAAATACACTTAAGAAGTTCAATATTGTCAAACAAATCACTCCTAAAGAAACCCTTCCCTATTCAGTCCACTGAGTGTTCTATTTAGCTTAACTAAGTTATTTCTGTAATTCCTGTTATTTTTTGTGCAGCTATACTCGCGATGCAATGCTATCTGTGCACAATTAAACTTTCAAGTCTGTTATGCAAATTAGCTTAACTTCAAAAGTTTAGCCCAGAGGAAGATTATGCCAATTTGGAGTGACTCCTTAAATCTTCATTGTGGCACCTGAGCAGAATGAACCAGTTCTCATGTTCAGACTGGGAGACACTCTATGACCATGATTTAATGACCAACTCTATAGAAAAAGGAATGGAAAAGACTTGCTCTTTGGACACTATAAATCCACACCAACCTGATGTAATTGAGCTTAACAGCAAGAATAAAGTAAAAAAGTATATTTCTGCAGCCAAAAAAAAGTTCTTCTTAAACACATAACTTCTTCCTGCAGCCACTCACTTATAACATCAGGGATCTAGTAAGAAGGAAATATTTTTATTAATTTTCCTCTTATCTGGAAGAAGAATGCTGATTTTTTTTTTTCCATTTATGTTCCTTGCCTGCAGGTAGCAGACCAAGAAAATCATATAGCAGAATTTTTTCCTTTTGATTAATTTCTTTCCATGTGTTATGTTATTTCTTATATATAATTGATTTCAGGTTTTGCTCGTAGCTGTACATCTTTTTTATATCTGTACCTACTGCCTTCCTTCAATCAAGAAAGTTGAAGGAAATTACCTGAATTTTGTGAGGTTTATTAAAAAAAGAACTCTGTGAATATTTAAATTGAGTTTTGAAATGCTAATACAAGAAAGATATTAGAGAATTTTAATAGTAGGTTCAATTTGACCCACAGACTATTGTAAAAAGGGTCAAATTTTATTCAAATTATTTCTTTACAGCAAAAACCATGAACCCTTTGATTTTATAAAAGTAGATTAATATTCTTCACTGCTGGGTCTTTTGGCACTTTGGTGCATGACAGAATTAACTGTGCTTGTATATAAACTTTTCAAAGACCTTTTAACGTTCCAGTAATTTGGAACTACACTTTCATTTATCCTCTTGTCTTCTCTTACTGTTATGCAAGAGCTATAACAAAACTGACAGTGCCTAAAGTCAGTTTGTTCTTAGAGCCAAGGCCAGAATATTTCTAATCAATGAAAGTGTTAAGATGAAAAAGTGACCATTCACAAAATACTTAGGGAGACAGTATTTTCAAAAAACTATAACCAACTGTATCATTGATGACAAAGTTGCTTTTGCATGGGAAAAAAGATGTGCATAGAGCATGAGCTGCAAAGACCTTTGCAGTTAAAAGTCAGACCTCAGATTCACGTAAGGGCTCCTGTTGAAATACCGGTTTTGTCCTTCAATATTCTTATCCATAAAAGACTCATAGCAATTCTTTGACAGTTGTGGCTCTGTTTTGCAAGGTGAACCCTGTTTGGCTCATAGACGTCAGAAAGGACATACTTATCCTGCAGAGGAACCTGATGGCTTATAAATTTCATCTCGACATGAGCACACAGAGAATGTGATAAAAAGGCAAGCTATGTGTGGTAATGTCATTACACAACGTGTACAGGCAGAAATAAGCACAAAGGATGATACTCCTTTACCAAATGAAGAGTATAATGTTTTCCCAAAGAACTGAAATTGTTTTCAAATATGAGAGATATGAAAATCACCTATAATATCTTCTTCTCAAATCTTTCCCCCTACAGGCAGTCAAAGTATTGCCGTACTAAAAAATCGTCTTTCTACATGCACCTCCTACAGCCATAAGAAACAGAGATTATTTATTTATTTATTTATTTATTTTAAGATACAGTGCACAGAGTGATGGTTCAAAAGATTTAATAGTTGCAACTTCATTCTGGGATTCCTGCTCCCAGGAAAAAAAGGTCAGTGGAATTTTTAATAGTGACTTCTTTGGCATGATGTGTGTTTCAATATTGTAAGGTATGAAACAAAGATCATAGAATAACCAGGTTGGAAGAGACCCACTGGATCATCGAGTCCAACCATTCCTATCAAACACTAAACCATGCCCCTTAGCACCTCGTCCACCCGTGCCTTAAACACCTCCAGGGAAGGTGAATCAACCACCTCCCTGGGCAGCCTATTCCAGTGCCCAATGACCCTTTCTGTGAAATTTTTTTTCCTCATGTCCAGCCTAAACCTCCCCTGGTGGAGCTTGAAGCCATTCCCTCTTGTCCTGTCCCCTGTCACTTGGGAGAAGAGGCCAGCTCCCTCCTCTCCACAACCTCCTTATCTGGATCTTTTAGAACTAGCAACACTATTCTGTCTTCTGACAAAAAATGATAGTAGAAGTTTCATCTTGGGAAGGGCTTTTTTAAAAAGTATTCATTACAATGTGTAATTCAAAGGATAAAAGAAATAACAGTATCTATTCTTGCTCTTTGGTAAACTGGGTAATTTAAAACCTTCTCTTCTCCAGGCTGAACAACCCAAACTCCCTCATCCTGTCCTGACAGAAGAGGTTCTCCAGCTCTGATTAACTTTGTGATCTTCCTTTGGGTTCCATATCCATCTTATGTTGGAGATTCCAGAACTGGACACAGTACTCGAAGTGAGGTCTCAGGAGAGCAAAGTAGAGGGGAGGCATAACCTCCCTCGACCTGCTGGCCACAGTTCTTTTGATGTAGCCCAGGATACGGCTGGCCTTTTGGGCTGCAAGTGCACATTGCTGGCTCATGTCAAGCTTCTCATCAATGAGCACCCCCAACTCCTTCTCTGGAAGGCTGCTCTCAATCACAGTGTTCCCCATCCTGTGTTGAAACTACAGAGGGCCCCAACAGAGGTGCAGGACACCTAGAGATGCCATCTTCTAAAAGTGAGAAGAGTACATTGTCAATCTTAGAGGCTACAAGTGTGGCCGATTACTGTGAATGGGTTATCAAGATAGGACAGTAGTAGGAGGACCAGTGCTAGAACAGTTCCGGGTACAGTTTATGAAATTATTTTTGTCATTGTTAGCAGCTGTTAATAGTTTCCAAAATCGGGTTTCAAATGGAATCGGCATCTTTTTGAAATCTTCCATGTGGGAAAGTAGCTAAATATTTGAATTTGGGTACTTTTTTACATATTGTTTTCTACAATTAAGCTACTCAAAGTTTTGATAATTCACCTCTTCAATTAAGGAAACTCCCCCCCCTTGCACTGTACAACCAAGGAAGCATATAAAGGTGCAATTTCAGGAAAATACTCACTTCCTTTTCACTTTGTTTTACTCTTGTAGGTTTTTTTTTTTTAAACTCAACCTAAGAGAACAAGGAATAGAAACATCCACACTAACCAGTCAACACCAGTCAAATAACACCTATAGCATACTGCTTTGACCAGTTCAATGAAATTCTCAGAGGATCTAGAAATCTTCAGCTAAACCTCTCCTCCAGACATAGCAAGCTGTGATACTGGTAAGCAATAGAAGCTTCTTTTCAAGTCTTAATTCAGGATCTCAAACATATAAGCAACACACTGCTGGTTACCCAGGAAGCCTTTACCTACAGCCTATCTCCTTTACCATGTACTGCTATAACAAAGCAGTTCCAAACACCATACCAAAATAGGATAAATTTTATCTTACACATGGCCAAGTCATGCTCAGAGCATAAAGCTTTTCAGAGCAATGAAGGCTGCAAAAGTTCACTCTCCACCTCCAGCTCTAGTGGGGCCCTCACTCCAAACACAGAACTCCTCTGGTAATCATGAGTAAGTGACAGATACTGGTACTTGCTAATCACTCTTCTCACTCACCTGCTGGAGGGAAAAATGTGATGTTAGTAGGAGCACTTTGAAGCCACTAATGATGCTGCTGCAGTTTATTTAATGGCCAGCATGTTAGCTACGATGAAAGAAGAACCTCACATCAAGTACATTAAGGGATCAGAGGAATACATACTCATTACTCACTGCAATTTTACATCCCCAGTTTCAAGACAAAATATATTTTTCTCATACAGCAAAGACACCCTATACTGCTATAGAAAATTAAGGGGTCTTTTTTCCTTATGTTTATTTAATATTTTGTACATTTTTTTTACGTAGCTGCAGATTATTCCTGTTCATCTTTTGCTTCTAGCTGCATTTCCTCTAATGGAAATTGGTCTCTCATCTCTGTACGTCATCATGCAATTAAATTTAAAAAAAAAAACAAAACAGAAAAAAAGCAATCTGGACTTTTTAGGTCCAGAAATCAGCAGTGAACCCATAACTTCTCTCACAGGTTGTTATTTCTCGTCACATTATGACTGCTTCTTTCCTCATCTTTTCTAATTTAAGCAAAATAGAGAATATTGCAGAAAAGTGTGCCTCTGAAAGACAGCCCAAATTCAACATGATCAGACCTACAGAGTCTGAATGTAGACTTCAGTACCAGTTTGGGTTGTACCTCAATAAAAAGTAAATAAACCTAAACCAATCCATAACTCAATGGCACATTTAAAGGAAAAACTTAAAACACAGCAGGTGATATAATATACACACATGGGAAAACCCACCATGCCTAAAGTAACTAGTAGTTCTAAAGTAACAGTAAAGGAAAGTTGAGACATTAGTAATAAGATAAACCACACACTTCATGACCTTTGTCCAGCAGATGCATACTAAAATGAATGGTAATTTAGCTTAGTGAGATTCTTATAATTCGATTAATAGAATAAAAATACTACTTAAAGTATGTAAGAATTATGTAATTACTTACTTATATTCCTAGAGCTTTGAACTTGAAATAACTACAGGAGATTCATTAGGGGATTCATTCTTTTTAATCCCATAATGGAGTTATCAATGTGCAGAACAAACCTGAGAGGTCTCAAATTAGAACTACATCTTTAGATCAAATTGTAAAATAAATGTTTAGTGTATAGTTTTCATAGAAACCAGATAATCTGAAAAAATGTCAAGTAGAATAAAATGCAGTATTTAGCCACAACAAGCCACAAACTGGGCATCAGCAGTGTCCTTCCAGTATAAATCAATCCCAATCTAAGAGTCCACTGCAAAGGAATATTCATTGGATGGTCTGAGTTGGAAAGGACCTTAAAGATCATCCAGTTCCAACCCCCATGCCACGGACACCTCCCACTAGACCAGGCTACTCAAAGCCTCATCCAACCTGACTTTGAACACTTGCAGGGACAGGGCATCCACAACTTCTCCAGGCAACCTGTGCCAGTGCATCACCACTCCCACAGTAAATTTTTTTTTCCAAATACCTAACCTAAACCTCCCTTCTTTCAGCTTAAGACCATTAACCCTCATCCTATCACTACAGTCCCTGATAGAGTCCCTCCCTATCTTCCTTCTAGCCCCTCTTTAAGTACTGGAAGGCTTCTGTAATGTCTTCCCAGAGCCTTCTCTCCTCTAGCCTAAACAAGAATAGGGGTTTTTCTGTAGATATTCAGATCTCATTTTGCCCACTAGATTGTCAGCTATGATTAGTTACAATAACAACAGCTGCTGTGGTTTACAATGATGCACCATAACGATGAAATGTATTTTGTTTTGTTAAAAATCTTAAAAGAGTAAATCATTATGATATTTATCATGTCACCCCAAAATATAATGGATAACTAAACCATACTTCATCAGCATGTATATATTAAAATCACCACAAAAAATCCTGCTTTTATCATCACATCTGAGGAATAAAAAATATAAGCATGTGACAGTCTACATCACATACAAAGCATTATTTATTAAAAAATAACAATATTTGTATGTCATTTACACTTCTATATCTTTATACATATATTGACTCAAAATATAAATAACAAAATGACACCTTTTAAAATAAACGAGAATTGCATATGACAAAGTACTTGATTTCTTTAATATCCCTGCTCACTTTTTTACTACTTTAATCTGATTCCTCACTGGTAGGAATTGCAAGGTTGCACAAAATACATTGCATTTCCCCAGGAGTTGGCATAACCTGCTGGTTTTCTGAGTTAATCACTAATTAATAATTTGAAAACACAAAGTCATTATGTCATTTCCAGACAATGAGCTTTTAAATGGTGCATGTTATGTCCTAGCCTCTTCAGTAAGAAAAAAAAAAGTTTTTTTTTAACTCTGGAAACCAGATGGCTGATAAGTGTTATTATGAGCCTGTGTAAATCTCAAAGCAATAAGCATAAAATCAAAACAAGAATTCATTCTCCTCTCGTCTTACCATGATTGTTGTTTTGCTGAACCAACTTGTGGAATAATATGACCCTTACAAATCAGGCCACTGGATGCATTGGCGATGACTTGATAATCCATCTCCTCTTTTCTTTTCGATAGCAAACAGGAGTTCTGAAAACATTTTTCACCTATACCTTCAACCTTTCTAATAGCTTGTTTTACATGCTAAACTTAAATGAGGCATTCATATTCCAAGCTGAGTCATCTCAGTAAACTAAGGCACTTTTAAAGTTTACTGGCTACTAGTACATTTTGACTATCAAAATATCCTTGACCAGCTTATGTTTTGGTTTTGGTTTGGCCACCTTATTTCCCTAGAAGGAAAGAAATCCATGAAGTTATTTATTATTTTCCCCCACTTAAGGAGTAAACACCTGGACCTTCCCAAAAGTGTCAGTTTCACTCTACAACTAAAACTCCATACTTCAAAGAAGCTTTTCCAAAGTTCAGCTAATACAGCTGCATCATTTTGCAGTGCTGCATTTTACAAAACTCACAGATTACTCTAAATAATCTTAAATTGCTATGGTTGCCCTAAAAGACAACTAAGGAACTAAATTCAAAATACTGATTTTTAGAGGATATTAGCTTCTAAATATTTACAAATATATTACCTGACAAAATGTGCATTTTCAAAAACTTTCTGTGGAGCTAAATATTTTTAAAAGGTCTGGTATATGAAGAAAGTGTAAAAGAGAATTATAGATTGGAATGTCATTCTTTATGTCTCAGTCCTATTTTTCATTCTTGTTTTTATATTTTTCCCTGACATATTTACTACTATTAAATTTTAGTATTGAATTTTATCATTTTATATTTTAAATCCTTATAGATTGCATTTAATATTTATGGAACATATCATTATTCTCACATTACAATGTTTCCTGTTTGCATTAAAATGTTAAAAAGAAAACATTTCTAGTAACTATCAGATTGTATCATTTTATGATGCAAATAAGAACAGTGACAATTATGTACTACAGCTACTGGTTTATCATTAAACAATGTCAAAATATGACTAAGGAACTAATCCACAGCTGAACTCATTTCCCCAACAGACTTTATCAAACGGAATTCCCCTTAACAAAAAATAAAAAAATCTTATTTGTCAAAACATTTTCCGGTATATAATTAAAACTTTGTAAATTTCCTGTCACAGCTACTAATCTATTTGATCTAGGTGACTTTGTTTGAGCAGAGGGTTGGACAAGACAACCTCCAGAGGTCCCTTCCAACCTCAACCACTCTGTGGCTCTACAATAATACCAGATGGCACACATTTTCTTGTATTACCTCATCAAGAGCCAACTACAATGGACTACTCTGTAGTATTCTAGTACATCTATCCCCAGTATCTATCCATTCCTTTTCATTTTAACTCCTCTAAAGATACTACAGTTTTCTAGATTTTTACACCTTCAGATACTAACAGATTTTTGTCATGATCCTTTAATTTACCACCTTACAAAAAGGCAAGTGTTAGAATTTAATCTTTCTCACATTCTACAGTCTAAGAGTTACTCAGATGCTTTAGGTGCCCTACTCTTTTTTTTTTCCTTACAGCTTGTGGTACTTAAGTGAATTGAACTGAATACAGCACAATTTTCACAGATAGTTTCTGCTTCACGGTGATCAAAAAGGCAGAAGACAGCAAACATTACATAAGACAGTCACACCAAGGAGAGCTCTGGAAAAAGAGAAGGAAACCATAACACAACATTTGGAGCGGAACAAGTATCCAGGACTACACTAGGGGCTGAACCAGATGTTATCCATTACAGACACATGACAAACAAGCTTAAGTAAGTAATCATTATCAACTTCAAGACTGCTTTTAAAAGAGAAGAGGTTTGAAATCAATGTATAAAATGAAATATTGATAATAACAGTCAGCCATGGTTAATAATACTGAAAAACACACTAAAAACGATTCACCACACTGCTAGTCACTGGCAGTGTATCACTGTTATACCACATGGTAACAGAAACTCTTCTAAACATAATTAGATTTTCAAGATGGACATCTTTATAGAAGAGATATTGGTACTAAAAATGTAAGTATAAAACACTATAGTCTGCAACAACATGGAACGTTATCATGTATTATAATATTTTGTTACTCCTGTGGATGAAGATTAAGGAGAAAACCTGTGGTTTATCTCCCCAGTTCACACCAAAGAATTTCAGAATATTTAAAGATGTGCCAGGTAAGAAAAACAGACCATGGAATGTCAATCAGAAGCTGACGTTCATTTTTACTGGATAATATTTTTCTCTTATGTTTTACTTTCCTCTCGTCTCCTCTGCAATTATTGCCACTCAACTGTCATCAAATATAACAGTTCAATATACTTCAATTTTAAACATTTTACAGTAGATTCATATATCGCAAGTATCAATAATATTAGACTATTATGCAACTACTACCGGAGAAACTATTTTTATCATGCCACGACGAATATTTCATTGCTATCTATTTAGCACAAAATTGTTGGATTTTTTTTTCTTTTTTATGTATTCTTTTGTGAGTTTTCTTGATGTCCCAGAAAAAGAAACACTCGGAATAGGATATTTTCTCATCATCAATATCCAGGCTTGAAATATCCTTGAAGGGTTATTCTTTTGCCAGTTAATGTCTTCAGATGTTCTTCCAGTTTTCTCTGGCAAGCAATATCCAATTTAGTACACAATATAAACCAACATATTTGTGCCTTCACCAAAACAGGTAATAAGAGACGAAGGAATCTAGCTTGGTTTTTAACTTGCAAAAGAAATTAGGAGGCCTGGGAGGGTGGGGAGGGGAGGTTGTGAACTGAAACTTGGATCAAACTTCAGAAAAATAAGCATGCTTTCTTCCCTGTCACCAGACTCCCTCATGGTGCTCTCTTCCTCACACACTTTGCATGCATCCACCATGACATTCTCAAGCCTTTGTGCCTAGAACCAAATACTTGTCAATTCTCACACTTTGTGAGGCCCAGCCCTCCAACACAAAATAGATACATTGAAGACGCCACACTTGGTATAAGCCTCAAAGCCAAGAACAGGGCTGATTTATGCCAAGAGCTGATTTATGACCACACATATGCAAGACAGCACAGTACCAAGAAAATATCCTTTGCTAGAACCAAATACATGAGTAAACAAAACTATTTTGGAGTGTGTGGAGGGTAACTTGCGGACACAACTGGCAAGTGAGCCAACCAAGGAAGGCATCCCACTGAACCTGTTGTTTACAAACAGAGAAGGACTTATGGGTGATGTGATGGTTGGAGGCCGTCTTGGATATAGCAATCATGAGTTTTTGATTCTTGGAGAAGTGAGGATGGGGGTCAGCAGAACTGCAAAACTTCCATAGGGTAGACTTTGGTCTGTTTACAAGACTCATTGTGACAAAGTCCCATGGGAAGCAGCCATGTAGGACAAAGTTGTCTAGGAAGGCTGGACATTCTACAAGAAGGAAGTCTTGTAGGCACAGAAGCAGACTGTCCCCATGTGCCAGAAGACAAGCCAACAGGGAAGAAAACCATCCTGGCTGAACAGGGAGCTCTAGCAGGAACTCAGGAAAAAAAAAAGGTAAAGTTTATGGCCTTTGTAAAAAGGGGCAGGCAACTCAGGAGGACTACAAAGATGTCAGGAGGTTATGCAAGAAGAAATTTAGAAGGGCCAAAACCTAACTAGAACTTAAACTGGCTACTGAGGTAAAGGACAACAACAATAAAAAAAAAAATCTGTGAATATATCAGCAGTAAATGCATGGCTAAGGGAAATCTCCGGCTTTTATTGGATGTGGGGGAAAACATAGAGATAAAGGATGAGGAAAAGGATGAGGTACTTTAATGCTTTCTTCATCTCAGTCTTTAATAGTAAGACCAGTTGTTCTCTGGGTTCTCAACTCCCTGAGCAAAATTACAGGACAGGGAGCAGAATGGAGTCCCTATGATCCAAGAGAAAATGATTAACAACCTGCTACTCGACCTGGACAAGTCTATGGAGCTGAATGAGATCCACCTGAGAGTACTAAAGGAATTGGCAGAAGTGCTCACCAAAACACTTTCAAACATTTACCAGCAATCCTGGCTAACTGGGGAGGTCCCACTTGACTGGAGATTAGCAAATGAGACAATAATCTGTGAGAAGTCACAGAAGAAGGATCTGGAGATCTACATGCCTGTCAGCCTGACCTCGGTGCCAGATAAGGTTATGGGGAGATCATGTTGAGTGGCACCATGTGGCACTTAAATGACAACCATATGATCAGCCCCAGTCAGCATGGATTTAGAAAGAACAGGTCCTGCCTAACCCACACGATCTCTTTCTAGGAAAATGTGACCCAATAAATGGATGATGGAAGGCCTGTGGATGTTGACTATGTAGACTCTAATAATGCCTTTGACAGTTTCCCGCAGCATTCCCCTGGAAAAACTGGCTGTTCGATGCTGAGATGGGCATACTGGGTAAAAATCTGGCTGGATGGTCAGGCGGAGAGAGTTATGGTGAAGGGAGTTAAATCCACTTGGCAGCCAGTCACAAGTGGTGTTCCCCAGGACTCAATGTTGGGTCCAATTCTGTTTAATATCTTTACCAATGATCTGGATGAGGATGTTGAGAGCACCTTCGGTAAGGTTGAAGACGATACCAAGTTGGGCTGGAGTGTTTGTTGATCGGCTTCAGGAAAGGAAGGCTCTACAGAGGGACCTGGAAAGGCTGGATTGAAGGGCTAAGGCCAGTTGTGTGAAGTTCAACAAGGCTTAAGTGCTGGGTCCTGCACTTGGGTCACAACAACCTCATGCAACACTACAGGTTTGTGGATGAATGGCTGGAAAGGTGCCTGGCAGAAAAAAAACAGAGGGTGCTGGTTTACAGCTGGCTGAATTTCAGCCTGTAGCGTGTTCAGGTGGCCAAGAAGGCCAATAGCACCCCGACTTGTATCAGAAATAGTGTGGCCAGCAGGACCAAGAAAGTGATTGTGCCTCCATACTCAGTGCTGGTGAGGCTGCACCTTAAATACTGTGTTCAGTTTGGGGCCTCTCGCTACAAGAAGGACACTGAACTGCTTAAGCGCATCCAAAGAGGAATGAAGCTGGTGAAGGGTCTAGGAGTACAAGCCTTATGAGGAACAGCTGAGGGAACTGGGGTTGTTTAGTCTGGAAAAAAAGGAAGCTAAGAGTATATGTTCTTGTCTTTACAACTACCTGAAAGGAGTTTGTAGCGAGGTGCATATTGATTTCTTCTCCCAAGTAACAAGGGATAGGACAAGAGGATATGGCCTCAAGTTGCACCAGAGGAGGCTCAGATTGGATATTAGGAAATAATACTTCATTGAAAGGGTTGTCAAGCACTGGAACAGGCTGTCCAGTGAAGTGGTTGAGTTGCCATGCCTAGAGGTGTTTAAAAGATGTGTAGATGTGGTGCTTAAGGACATAGTTTAGCGGTGAACTTGTCAGTGTTACTTTTATGGTTGGACTTGTCTTTTCCAACAGAAATGATGCTATGATTTACAATTTTTTCCCCTCCTTTCCCTGGGTCTTTTCCCATCTTGTACTGAAACTGTAATGGATATTTCTTATTAAAAAAAAAAAGTAGAATTAAATGCAAAATATTCATTATGCCATAAAGCAATATTTCATACTGATTTTTGTGGGGTTTGGTTTTTTTATTGTTATTTCACAGTAATAGTCAGCGTTACTCAAGAGAAGAGCCTGAACAGGTCTTAAGTACTACCCAGGAGGTTTATACATTTTCAGACTCATAAATACACCTTATGAATTAAGTATCATTTAAAAAGCTCTGGAAATACAGAAATAAACCATAAAGTACAAATCACAGTACTAACACCTCTATTTCGTCTCAAGGTGAAAATGGGCATATTCTTTAATGTCAACAGAGGAAGTGTGGAGTTCAGCCACTAAGTTCACTAGTTCAGATCTAGTGAAAACCGACTTTAATTTGAAATTTTACAAGGGTAAAAACTGCTCAAAATTATGAAACTTATCCAATAAAAATTAGGCAAATGCACGATTTCAAAAATAAACTTTAAAGGTCCAACCAGTATCAAATTTCTGTTCAAATTACTGTTAAACTACCTCTCTGTCCTAACTCCCAAATAATAAAAACTGCAATTCTCACAATTCCATTACCATTAGAGTTCTCTGACTGGGCTTTCCACAGAAAACTCTAATCTTTAGCTCATCTTCTATAGGAGCACTGAAATAATTATCAATAGCTATTAATAGGCTTCAGAATCTCATGATCTGAGATTAAATGCTACAATTCACCTTCTATGATACATTTGTAGTTACTGCTTACCTACACTACACTGGTGGTAGTATTATGGTTACTATTAATGACCCTATATGTATACTTTTACGTACACCAGCATAACAATACCTCTGCTTGAATTGACTTTGCCTTATTAGCTGGTGAAGGGGCTGGGGAACAGGCCTTATGAGGAGCGGCTGAGAGAGCTGGTGTGTTTAGCCTGGAGAAGAGGAGGCTGAGAGGAGACCTCATTGCTCTCTATAACTACCTGAGGGGAGGTTGTGGAGAGGAGAGTGCTGGCCTCTTCTCCCAAGAGACAGGAGACAGGACAAGAGGGAACGGCCACAAGCTCCGCCAAGGGAGATTCAGGCTGGACATTAGGAAAATATTTTTTCACAGAAAGGGTCATTGGGCACTGGAACAGGCTGCCCAGGGAGGTGGTTGATTCACCTTCCCTGGAGGTGTTTAAGGCACGGGTGGACGAGGTGCTAAGGGGCATGGGTTAGTGTTTGATAGGAATGCTTGGACTCGATGATCCAGTGGGTCTCTTCCAACCTGGTTATTCTAGGATTCTATGATTTACTACAACATAAATCTTAAGTATCATTTTCCTTATTTATTATTATGTGATGTTTTGTAGCTGTGGTGATTCAGACATTTATCCCTGTTTCATCACATGAAAACATCGCATCTATAATTTTCCATACAATTTCTACTCAATTCTACTAGTTAAATACAATTAGTATTAGTTATTAGCCTGTAGTAATAATAACATATAAAGTGGTTTAGAAAGGAATCCTAGAGGAGCCTGTTTTCTGCTTTCAGTCATATAACGTTTTTCCAAGACTACGTAAGTTTAAAGACAATCAAAAGCCAATAAATAATAATCACTGAAAACACCAGCAAATCCTACAGTATCTTTTGCTTACTTTTTATTGCGTTGTGCTTTAGGGTAGGAGTTCAGGAGGCAGGACACTTAGCTTAAACTTCTAAACCATGGAATTATTTGTTTGCTCTAATACCTGGGTTACAATTCACTTTCCTTTAAACAGCTTGTGTTCCCCACAATAAACTCATTACACCTGGACATTGGAATACACCTTTCTACAGTTTTGAAAAATCAGATGTAACTTACTAATCAGTTCTACATGACCTTATAGAGCTAAAGCATAAGTTTTGGTGATTAATGATTGATTCAAAGTACAAAGGATTTAAGAACCAGGTCTTGAGAGACACAGAATGCCAGCGTTCTTAGAGCTACTTTCACACAGGAATAAGAGCTGTGGCTGTGCTCTTTGGATTATAGCAATTCTATCTGTTTATCTCTAAGCACAAGATGGATGTACAATTTGATGACAAGACATTAGAAAGCATCATGAAGACATAACTACAGAGTGTGCTCCAGTGGGTACAACATATGCTACTGAGATACCAGAAATATGATGTAAGGATAAGATATTGCCCAGGGAAATCATTTACTGAAGGCTGATAAACAAAGCATGAAGTGTAAAACCCAATACAACACAGTTGTCTCTGTACAAAGTCTACTAATATAAAAAAAATCCCCCAGTTTCACAGATCTGCATTTCAAGAAAGTATCAAATGGTCTGTTATTATGAAAAGTAAAATGATTCTGACCTCTAGGATGACCAAATTTTAGCCACGACTGGAATGTAATGGGACCCAAAGACATGTAGCAAAAACTGTTCTCAGCTCCTCATTATGGCAGTCAGTTGACAAAGGGCGGATATATTCAGCTAAATCACTCATTTCAGAAAATAATTCAGCCTGGTCCTCCAAGGAGTGAAGGACAAAGTGTGTGGCACCTGCCTCAAGCCTCATGACACCTCGTGGAGCTCAGAAATGGTTCTGTGGTACTCGCTAGGTACTGCCAGCTTCTCCAACCTCAGTGCGAGAATAATGAAACATCCTCTGAAAGAACATAAGACTTCCTGCAGACTTAGGGGGCATGGGTTGTGTGCTAAAATATTTACACAGGTACTGAGAGTAACCTGCTAAGGCAGAGACCTACATTTTTAAAACTCAAACACCTACATTTAGCATCTACAGTGTTTCAGTCCTTAAAAGGAACTACCTACTGATAATACATGTATATAGGTGCGGAAAATTATTTCTTAAAAGATAAGAAGAAAAAAGAAAGAGGTGTCAATATGTGACAGACACAGAACATATTGAAGGCAAGAAGTCTTCAAAGAAGCAACACATCTGGAGTGATATCTGTGCTTGCAACCTCTCTAAACTCTTTAACTAAGTGATGGGTTTGCTTCAGGAATAGAGTCCTTACCAATACCACAGACATGTAGCAAGCTTTAATCAATTAAAACATTTTAAGTACTTTGACACTGGGTAGCATATTATAGAAATGCAAAGACGTATTATTACTTCCCACTCTGAGGTAGAAATATTACATAAAAGGAAGAGGGTGCACTAAAAGCTCTAAGTTACAATGAAGAAAGAAAAATGGTTATTTTTGTAACTATGTTCATTCACCAATCTGAGAAACAGGAGGCAGGCTGTACTTAGGATTGAGAGGTATTTTCTGAATTTTTAAGATGTGTGCTGAATCACACAACTTACTTATCCTAAATACTTGTATATATTACAAGCAGACTGAAGCAGATGGAGTATCTGCAGATGCTCTTAGCAAGTCTTGTGTTTCTATCAGAGTTAGAATAAATCAAGTAGGCCATCAGGAAAGATACCAAACAATAGTAATCAAAACTAACAATATGATCACATGTTAATATGCATCACAAACTTCTGTTCAGAAGTCCTGGAATTGGCAAGTTTCACTTGTTCAAAATTTTGTTCATCTTAGTCTACTCAATTTGCAGATACAATCATTTTATCATTTTTCTTTAGCAAAGTATAAAAGCACGTTTTCCAGAATCATCGTCTCACCATTAATATTAAAGCTCTTCATTATGTCTTCTGACAGAACAGGGCAGTCTCCAAATATCCTAGAGAAAATTCTGATTCATTCATGAAAGTAAGAAACCAAGCAAACATCATCAGAACTGAATATAGCTTTCAAGACCACTGTATTAAATGCATTTTGGCCTCTGCCTGTGAAAGGACAGGACTCACACTACACAAACATTTGTACCTTGTCTCCACTCAGCTTCATTATTCAGCCCACAGCTGCTTGCTAAGCTCTGAAAGTGAAGAGTCCAAATATCCAGTAAAGCCCGCCTACAAATGCTGTCAGAGGAAGCAGTCAGGTACTGGCCTTTTAGTCATTTTTGTTTGACAGGTAAGCCCTGCAACAGCAACCTATGGAAATTTACTCCCTGTTATGAAGTACTTCCTAATCAACTGAGTTACAATTAAGCCAGGAACAGAAGCTGTAACTGCTTCTAATTCAAACCTTTAGGCCCAACCGATGGAAGTTTTAGTTTTCACTCTAGAATAGCAAGTATACTAAAATCTTAATTCAACACATGGTAAAGGCAAAGTATCTGATAAACACGTGGCCATGTAAGACTAGAAGCATATCATAGACATTTTAAGAGTGATTTTGAACGTAAGTGTATATTTCTTCAGATGGAGTTAATCAAAAGTGCAACTAACTGAGAACAAAAGTAATGGCACTTAAGATTCTGCCGTCAGTTACACCCATCCAAGCCCACAGTAAACTGACTTTAATAGTTCACTAGATATAAACTGAAGCAAGAAAAAAAAAAGTCCAGTTTACAAAAAACTGCCCAGTGTACAATTATTGTTTACACCACATAGGAATAATTTTAATAATTCATATTCCATTTATGTGATATTTAACCATTATTCTATCCTCTGCAAAATAGAATTTTTTTTATAACTGGGTACCAAAATATATAGTATGCATAAAGGAAAAACAGTTCTTATTTCTCTTATTGTCTTTAAGTAAACTTTTAAACTATATGCCTCCATTTTGAACTTAACACACAGTTGCACAATAATTCCTTGCTTGTGAATTTCAGCATGCAGCACAAGGTCTGCAATTCTCATAATAGAGCAGAAAAACACCTCATTAATAAGACAACACTATGCCAAAACCTAACATTTTCTACTCTTTACCTATAAAAGTACCACTTTAGGGAGCTAATTCTCCTCATCCAAAACCAAATCTGCACACCAATTCACTTGGCTGTGATTTCCATTTTCTAGGTACAGCGTTTATTGCACTTCATTTTTGTCCAAAAATTTACAGATTACACATGTTCTACATATGAACAAAAATTTAGATGTGAATCCAAACCCATGAGATGTTCACATTTCAAGTTTAAAACATGAGGAGACTGTAAGGCACTATTTTCTCTCCATCTTGTTTAGATATTAAAAATCTGTCTTTCTGTAATACGCTTATTTTAAACTGTAAATATAAGAGAGCATATGTTTTTAACAAGAAAAACTCATCTGTTTCCTTCTGATCACCTGGTTTGACCTTGGTTTAAAAGAGAATGTATCAATGTTGAGTGTTTATGAAAATCCAAAACACTCATGAGATTCTAGCCACTGAAAATAATCTTCCACAGAGCTATCGGCAATATTTTTTTTTCATCTACTAAGTAATCTATATAGAACTTGAAAGCCAAACTTTCTTTCTTATCCTCTACTTAAATGAAGGCAACTCTCTTCAACAAACAGTTGATATGCATAGTAACTTTCATCCTAACAGAACTTTCTAAATGTAACAGAATACACACCAAGGTGATACTGCTGCTGACATGTTTTGTGAAGAGCAGATCTTCCTAACTGTACACCACAGAAAGTGAAAAATTCTGTATTAGAGCAATATCTGAAAAAAGGAGGTGTTCAAAATCCACATAGACATGGCACTTCGTAATGTGGTTTAGTAGGCATGGTGGGCTGACAGTTGGACTGGATGATCTTAGAAAGCCACTAAGGTGGCCATACAGGATTTCCCCTTGGTGAAGCCATGCTGGCTGCCTATAATCACCTCCCCGTCATCCATGTGCTTTAGCATAGCTTCTAGGAGGATCTGTTCCATGATCTTCCCAGGCACAGAGGCGAGGCTGACAGGCTGTTAGTTCCCACATTTGTCTTTTCTACCCTTTTTAAAAACGAGCACAATGCTACTCTTCTTCCAGTACATTACCTGTCCTCCAGTTTACTGTTGAGAATCAGCTCAGATCCTCAGCCGTCAGTGAAAATGGAACCTAAACCAATCCTGCAACTATTCAGGTAAACATAAGGCAGGCAGGAAGTGATCCAAGAATCGAGAAACTATTTAGGATGCAAAAGAACTTTAAGATCATCAAGTCCAACCATAAAACTAACACTGTACACCCCACCACTAAACCATGTCCTTAAGCAGCACATCTACATGTCTTTTAAATACCACCAGCCTGTTCCTGTGCTTGACAGTCCTCTTTTGATGATGAAATTTTCCCCAATATCCAACTTAAACCTCACCTGCCATAACTTGAGGCCATTACTTCTTGTCCTATCATTTCTAACTTGGGAGAAGAGACTAACACCTCCTTTGTCACAATCTCCTTTCAAGTAGTTACAGAGAGCGATAAGGACCTCCTTGACCATACTTTTTTCCAGGCTAAGAAAACCCCAGCTCCCTCAGCAACCTCTCATAAGGCTTGTGCGCCAGACCATCCACCAGCTTCACTGCTCCTCTTTGCACTAGCTCCAGCACTCAATGTCTTTCTTGTAGCAAGGGGCTCAATACTAAACACAATATTTGAAATGCGGCCTTACCAGCTCTGAGTACAGAGGGACATACACTTCCCTATTCCTGCTGGCCATACTATTTCTGATATAAGACAGGATGCTATTGGCCTACTTGGCCACCTGAGCACACTGCTGGCTGAAATTCAGCCAGCTGTCAACCGGCACCCTCAGGTCCTTCTCTGCCAGGCAGCTTTCCAGCCAATCATCCCCAAGCCTGGGGCTTTGCATAGCGTTGTTGAGATCCAGGTTCAGGATGCAACACTTAGCCTTGCTGAACCTCACAAAACTGGCCTTAGCCCACCAATCCAGCCTAAATCCCTCTGTAGAGCCTGAAAGACTCTATGGTCACTAACATTGCTGAACTGAAATCTCACTTTTGGTTCTGTTTTGATCACTTGCAAACCAATCGACCAAAGCTAAGTTCCCTGGCCTTTAAACCAATTATACACACAATAGGTGAGATTTATGAATCCTAAGCAATACTTTTTTAAGGGCATCTGTCAATATTTCTAGGCAAAACCTCTACTTCAAGCACAGGAGGCTCAGATACAAAAGGGAAATTAGGAACAAACACGCACTTGCACACCATTCAGGCTCTTACACTGCAATTATGACCCTTAAACACTTCACCCCTGCTTTCCAGGCACTTGAAAGTTACAGAAGCAGATATTTTTATTCCCTAAATTGTTGCTTTTGCACAGGAAGCAACTGCCTCCACCTTGGCATAGCTGAACAGCTCAATTGTTTAATTTATGTCTAAGAAAAATTATGAGTCTCCAGCCAAACATTTCTCCCACTGAAGAGCCTGACCTGAATATACCTCATATGAATCAATCATAACCAATCTGAGAAAAATACAGTGGATATAGCCAAAAACATTTGCACTGTGTCCAATTATGAAATGGTATAACAGGAAGAGGACTAAGCCCAGAGTAAAAAAGAAAGAAGATGTGTGTTCTCCTAAGTTTATAGCCATGAACTTTTATCTCTCAGATCATCTCAGAAAGTAAGACACAGGATTTAGTACAGAGAAATCTCTACCATATAGAAGTTTTCCACTGTCCTGGGAGAAAAGGTCTTTGGGATTGTACCCTTCAGGAGGGGAATGTGTTTTCCATGTTTTAATAGCTGTTATATAACAAGCAGACACCTGAGAAAATATACTGCCCTGCTGGCCTGTTCATCAATTACCTAATTAACCATCTGTGTGCCTATCCAAGCAAACTCAGTCTGTAAATTCTTATGTGATAATTGGCACAATCTGTACTACATACTCGGCAGCTATAGCTTTCACAGTTTTGGAGAAAAACAAAAAAGAAAAAAAAAAAAGAGATTTACAAAAGAAAAAAATCATAGTTGCCATTTAGATCTAAGCTACGTAAATGCTGCTGTAAAAATTTCGCCAGTTTCCTTCAACTTATGTTTTAAAAAACAGGTCTATAAAGCTTCATGACAGTTTACTGTGGCCACAGAACAGTAAGTAGTAATATCAGTATATGCTTACCTCTTCACTAACAGGAAATAGCTCTGTAATAAAAAAAAGTATTCTTCTTTCACAGGCACAAAGATATCAGTTTCAGATGTCCTGGTGAAGGGGAAGGATGTGGGGAAGAATTTTACATGTTTGCTTAAGTTTCTTGCCAAAGCAATCATACTTGCAGAATCAAAAGAGTTTCTTATAATACTGGTAATACAAGAATTCCTACTATCTCTAAATTACAGTACCAAAAATGTTCTCAATTTTGACCATTTGCCATTCTTCCTGACTTCTTCCTCATCTTTAAGGACACACACCACAATATGCTACATTGATCAAAACAGATCTCTCTATGGCTTCAAAAAGGCCATCAGTAAAGACTTCTAAAAGTATTTATACAAATATTCATCCTGTAAAGAGATATGTTCTTATATTGTACCTATCCCACTAAAAGTTCTGATTTGGAATTTGAGATATATGACCTCAGCTTCAGTTTCAAGTAACTGTTCTTGAAAAGCACTGTGCATCTTAGATGATTTGGAGTTTGAGTCCACTCTTGTCCTGTCCCCCAGCTGCATTCTGTGGCTACTGTCATATTACATCCACCTTTTGTTCCTTAAAGCATAAGCCTAAAAGTAACAGTGACATTAAATATCCCCTTCTAACAAAACTGTAAAGGCTCAAGTACAAGTGAAAGCTGAATTCTGATGGATATTATAACTTAGGTGCTACTCAGTATTTATAAATTTTGTAACTGCATAGGAGGGCTTCTGAAGGGAATGCACTAAAGTACTGAGACTCCTCCTATTTAATTTCACTTTTAAAAACATCATTTTTTTCCCTAGAATTTACAAGGTATGAATATATTCCCTTTGTCTTGCTTTCCCATTTAAAAATCCTAGATACCTTTTTTTATATTTTATTTTTCAGATTTAATTTTATTGTATTAAATGGTGCCTCAAGGTTTTGACAATAATGAAATATGTTACATAAATAAAATTAATTCCTATTTGCACTTATATTCAAAAAGAGAAGATCAAGGGTACTGCTGCTTTGAAACTGGATGTTCATCTCTCAGTCCAACTTTTCCTTTAGAATGTGTATATATACATATTTGCGTTATATTACACACGTCACGTTAACATGTTTTAAACATGTATAACTCCCACAAGTCTGGAAGAGGATTTATAACCCTTTTGACATCAATAGAGCAACAACATGCCATACTCTAGTAAAATAAATAAATAAACTAAATAAGCTTAAATATTGAATTAAGAGATTATCCAAGAATTTATTATTAAAATTTTAGTTTCTGTAGTATTTTTTCTGTAATATTCAGAAAAGTATTCAATGGTTCTTTCTGTAAAAACTGTAAAAATCGTTGATTCATCCTTGCTTTAGAAACAATTCTAGCTTAAGCAGGTATTTCTGAAATGGGAGCGTCTGTCCTGTCCTGATGAAATTTGAAATTAAGTACTAAGGAAGATGTAAATACAACAAATTGAGGTGAGAAAAAGACATATAAACTGACCATCAAACATATGACTCCTTTCTTATGAAAGGAAATGCTAATTGTACAGTATCAGGGCTAAAAGAAAGGGGCTTTTAGGTGACTAGATTTTCTGTTATTGGTTGAAGCAAATGACTTTCTATGACTGAAAGAATTTGCTCTGTGTTCTGTTATGATTTGTTCCTTAATTTTTGGTAAATATTGTAAAGGAAAGTAAGGTTAGCAAACTATGATTTTTATAATTTATAGGTAGTGTAACATACTACTGGCACTTACTTATCCTTATTCCTTCTAAATCCTAAAATATATCCTTAACTATCATGGAAAAGAAGGATGCATATTACCTCATTGAAGCACCTGTAAATCAGATGTCTAATCTAATCCACTTAATTTTAGATCATTCTGTCTTTTGTTGGACATCTACATCATGATGGGAGAACGCAGTTCTTGGGATGTGCCAACTGTCATGACGGTTAAGGAAAGCTTAGACGACTGGCTAGATGCTAATCTGTTAGTACTTAGGTTGTACAAGATAGACCTTCAGTAGAAGGTATTGCATTGATACTCAGTAGGAGAGATTAGATACGCTTACTATATTATAACAGATTTTAAGACAGTGACCACCACACATCCATCCTCCATGGGAGCATCTCTTCCCTCCTTCGGATATAAATACTGCAGTAACTACAATAATTAATAAATTATTCTAAATTATACTTTTCATTGCAACTGACTGATGAAACTTAAACAATAGCAACAACTGTAGAACAGCTGAAAATGAACTACAACTTCCCCAAACAACTGTTGGGTCTTTCCATTACATGATGCTGCATTTCCTTAACCTACACACCGACTGCTTCTTTTCTCCCCTTTTCTCAGCTATTTCCCCATTCTTCATGCATATACAAAATTTATCTGACTGCTTTTGTGCATTCATAAAAATTTCTAAAGCAAAGCAAATGTAAGATGAAATGGCTGAATACTACACAAAAGAGAACTATTACTGTAAAATCTTTCCAGTCTCTCCTCATCCTTCTGGAGTCTCACAGACTATCACACATCAAGTATATACATTTCTCAATGCTTAAGATTAACTGTATTTTTTTGTGAAATATGATTTATAGGATACTGTAGTCTCATACAAGCATCAGACACATGAGCTTAATATTTTATCTACTAAATAATATTAGTTATTATAATATAATTCAATATTATATTATTTCTAACATAAATTCACATACAACATTTCTTCTGAGGTATTTTCCCCTGCTTACACCTTGGCTTTCTACTCATAACTTAAGTACAAAACCCTAACCATTATGTTACGCATCATGATCCTCCTTGCTATAAATCATTTATTAAATTGTCCTATTTATTGGCCTAGCTACTTATTGCTTGTCTGAACTCCATTATTACCTTTTCCTCTCTCCCCCCTATATCAAACAAGTTGTGCTTCCAGACAGTTCGTGCCATAATTTTAAAATACTGCAAAAAGCACTTATTTTAAAAAGGATGAGAAGTTGTGAGTAATAATTTCCTGGTTTTTTTCCTCAACATTGTTGTTCTGAGGGAATTATTTAAATTACGTAAGAACACAAGTGATCATCATAAGGAATTATGGGAGGAACAGATGCATCATCACAACCTTAAAATCTAGAATTGTTAGGACAAAAAGTAGTAGAAACATGAAAAATTGCATTTAACAGAAGCTGAGTTAACATTTATGTGAAAGAAGAATTAAATTAATATTTTATTTCTTGATTTGACAATAGTTATGGATTTACAAGACTGCAATTCACTGAAGCTCAGCAAAATATTTTTAAATGAGAGAGTTGCTTTGCATAGGAATTCAGGTCATAATGCTAAAACGTCATCTTTGAATGACATTTCAGTGGCACATCAATGAAATTTTAACATCTGAACATTAACATTTTTAACAATATAAAATGGATTATCTTCAACTTTCTAGATTCAAAGCAGGAAAATGTTTTACTATTTTGTTTATAGTTTTACCAGTTATCACATTTTCCCTATCCATCAAAGCAAATCATATGAAGTTCACTAATTAAGTGACTGGGAAACATCTCAACTCACGGTATCAGAGGATCAGAATACATCTCAAATTATTCCTCAAGACTCTCACATCCCGAGACTATGACTAGTGTTAAGCTTCACTGATATTATCCCATTACAAAAAAGTAATCAAATGTAGCATGTATACATTACTATACTGATTAACATAATCAAGGTTTCTATACAGTTAAACACAGCAAAGCAACAGTATTGCATTTATTAGTTTTCACATTTAAAGGCAACTGGTATCACAGACAAAGACAATAGTTCAGTTCTATCTAGATCTATCTTTCTAAAGCAAATATTGAAAGAATATAATTTCTTATACTAGTCTGAGTTCAAGCCTGTACTTTTCATTCATAAGGAAAAAAATCAGAAAATCTTAGAAAGCAGTTGTGGATCTATCTGCTAACTTAAGAGTATATCTAAAACTTGAGCTATCTAGAAGCTTTTAATTCAAGAGTTGCAACTCAGGACAATTCAGTGATTTTGGACATTGTAATTCTAGCATTCATTTATGAAAAAAAAACCCATATAAAATACTTCTATTTTCAAAAGCTAACTGTTTCAAGAATATTTACCCTTTAAGATTGCATTTGTAGTCCTATAAATTAAGTTCAAACTGGCTACATCACCAGGCTGAACAGGTTGCTATCAAATTCAACTAGACTCCAGTTGAATACGACTTAATATCTTCATTAATGTTTTGAACTATAGAAAAGAATGCCCTTCGGCAAGTCTGAAACAGTATCAAATTTGTAGGAGCTCCTGAGACACACTGGAGAGGAAGGCTGCTGCTCAGGAGGATACCTGGAGAACTTGATTGTCAGAAACATGAAGTTCGATAAAGGCAAATCCTAAATTCTGCATTTCGTACAGATTAATCTCATGCACTAGGTACAGGCCAGTAACCAATGTACTGAAAAATAGCTTTGCTAAAGAGGACCTGGCAGCCCTAGTGAAAAAGGTGAGCGTGAATCAGCAGCATGTCCTTGCAGCAGCAAATGCCAAACATGCTTGGACATAAGCAAGAGCCTAGACAGCAATTTGAGGGGACCGTTCCCCTCCATTCAGCAACAGCGAGACCATATCATAAGTACTACGTCCACTCTGGGGCTCCTCAGTACAAGACAGACATAGATTGGTTTTGAGCAAGGCTGGCAGAGGACTACAAGACTGCTAAGGGGCTGCAGCAAGGGAGAAGGTTAAGAGCGCTGAGATGTCCAGTTTTAGTATAAGTTCCTCCTGTCTTCAAATACCTAATGGGAGGTTACAGAGGAGACAAAGCCACACTGCCTTTGGAGGTGTGCAAAGATAGAATAAGAAGCAATGGACACAAGACACAGCAAAGGAAATTTTGATTAAAAAGCAAGGAAAAAGAGATGAAAGTGATGGTAGTCAAACAGTAGAACTAGTTGCTAACTAAAGGAGATCCATCCTTGGAGATATTTAAAAACTCAAGTGGGAACCTAATCTAAATGTGTTCTGGCTTGAGCAGGGGGTTTAACTAAATGATCTCTGAAGTTCCTTTCAACATAAAACAGCCTGTGATTCTATGGTTTTGCCCTCAGTTCAAAAGCAATAATGGAAAATAATCACCAACTTTGTCAGTTCTGAGTCAAGCATTCATTAAGAGCATACTTCAGACTTAAAGGGAGCATTCAGGTACTTTTCTTAACTTCATGACCCTGTTACACAAATTCTCAAATGTTCACTGAACTAACTGGGCCTACACTAATATAAACCAAAACAATTACTTAGATCTCACACTTAAAAAATGTATTAAAGTTTTGATTTTGTATGTAGAATTTTTCACAGCACACACTGTTATCAATTTAAATTTAAACAAGTCCTCATTTCTTAATTTTTTCCACTGTATGAATTTGTTTTAAAAGGGCAAATTTAAAATTTTTAACCAAATTTCCTTTCACTTCTTAAAACCTGCAAAGATGATTATGAAGTATCTGGGAGAAACAGATACATCTTCCCTCCTTAAAAACTTACCACTATGCTCCAGTATAGGTATTTGTATGTTTAGACATTCATATGTACTCTACACTTTATTTTTATTCAGTATGAAATCAGCAAAGCAATCTATTTCGTCTCCTTTTCATCAGTTCTAAAGACATGCAGGCAACTTTTCTAGCATGCAAATTTAATGGTGAAGCTACCTGGTTTCATATTTACATTCAGACTTCTCATTTTAATGGCATTACGAAATTAACAAGAAAAGCAAGAAGAAAATACTATTAGCATCCAGAGAAGTGATCATATGCTTCGCTTTCTTTCACCACAACAAGCAATGGAAAGAGCAAGATTAAAGCCCACAGTAGGGATATCATTTTAGAGCTATTCAAATACAGAGATGCTAAATGATCATACCTCAGCTGTACATGCCTATTGCAACTCGTGTTTCACTTCCCAAATATACTGGGTTTAAAACAGAGCAGACTGTAGTCTTGATAACATCTGCTACAACAAATAACAAAAAAAAGAGTGTGAAGTCTGATGAATGTTTAAACAGAACATTTTTTATGGATCAGCTAAATCTTTTCTGCTTTTTAATTAAAAGTAAAGAAAATGGAACTTAATTATCCTGTAAAGATTAGCTTGTGGGCATCTTCCTGTAAATTACTTCTAATTGAAAGCAAATTGTCAAGTGACATTCAAAGTACTGTCCTTTAAAACACAGCTGTTCTACTGCTGATTTCAGTACATTACAGTGCTTTCTTGTTACAGTAAGGCATATTTGAATATATTAACAATATGACTGAGTTTGTATGGATTTCCATTTAGTATATCTTAATCACACTCCCTCCTCCAAAACTCAGAAGAAAAATTACATACCTTATTGTACCAAATATCCTAAAGTAATTTCTCTTTGCCTTTCATTTTGAAGCTTATCGGTTAACCACTGACTAACATGTGCCATGGGTAACCAACCAGTATTGGCTAGTAGCCCGCTAGCCAGCCTGCTAGCTCAATTAATCTTACTGCCAGGAATCAATTTACTAGCAAAAATATTTTAAATATTTGAAGCAATTTCAAGTAGTTTTATTCTATCAAGTACAAGCTGACAATTTACATTCCATTTTTCTTTAAGTTAAATTTATAAATTCATGTGACAATATCCGAAATATTTTCATAGTGAATAATTAACACTCAAAGAGCAAGACAAAACTATGGAACGTTAGAATGTGTTTATTGAATATATTCAATGGTTTTGATAAACCACTTAAACAGGACTTATTCTACTTGGAACTCAACCCAAAAACCAGTTACTATCCTTTATTAAATCTTCTTTGAGACTGCAAGCTTTCATTTGGATGGATTAGATTTCAGCCTTCTCCTTGCACATGTACCCACCTATCCCAGAAAAAGCGTTGTTTTAGCCTACAACCATAAACAAAGCCAAAACCAGAGAGATGCAAATTTCACATTTCTACAAAAATTACTGCAACATTTGGCATTTCTAGTGTCATCCTCCCACTTTTACAAGTTTTACTGCCTCTGTGGCAGTTAAAATAGATTCTTAAAACTTTCATTTGAAAACTGTAATACTTTTTACAGTATCAGTTTTGGAAAGCAGGTCTACAGGTGAACAGGAGGGGCTTAAGAAGGGTGTTCAGAAATGTTTGTTTCAGACGGCAATAAGTACTTCTTGCATATTAGAGCTGTGACAGATGACCAGTTGCACAGTTTACCAGCACAGTGCTAATGGTGGGCTGGGAGATGTGGGAAAGGGAGAGCTGGAAGGAAGTGACCAAGGCATCCCTTGTTTTTTTCTCAGAACCAGCTGCACATGCAGTACGGTCATTTTATAAGGAAATGGTGGTATCACTGGCAACTTACTGCTTGTGAACCACTCACAATATTTCCCCTCCTCTTTTTATCTCCAGAATGCATGATACATGCCTTGTGGCTCTCAGCCAAATTCAGACCCATGTGCATACTTCAAAGGATTAGCATTTACCACACTAGAAAGGTATTTATAAACATGCAATGTCATCACTAGATTTGGGAAAAAGCATTCATTCCGCTGTTACTTTATATTGAAGTTGTAAATATTAACCTAAAATAGCAAAAATTAAAAGCATAATTTTAATAAGATATTAATTCTATTTGAATTTAGTATCTTTGGTTTCCTATCAGACTTATATATCAGAACAACTTAATAAAAATAATTTAAAAAAACTTAAAAACATGTAGGCAAATTTTTATTGTATCTTGGTTTCACTTCCCAAATGTAATGTTAATTTTTCCCGCAACATACACAGGAATGATACAAGGAAGAAAATGATCTTGCATTACATTCTAAAATCAATGAAACAGATGGTTAGTCATACTTGTTGTAGAAGTAAAATTAGAAAGATTCTACTGTATCCTGCATAAAATACATTTAAGTCTCTAAGATGTGAATATCCAGTATATTCTTAAAAGCATTGGTTTTCAATCTTATCTGCAGCTGTGCTAGAAGGACATCCTACATGATCAGCAGTTGGTGTCAGCCATAAGAAAGCAGCTAATGTCCTCACAATCATTACGCATTGTAAGCACTGGAGTAGTCACCTAAGTCAAGATGATGAAAAACCATTGATTACTTGTTCTTTGAGGTTAAACTTCAAAATCTAAGATACGTCAAAATAGACTAGTAGTGGTTCTTGCCATGTTCTCTAAAGAACATTGGAAATCAAAGCCAATAAAGATTTATGCAAGTAGCACAAGTCATTTCTCAGTTAAATTAGAACACTATGAAAGTTCAGTTTCATCATGTTGTAATTACTGAGGCCCTTTCCTGCTTCTGATACCTCAAGAAAAACATACGTGCTACCAGGCCATGCCTCATCAGCTTCATCACTAATGTCCATGGGCTCGGCCAACAGACTTGTCTGTAGGTTACAGTACCGACCAGAAGACATGCAAAATAGAGTACTGAAGCTAAGTCTAAAAATTATTTAAGATACTTACTCTCCAAAAAAATTCCTGAGAAAATGACCTCAAATTAAAATGCCCTTCTGACATTCCCACTCCAATATTTCATTTTTTCCCCTCTTTTTCAATACAAAATTCAACACAGCACAGCCAGGGCAGTGCACGGGAAGTGCAGATAGGGGGAAGCAGATGCCGAACTTTGTAACTACATCAGAGGTATTTTTATATTTTAATTTACATCTGGTTGGTTTCTGCAGCAATGTTCTGCATAATCCTTTGGCAAGACAGCTAGGCATTACTTTTGTTCTGACATCTATCATGAAAAGAAGACAGGAAACTGATAATGCACTTTAAAGGAACAGAGGTCCTCGAAGGTTACATAGAGAAGCCTTCTCAGACCTAAGGGGAAATATCTTTTCTTAAGAGATGTTAAAAAGTAACAAAAAACAAAAAAAACCCCACACAAAACAAGCAAACAAAATCCATGCACAGCTCAATGAAGACCCATATGCCTGTCACTAAATGACAGCTAATCTTGGGCAGTAAGTAGATTTAGGAATTAAAAAAATAATCTGACAAATCGTTCAAACCTGGGGGAGGAGCAAAGGTATTAACAGAAGTTTCTCAAAATATGTAGCACCAATGGTCAAAAGTAGCACGATGAACCTGTGTATAAAAGGTGCCCAAGCAGCTGAATATGTCCCAGAAATCCTTGAGGAGCGTTCTTATAAAAAATACAGTTAAAATCGGAATCAAATTTCATTTCTTTGTCATAAGCCAGATATTTCACCATCACTATTTAATTTTTTCCTAAGATCAGGTGGGCACTCAACTTTTTCTTTGAGGAAAAATGAAAATAAAAACCTTAAAAGTATTTTAAACAATATTCAAACTTCAGACTGCAGACTTGCATGACAGTTTGTCTACAAGCAAATCATAAATTTACTCTTTCTTTACTATTACATACAGGGCCAAGACTAAATCAAACAGCATAGCCAAAGAAAGATACTGTTTTTAGGAACCCTTATTCAACAGAGTAGTAAGGAACAGGTAAATCTCACAGATCTACCACACAAAGTATTAACTTTTCCTTCTTACTAAAGATTAGAAATTTATGGTTATTTCTTCTCTTTTCATGGGGGATTCTCTAGTATGGATATAAATCGGCCTATAAAAATATTAATCATTCTACTACTATTACTACAGTCTTTATCATTCTTATACATTTATTGAATTATAATGCTATTTTAGGAACATTAAGAGACAATCATAGATTATTTTTTTTTACTTTTAGTAAACGGAAACTGGGATTATTTATGTTATTACGCTATTTCCTGAACAGCACAGAGCTACATCACTCACTGTGGAAAAGAGATCTACATGAATGTTTGACCACCAGCTTGAATATATCATAGATGCCATAAATCCAAGCTCCAAGCTCTGTCTTATAAGGTACGATAGACTTTGCAATATATTCTCCTATCCTCTGCTCCCATTTTAGTGAAAGAAATAATCAATTGAAGCCTTTGATCTCCACAGAAAGCAGTAGATTTGAAAAAGGTAGAATTTAAATGTTTTCCACAGTTCCTCCTATCCAAACACCAAAAACACAGAATTCACACGCAGAAACAACGTAGTACTTCCAAACTGTGAAGTAGGTGATTTTTCAGTAAAATCTGCAAGTGTAGTAGTTTTCATAAACAAAAGGTAGGGATCAAAACCGAGAACTTTCCTATTTGGATTTGGTTTTTCAGGCAGTATTTGTGGTATATTAATCCTGCCTAAGACAGTAGCATAGCATCAAGGAATGTGCAAGCCTTAAATGTCTTTTTTCATTAAAGCCAGATAATCAAAATCCTTGTATCATATGCAAAAATGCACTGATAAACATTTTCACATACAATTCTGCTTCTGAAAGAAAATGAAGCCTACAAATTAGGACATGTCTACTGCAACTTGACATTCCCCATATGATTAGGCTATCAGTGCTAACAAACAATTATTCAAGATTCTTTGGCAGTGTAACAAGAAAGAAGAGAAAAAAATCCCCCCAAAATCAACCTCAAAATTATATGACAAATACAAGATCTTAAAACTTTTCCTAGTTTCCGGAGTGGCCTGTCTGGAATCCTCATCACATTAATGGACTTACATGCAGGCATACACACGTATGCGCACACTGATTTTCACATGTCTAATTGCTGGACTTGAAAAACTGTTGATACACAAGGATAAGAACTTAGTCCTCACCTTAAGGGAGCTAACGAGAAGAAGCTTCCTTATGTGGCTTCACGCAAATGGCAATCTGAATATTTGAACAACATTTTACTGTTAATTAGAATTATTACATACATTCAAGTTTTACAAATGCTAACATCTGTAAACTCTTTTTATGCTGAAATATCTGGCTCCTGGTCATTTTTTTACTGATTTCTTTGGAAAGTTATCTTTTCTGCTACAGAACAAAATAAAAGCTCTCAAGTAAGACCCTGAGAGAATAAAAACTTATTGATATCAAGTAAAATACATCTACATAAAATTTTAATTTCTACATAGGTTTAGTTGGTTGGTTTGTTTTTAACACAATCCACAGTATGGGGAATGTCTCTGTAAAAAGTTTTAAGATAGCATTAGCAGAAACTTCACCTTTGTAGGGAGAGATAATCTGAAATTCATATTATCCATCACTAAGTCTTCCACTTGATGCAACTCTGTAATACGCCCTTACAGGAGATTTGTACCCACAAAGTCCTTACAGGCGTTTTCACATCTACTCCTACACTGTAGAGATTGTTCTATATCAAACTTTCATGGAGAAAAGGCGGCTTGCAGTACGGCAAACTATACGCCAATTCTCCAGCTGGAGGCTGAAATATAATCAATACTCTAATATCCTCCTTAAGAACTGTGAGGGATCGTATTCTCACTTTCAGAAACTGCTGAAGAGGAAATATTTGTTTTCAGTGTTCTGACATCGATTATACCTCTTAGTTACAAATTAAAAATTCTTATCAGAATTCTTCAGTTTCCAAATACATGCATGTAGCACATGGGGAAAATACTGAGTATATGAGCACATTAAAAAAAAAATTAAGAAAAAAAATGAAGAATTTGGGTTACATGCGCTTCCTGAGCTACTAATAACTGCAAAAGGTTTATCTTCTCATAATACCTTTATTATAGATCAATGTCTACTTCATTAAAGAGAATGTTGTGTATGCTATCAAGTTTAAAAATGTTATGTGGGGTAGCTTTTTGCTACATGAACTACTGTTTACACAGTTATTCTCCATACTTATACCTACACAGCCAGGCTGCCTTAAAAATATTCTTTTCAAAAATCGAAGTTTTCACACATTTCACTTCTCAGACTGGAGTATGACTGCTGGGCTATGTGAAGAAACAAATGCATACATCAGTCAAAGAACCATGAGGGAATAACCCTCCTCTTGGAAGAAGGGTTTGCAATCACAGATAAAATTTGTAAGCGCTCCTTCTAGCAATGCAAAGTACTTAATATTTTGTCACAATCTCGAAGTGCAAGAATGGACAAAGGTACGATTCACAGAAAAATACTGTGTGTATGTCTATACAAACACAATGCAACAATTAGAAAATACTTTGTCCTAGATCATGCAAACATCATAAATTCTGAATTTTTAAGGACTGCATATGCGTGCTTTCCATCCCATTTCACCTTCTTCCAAAATTACACTCTTAGAGTAATTTTGATCCATAATATCAAGAAATAACTTGCTTGTAAAAAGTCTTAGGCCAAGATAACCATGATAAAAATGCATTTAGTTTATATGTTTTTCCCTCCTCTGAAAAAAGTCTCCAGTTATTCTAATTATTTCTACCTTTTCTTCTAACAAAACAACTTGATATATTTACCTAGGTTCCATGTTGTATCTCTCATATAGCAATTTAACTACATTTCCAATATTTAAGCCAGTAACAACTGCTACCAAAACCACTGCATGCTATCATGTTAAGTAATCACACAAAATAGCATGTAACAGACTTCTCAAAAGTCTTGACTTCTGTTAAACTTTCTCTCTGTTCATGTGCACAGTAATGGACAGCTGAAGTAGCACATTTTGATATATAAGGACAGTCTGGAAAGAAAAAATAAATCACTGAGCAATTACACAAACATTCAATAACTCCGAATTAAGATATAACAACAGTTATCCTTCTATATAAGTAGGAATATGTGTGACGGAAAAAAGTTCATATTTGGTATCTGTACCTTGAAAGTATGAAGTAAGTGCTTGTAGCAGAAGGATCACCTTTGGAAAGAATAAAAAAAAAAGGATATCTTGCATTCAGCATCCTAGCATGTTGTTCTGGGTTCCAGATATTATAAAAAAAACCCCACAACAGTCACAAAAAGCTCCCCCAAAAAGCAGTAAAAAAACCCCAAACAAGCAAAAAAATCCAACAGAAACACATACGTACTTTAGAGTTCAATACTGATCTGACTACCAGTCTGATTTTTGGGCGCCTGTTTGCAGATGCGGTAGAGTTATCAATCCGAACAGACACACAATCCGGGTCCAATGTCACTTCTCCTCATTATGTTAATAGTTAATACATGCAAATGAAAACACTCTAGCAATTTGATTTCTTTGAAGATAGTTTGCATATTGTCTTAGCCATAATGACTGTACACTTCTCTCAGCCTCGATTTATGCAAGGGTAGTTTAGTTCATTTTTATCAGCTCAAGTTCATTTTGGCTGCTACTGGAATGCATGCATGTGTTTCTTTTTTACCTTTCACCTAATTACCATTCAGGTACCATAAGCAGATTTTTCATGCTATTGGTGTTTTTCTTAATTAAGAAACAAATGAATTCTCCCTAGCAAAAAAAGATGGAACAACAGAATAAGATGCCAGAGGCTGATGTTCAGCTTCTTAATTGAAGCTGCTTCATTGTTAGGTGTCTGTTATGAGGGGGCAGAAGTGTCATGAGTTTATTGTGACTAGTATAAAAATAAAATCATAAATAGTACTTTTAAAATTACAGATTAATATAGGAATTTTAGCTTTACAGGCATAACTCAAGAAAAATGTTCTTCCTTCCCTTTAGGAGAATAAGTTCTTTGAGCATAAATTATTCTTCACATCTGGAAAGCCCCAGGTTGTAATCCCAGCCCAGAGTGAATCCTTTCTTTTTCCTTTGTCTATTATCTGCACCCTGCTTGTGTGCTCATGTTGTTCAATTAAGGAGGTACCTGAATTTACCAGTGAGTGTAATTTTGTTTCTTTTTCTTCATCCTTTCAGCAAAGTGAGTCCCTCTCATTCTCTATCCCTCTTCTTCCCCCAGCCCCACCCTGTTTAAACCATGCTTTTCTGCTTCTTTTAAGTGCTAGGTTTTCCCACACAATCAAAAACATCACCACCACTAGCACTTGTAAGAAATTAATGACAGTATGCTAGTCCAGACAATATTTCCCTACTGAAATTATAGTTATTAAACAAGAAATTTAGAACTTCCAAGAACTGAGGCCTCCTCAGAATGATGCATTCTTCTTCTAACATACAGTCCATATACTAAACCACGGATCCCTAAAAATACACAGCACATGCCACAGGAATAAACTGAGAGATGATTTGGTCCCAGAGTTTAAAACTGTAATACAGGGTCAAACATCAGCTTTAATGCAGGCACCACCACTGACATCTTATTTTTAATGAATATATATTAATTGTGCAAAGACTGGAAAGCAAATATCTGACAAAGTCTTCTGAGAAGTTGAGATTAAATCCAACCACTCCTTGTGGACTCTTAATCTCTGCCCGTTTCCATAGGAATTATAAGAATGTACGAACTACAAAATAAGTATCTTCCCACCACCCACTCACTCACAAGAAACTAACTCACTTCTCCATTCAGACAATTTTCCATTATATAAAAAGGGGAATGCCAGGAAAAGGATGAAAACCAGAAATATTTTTAGTAAAGTATTAACTATAGATCAATTTTGAGATAATCCATATCATACTGAAGGGAAGCACTGCATATTGTCTTAAATACAAACAGATCTGTTTCCAACAGAGATCAGTCTTCTACAGAAAATCTCTGTTATTTTCTCCATCTGCTTTTATGCATGGTGTTGGAAACACAAAATGTTTAATTTATTTTCTGTTTAATTAATGCTATGATGCAATGGGTTTGATCAATATTAATACTAAATTGATGTTCCTGTTGATGTAAAATATGTGTCATAAGGCAGTGATAGATGTATTTTGAAATGGAAACTATGGAAATGTGTTAGGACTTTTTTACTCCCACTTCCTTCCTTCGAACATTTGCTGGAGGTTGGTTTTTTTTTCCTCTCAGCCAGTGAAAGCTAGATCCAACACACAAAGCAATTTAACGGTATGCTGCTTCTATTTATAAGTCTTTGCTTTTCCAAAGAAGAATAGTACATTTTCAGATTTTTTTCTTCTTAAAATATACAAAGATGAGAATCATCACGAAGAAATCAGATACCATTTTGTTAATTTTCCTACTGATTTTATACATGCATTTCCTTAAGGTTAACTGTTCTTGTTTTACAACACGAGGCAAGAATAAAATCAAGCCTCATGTCAGTAGTTTTAATTTACAAAACTCTGCTGGTAGTCTCCATACAGTGAACAACAAACCTTAGCTCTTCTCCGACTGGACTCCTCCTTCTGCCTATCTGCTGCAGTCTCAGCTTCGTTTTCCCTCTCAGTCAGTCTCTGACCTCCTCACATGGTGTCCGTGCCAAATTCTTGGCATTGGAAGTGAGGGGGAAGAGGCCATACCATAAGCGTGTTGATAATGAGGAGATAGAAATAGAAAACCAGCTGGATTGTCCTAATAAAGTATGTCTGGGACTCAGAGACACAACAACTCCCTGTTCAGGTCACTGTTCAGCATTTTAACCCTTTGCATTTCAGCTTGACCTTTCACTGATCTCGATTAAATTATGAAATTAACATTTAATATGAAATTGTACTTGAAAATTTCACTTTGATTTCAATGAAACCTATGACCTGTTTCTATCTAACTGTATTTTAATTATGTCATTTTCGTCTCAGACATGCAAGTCAGTCATGAAAGATTTTTTGCTCACTGTTTTTCTTCTTTTCTGTTATCTTAAAAATGCCAATGATGAAGTATGTCTTGGATGACTGACACAATTCAAGAGCTTTCTATAACACTAATGTAATAAGTTATTGGTTTCTCTTCACATCAGTTATTAAGCACTGGAAATAAAATAGGTGCTAATATACACAAAAAACCAGCCACCCTTCCTTTAGCTACATCGGTGACCCCTTAGTGCTAAGAAATCCCTATTTAAGCTCATTTGATTCAATCTTTTTGAATATCACACTCCAGGAGTTCACCACACACCCTCATATTCATTTAGAGCAGTGATAAGGCCGCTTAGATATATTTTAAATCAAGAAGGGAGAAAAATAAACTTTGCAAGTTTGTTTTTCCTTCTTAGTCACACTTGGAATCTTCTTCACAGAGTTCTATCAAGCAAAAAGGGCACAAATCCAATGCCCTTAAAGTCATAAATAAGATGGCCAAAACAGCTTTTATTATTAAGCTTGTTTGCTCTTGCTATTCATTCTCCAATGACTGATCGCACAAAACAAAAGTAAAATGCCAGATATAACACTATTAAGGAGGAAAGTACTTGATTTCTTGAAAAAATTGCTGTTGAATTCAATATGGCATAACTTCAGCAACTTTGCTGAAAGAATTTTACTTATTTAGAAAAGAAGTATTCCAAAACTACTTATAGAAATTGTGAATCAAAAGATGTAATTTCCTAGCTGTTATGAGACAGCAATACTATATCTGATGACACATTTTTAAAGAAACAAAACGAACCTCACTTGAAAAAGGGCTAAGATACGAATAATGTTTTGTAGGGGGATTGTTTTTTGCTCTAGAAATATTATTCAAAAAAGCAAAATAATAACTAATTTACAGACAATAAAACAAATCTAGGTCTTACTGCTTATAATAATGAAGAGCAAATAAAACATTGGCATTCAATTGCATTTCCTCTACAGTAACATATATATATAAGTCCATAACAATAGTTATATTTCCAATCCCTAAGTCACGGCCAGCAGAAAACTGAGGTGTATTTTTCTATCCATTCCTACTTACTGGGAATTTTTAAAAGTGCATCAAATGTCAAGTGAGATGACTGAAAACAGTGCCTTTTCCCAAATTTATAATTCCCAAATTTACACTATTTACCCAAATAATCATTACTGACTTTTTCCCATGTGCCTAGTGCAACAAGAGTGTACAAGGTTAGCCTAATTACTCCATCTAATAGAACCCAGGGAGGGTCACATGGCACTACTTTTACATAATTTCTGTTAATTCAGCAAATTATTGGCTTTTGGAGTTCCTCAGGCGATACAGGCAGACCAGCTTTTGAGACCTATTTATTTCTTTATTTCCTACATATATTTCTGAGAATGCTAACGTCAAAGACCTAGCAATCGTTTCTTTGGCCTGGCTTTCCTTTTATTTTTTTTTTAAGAGATACTTCTACAACTAGAAAACTTTCTGTAGAGAAACTGTACTGCATTGAGTAGAACAGGTCTCAAATGGCCTTGATTGTATTCCATGCTCTGCCAGTACCCACCTGATAAGTAATTTCCAGTCTCTGGCTTAAAATTTTGCCAGAAACTAATTATACTGATTGTTCTTCAAAGATGAAAAATTCATAGCAGCAAACTATTATTACTTATCAAATGATAAGGTAATGTAAGGTAAGTACACATAAGATTCTCACTAAAATTCAACTGAGTCTGTCTACAAATTCCACCTACAGTTTACTTTCTATTACCAGCCATGAACATAAACAACCCGGAAATCACTTTGCATTAACAGAGTATATATGGCCTTACCACTGCTGCTTGGTAGCTTTCTATTAATACCAGAAAGAGACCAAGAAAAATGAAAAGACCATATATCCATTATTAAGAAATATTTAGTCTACACACTATGAAATGTGTCTTCCTGTTATTCTGTCAAAATATAATTCTAATAGTAAGGTCACCAATGCTGTATCTCAAAATTTAGTCTGTTACTCAACAGCAACTGTTCTACTCCATTGCATGAACTTAAAATTACAATGAGCAGAGCATCATTAATGTGTAATACCAAACAGAATTCAAACATATATTCCACTAATTCCACATGCTTCACTAATAAAGTATTATTTCATACAAAAAGCAGGATATTTAACACAAACATTCCTGAAGTTCCTCTCAAAAGATGCTTCATAACTGAGCACCAAAATACAGACATCAGGTGTCTACATTTCTTAACACTTCACACAGAAATGCAATTACACATTGCAAGTATCAAAATATATTTGGATATTAAATCTATTAAAGCTATCAACAATTATGACTTACAGATTTTCAGTGTTCCTGTACATAGTGCAAAAAAGTTCTATGTTTTCCCCTCACAAAAGAAAAGGAAGAAAGGTATTATGATGTCTTATATTCCCTAGGATCAATTATTTCATTCTCTTTGCTCTCAAATGAACAAATAGTGCTTCCCTGTTCATATTACTTCTTTTCTAGGAAGAGACAGAACTGCCACCAATTTTTTAAGCTTTTTCTCATGTTTAACAGCATTCAAGTCATCCTTTACAAAAACTGAAACATAAAATAAATAAACAAGAATACAAAAGCAAATATTCAGTACCTTACATGAGAACAACTTAGAATGTAAAAGCTAAAGCATAAAACTCAGGACTTTTTTTTTGGTGAAAAACTTAAAAACAATGAAAAAAACAGATGACCGCATATGGCCAAAATAGTATTCTATGAATAATTCAATGTGAACTAAGTGTTACACAATAACTTGGTTCCCATAAATACATTTTATTTTCACTGAATCTTATATTCTAGTTTTCAAAACATCATGACTCACTTCCATGCAAAACTTTCTGCTCCTGCCAATTTTATTTCATCTGTGTCCACTCCTTATAACGGTACACAGAAATGCAAAGTCCTTCGTTCACAGTCTTGTTTTATATCACTTCTATTAGCAAAATTATTCACAATCTTCATAAACATGGTCCAGTTTTCCATAATATGCATGCATTCTTTGTAATGTTATACTGTTACACATTCTGGTGCGTTATAAATGAGACCTATATAAAGCAAGTAATTAGGCATACCTTGAAGATGCATCATCTTTAAGGTGCAAAAAAACCCACCAGACTTGGCGTTGGCCTTGGTTGTTTTTTTGTTGGGTTTTTTTGTGTTTTTTTTCAAGAATAATCTGACTAGGCACAACAGTCTGCATAAAAATGACTGGCATCTTAAAATCCTTCAGAATGTAAAACATCTGACATGTATGAAAGAGCAACTGGTTTTGGCATAGCAGTCCAAAATTTCAAAACTTACAATAAAAACCAACGGGATATAAACCGTGCATGATTGCGCCTATAATAGCAGAACATTAAGATCTAAGAGACATATCTATTTCCAAGACAAAATTTGACATCATTAGTAGCAGCTTAACAAAATAGGCACAGCATACTCTTCAAGTTCAGAGGTTTCATTGTAGCTACCCTATTTATGATCTTGCTATAAAGTAAGATTTTAATCTAAATTGAAGTATTTCTGAAGGTCTTCTGGAAGACAGCAAGGAAAAACTTCCAAAAGCCACACCAGGCTGTTTAACACACATTAAAGTCCAACATATATAATACATTTGTATTATTAAACACATATGAAAATTTCAAGTAAAAGGAAGATAACAATATAGCTGAGTGACAGAAGTGATTAGGAAAGAATCCGGATACTACTCCTAATAGCACTAGTTAGGGCGTATTATTAAGTGACTTCAGCAAGAGCTGTAGGTGTTGAGAGTCTCCTCATGTCAGGCATCAATATCTAATGATAAAAATAAAATAAAATAATAAAAAACCCCATCAAACCACCAAAAATATGGCTTGAGAAGTATGGACCACAGTCGGAAAAATAAAATCAAATTTTCATTTTTCCTCTCTTGACATGGAAATAATATTTCCAGAGCTTGTTTGTTTCAAGGGTTCTGCATAAGATACAGCATACAAATTCCTTGAAAAATTCAAAAATAATTGCTTCATATTTTCAAGCTACTTGCTTCTGAATGTCTTTACTGTAGCATGGGTTTTTTCTTTAAATAAAGTAAGTGTATTTCATACTGAACTGCTACTGTAGATCAAGTTTCACCCCTGAATTCATACTAATTCTCACATATAACAAGACACATATATACACACATTTATTTAAGTGAGCACAATTTTAATATATTCTTTAAAAGGATATTGTTAAAAACAGTTTTTAAGTTCAAATTAGTACGCAAAACACTGACATTCACACAGACACAAAAAAATCTATTTAATTTGTGACTAAATAATTTTAGGGATTGTTTTCCTGAAATGACCTCTTATAAAGATGGTTATTCAAATAGTTTCTTGAAAATACAAATTGCCATTGAAGAACCATGTATCGGTTTAGTTTTCAGTTCATCACCAAGTAATACCATCTGCATCTTGGTACTTTTAGTAACAGGAACATATGTCCACTAAGAAATGTAAAAAGAGTAGCAAACTGATTACAATGCATTTTAAAGTGGTTTTTTTTATAACAAAATGATATTTTAATAATAAATGTGATTAGTCATCACCAATTATTTTTTATACTTTTTAACGTCCCTGCAAATGAAATTCATATCACTGCACAACTCAGCACTTCAGTAAATAGCATTCTGGAAGAATGTAGGGCTAGACTAACGTAAAACTGCACCCAGTTAAACATAAAATACAAGCCAAAGGTGCAATTATTTTCCTGATGGCATCACATGAATCCATATTATCCAAAGATTTTTCTATGAATGCAAAAGTGGGTTTTCAGCTTCAAAGACATCTACATCAGAACAAACTAGGCGTGACTCTACTCTTATGCTGGTATTGCAGAGTGTGAGGTGTACCATGCCACAAATTACTCTCATGACTTAAAACAATTTTTTAAGCGTAGCAAGAATAACACTCCAAATGTTATTTTGGGGTTTTTTTCTCATTTGTCTTATAATGCAAAGGCCTTTGAAAACAGTGTTTTGATTGACCATTTATGATGAAAAATAAATTTAGCAACAATTCAATACTTGAATTTCATCTTCTTTCTCTACAGTGAAAACTTCTGAACCAACAGTCAAAGAATGTCAAGATGAATGTCAGACTAATCAAAGCAGTCGTAAGCTCCCCAAAGCACACTCCCACTTAAATGAGATTTCCTAAGCTGTAGGTCTAATCATAACATTACTAAGTCTAGCTGGCCTAAGTAGCCAATTGTTACTCTGTATTTGTAAGAATTACTGCTCTTGATTATTTTGGCTACATGAATTTTTTCCCCTTTTTTATTCATGAACCCTCACTTTCCTCTCTGAATAATAAAATGGGTCTGAGTTATATACCCTAGAGCTGTAAAACTCCCAAACAGGAAACAGAGCATGCTACCATCCCTGGTCAGAAGCAAGTATCACACTTGGAAGATTAAATATAGCTTTTTTCAATTTTATTAAGTATGAAGTTACAGCTGGAAAAACTTCAGTACAAGATGTTCAAAAAGAACTACTTATTTTCTGACGCAACATGTTTGTCCCAGAAAAACAGATGAAAATCTGAACCCCATCTGCAAATTATACATGGGGTTTTACAGCTTATTTCACACCACTTGCAGTAATGTTGTGAGAGCTCAGCATAATAATGCATGAAAACCCAACAAAGCTCCGATGCTAAAGGGATGCACCATATTATATTAATAAAAACAGAAGCAGCTCTTAAACACTTCCAGTCGTGTCTTAAATCTGTGTTCATAAATATTTCTCTAGGCTTTGAGTTCTGTGTTTTAAAACATGCCTTTTACATATATCTCAAAAGAGGATTATAAAATAGTCAGGACAAAACTGTGTATTTCTTGAGTAAGCTTTTTTTTATTATTATTTCTTAGATGAAACAGGTACCTACAGATTAGATGGTAAGAAAATAACCTTTCTTGAAGTATAACTAATCACTGTTCAAATGACCACCAGTTCACCTACACTGATCACTTATTACTGGTAGCACTCCAGGTTATACTACAGGTTCTTTCATACTGCATTCCAGCTATACTATCAGCAATACAGCACCTTGCAGAATTCATCTTACTGATATTAAGCCAGCAGCATTAGCCGAGACCCAACTGTCCTTTGGAGATGTGACCCTTAAAACTCAGAGAAAAGCGATACATTATAAAGGATTTCCAGAGAGTATCAAACTGTCCAAAAATCTAAATTCAAATCCAAGCCGTCCAAATTCCAATTCTGTGGCAACTGTACACATTTTCATGGCTGCATTGAAAATCTTTTTCATTTAAAAGCTATTATGTCTTGATTTTCATTTACACATTTTTTCCCCTTCTGTGACTATTACACAGAGGGTGCTAATTGTAAATGTACTTTAAAAAAAAAAAAGGAAAAAAACAGAAAAACCCATAAACACTCAGCTGTACATGGTACGGTTATAAATTGATTAATGATCTCCAGTTCAAAAAAATACATTTCACATAAATTTACTTTAATGATATTTAAGTATACCATGCTAATTGCTCTTAATCTAGTGAAAAATATATACTTCTGTATATGAGGGAGATTGTGCTATCCTGCAAATAATGGGTCACAGAATAACAGTATTTCACAGGCTTAAATTAATTTATCCGCAATGTTTAATTACAATCACTCAATATATATATAATATAAGCAGTTGCAGTGACAAATTTATCATTTTTTTAAATCAGAATGTTCACAAATCATGTAACACTCGAAATTATGATGTTTTAAGTAAACAGAAAAATTAAATACCAAAAAGTTATTTCTGTAATTCACTTGTCCAATGGGTATACTTCCTCTGTCTTCATTCCCTTCTCTCACAACTTACTGCCTTATTTTTGTATTAATACCACCAGATTACTTGGCCTTTCAATGCACCATGAAAAGTTAAGTCTTATAAGTAAAGAAAAACATAATCCAATACCCCACCTTGTGGGAACCCAGCACGGCTGACACTACACAGAAACCGACCTTTTTGTCCTTCAGACTTGCTACCAGGCCCCATCTTCTATCGCAAAAGCCAAATCATCTGATCCCAAACTAACTGTCAACTGCTTGTGATGGCGGGGAAGCCAGACATCAATCAATCAGTTTTTATCAGAGCCACTCTTCGTTTTTCTGTTGTGCTCATCTTATCATCTGACCCAGTTGTAGCCCTGACTTCAGAAGCTTAAGTAACTTGATGACAAAATATGCATCTGTTTGTCCAAGATGCACATTGTTAAGGAGTACAGTTGTATTTTTAGCAACTAGCTAATATTTTTTTCCAGATAAACTGTCAAATATTTGAGATTTTTCTCAGTTCACAAGTATTTTAGTGTTCATTAAAACACTATGACGCACTTTTGAAATTACTATCAAGCACATTGGTTTTGGTTTGTGGTTTGGTTTTGTGGTTTTGGGTTTTTTTTAAATAGAAATATACATGCATTTTCATTAAAAAATTAGGCAGTTTCCCTAAAAACTGAAGTTACTAACAAGCCAAGGGTCCTCAGGGGTATTAACATACAGAGCACCATTCAACTGTACTCCAACAATGTTGGTATGAATATGGATTACTGACACATTAAAACCACCCCAAACAACAGTATGAACACTTTTTTTTTTTCGGCATTCTACAAAACTAGAGCATTTTGCCTACTTCCACTCTGAAATGGATGAGGTACAATTAGCACACAATACTGAAACACCAATCTGACTGAAAGCTTTCAAAAATGATGTTACTGCTTCCAAAAGTAATTTCATACACATTTATTAATTGAGGACTGTAACATTAGAAGGAGGGAGGAAGCAGGGGCGTTTTTTTAAAAACATCGCTGCCAGTTCAGCTTTGATAATTTTACCATTGTCTTCACAATTGTACCCTAGCTTCATGCATCACTTACAGAAGGTTCATTTTCTTTGCATAAAACTGCACAAAATGTACTATAAGAATCCTTGCTGTACTACTACAAAATGTTTTGGAGAAGGGATCTTTACTGCCATCTAATATGAAGCCTGAATAGGAAAGTGTAAAGGGAAGACAAAACCTTTGGATCTGTGGAACATACACCTAATTTCCAGTGGATCTGATGTCTTTGTAAAATATTTTTCTGGATATCATATAAACATTAATTTTCATGCCTGAAAATAGAAATATAATCAAATACTAAGTACTAAGTTTCTAATGATGATCACAGTTACAGGAGTGAAATACGGCACTTCCTTTGAGGCTTGTGCTGTAACTACGAAAGTAAAAAAAAAATCACCCTCTATAAAATTTCTTCTCAGCCTAAATGAACACCTTCATGTATCATCAGAGAAAGTATTTTCAAGATTATTCCATTTCAGCAGAGAAAATCTTTACAACAGACACACAAAAAGACTTCTCTCACCATTCTGTGAGGAATTTCTTATTTTACAGTATAATTCAATTTGTTCTCATCTGGACACTGGGAAAAATTTTTTCACAGAAAGGGCCATTGGGCACTGGCAGAGGCTGCCCAGGGAGGTGGTTTAGTCACCTTCCCTGGAGGTGTTTAAGGCACGGGTGGACGAGGTGCTTAGGGGCATGGTTTAGTGTTTGATAGGAATGGTTGGACTCGATGATCCAGTGGGTCTCTTCCAACCTGGTTATTCTATGATTCTATGATTCATTAAAAATCACTTTTCGGTAATAATTGCAAGAATATTTAAAAAGTAGTTTCATTTTTCTGTATCATTTTTGCCACAACAATATGTATACTTTTACTTTTCATAGATAACATGAAAAGGAATATGTATGGCACAGAGGGGAAAAATCCAAGCCATGGAATTCCTTTAAACATAATGAAAACACTCCATTTGAAGTCAGTCCCTATTCTACTCTATGTTCTAATTTTATGTACACCAAATCATTACACACCATTTGTGGTTGTGTGTATTTTTAAGCTCCTATCCTATACTTATTTCCATATTAACTTTAAGCTCTATCATCAACATGACGAACGAAGTTAAAGAGTGTGTTCCTTAAGTTTCTTACACAATAGGGTTAAAAAGATATGAAAGCCAGTAACAGGGAAAATGTTATAGTATTTTAGTGCAGTTGATATTAATATTATATTCTTTGGAAAGGAAAAATAAGTGTTTGGATTCAAGAAGATTTTACTGTCCTCTGCTATACTGAACCTAAGGTAAAAAGACCGAGTACCATCAAAACAGCTTGTGACATGTAACTTTATAACAGCTAATTATAGACTGTATGCTTCAAGTTTAGTTGTCTGGAAGAATAAAGCCACATCAATCTAGCTCATCTACGTGAGTACAAAGAGTAATGTATGATAAGAAGTTTTAAAGAGATGTCCAAGTAACTCATTAATTACTAAAACATTTTTTATTTTCATTAGTCTGTTATTATATTATATTCACTTTGTTAACATACTGTAATTGAACAAACCCTGATTATAAACATTCCACAAAATGATATGGCAGTATTCAAAATACAAGAAAGTTAAAGGTCAAATTCTAGCTTTATTTACACACTTGTAGTTAAGAAACTACATTAATATAAATAAACATCAAATACACAAGTAAGCTTTGCACTGAATTAGCTCTACAAATATAAAAGTTTTCTGAGGATTACTAATAAAAACACCAACTCACTTCTTCAATATGCTTTAAAATCCTAACCAATTCTCTGAAATATTAAAAAATGTTAGCATTTATGAAGACAATGTTACATAACATCCTTCCTTCTCTTAGAAAACATAGGACATAGAAATATGAGAAGAACGAGGTTAAGACTTATTAAACACATGTAAAAGGAAGACATTTTTCTTTAATCACAATATTTTTAACTTATACAAACTCCTTTCATTATTATGATTACACAAACCATATCAGAAGCTATTAAAATACAACTAAAGATAGTATACATTTATATCAAACCAAATCCCTTTGTCTTTTTTTTTAAAAAAAAAATCTACTGTGACAACTGCCTGCATCTGCTACCAACTCATGATGGCATTACTCTTTCAAAGCATTAGATAAAACTGAATAATCAATGAGATATGTCAATACTGAGAAGTGATTCCTCCTGCAATGTAAGCTTTATGCAAGCATTTGGGTTTTGTTTGGTTGGGATTTTTTGTATTTTTCACAAGAACTCTTCTTCAGTTTTGCAATGTACTGAATTGGATTTATTACACCTGGGATTTCTCAAAACAATATCTGCCTCAGTAAGACACAGACATCTTGTTACTTCACACCTTAGGAATGGAAAAAAAAAAATTCTACACCTACTATGCAGCCAATGACAAGAAGGCAAGCATATTGATACTCTTAATCTACGTCTCAAATATAGCATATCCTAAGGAACTATCAAACAAATAAATATACGCATTCATTTACAAACAACTGGGTAAAGTACACTTGTTTCTCAAAGCAAAACTTGTGCTTGCAGTCGTTAAGTCTTTAAAGCTCTCTTGGAACAAGATTCAGTTGCACTATTGACTATATATACTAAGAAGTCTCAGGTGCATTGTCCAAGATGAGGACTTTCAATAAGCACTTAAGAACATTAAAAAGGGATTTGCAACATGATAAAAACAGCATTATCAATATTTTATTATCACAAAGTCTTGAGATAATTATATCAACCTATAAAACTCAAAAATAACTGTAATCAGACTGTAGTATTCAGATTTTCCATTACATCTATTTGCCTTTAATTCAGGAGCATTGATATTCATTCTCTAGACTTCTCAGACACATTTTGGAATAATCTCTTAAGGGAGAATGCACAGGAAGATGTGCTCCTCCTACTGACTCGTATTCTGTTTCTGCGTTAATTCTATACTTTAAGTGGAATAAATCCTAACCATATATTGTATGGGAGAAGCAATATTACTGCTCAAATGCGGCAGAATTCCCATACTTTCACTTTAAAACTCATTTGTCCAATGCACAAATTACTAAACTGTAAATAGTCCTGACTACACAATTCTTCTCTACTATTGTGTCATCTCAAAAAGACAATTTGACAGTAATGTTAATGACACTCTCTCAGACAAGCCTGTGGGCATTAATATTTAAATCTTACCTATCCTTTGTGATTGGAATTCAGCCTCTATTCACAAGCAAAAACTAAATCAATGTTCTTAGAGTTCAAACTAGATCCCTAAACAGTTTGCCACTCTCCATGGACAGATAAGATAAACTTTCTTTGACCCAAGAGATGAAGTTGCCATGACGATCAGAGAGTCCACTTTCTATATTGATATTTTGCTGATATAACAACAAATAGAACCAGATCCTAGGGCTGATAATGGTGATTAATTAATACTAATATTGATCCCTACAAGCAAGAGACAAGGCTATTAACTTGAAGCCTGAAAAGTCAATTGTTACCTGTGGCAGAGATACTAGCAGCTGATTTTGAAACATAATAAACAAATGTGCTATCTTTATGCTAATACTTTTAAAGGGGTATATCCCCTTCTCAAACACAGTAATTTCACAACTCAAACCTATCATTTTAATTACATCTTTTCATCTGCATCCAAAGCAGAAAAATGAACTTGAAGTTTTCCAAATGCTATGCAAAATGCTACAAACTGAATACCCGTAACTCAAACTACCAAAAGCATTCTTTAAGAACACAGTGCAAAGAAAGCTTAAGCAGACTTTTTAAAGAATACATAATTTACAAGTCATAAGATTTTGAATAAAAATTGTGAACATACCTTTACCTAGTAGGAAACCTATTTTATCCCTCAATTTAAAAGAAAAAAATAATAAAACCCCACATGTGGTAGTCTCACAGTGAAGATAACATCCTTGAAGGCACGTCCATGCAAACAGAAACAAAACTGGCTTCAGCTACCATTTAATTTACAGTCTATATTTAAATTAACTGCAATTACATCTTCACGTCAGAATACTTGCCTAAAACCTAAATTTGAGACATATATGCTGTTAAAATACCTTATCAATAATCTATGAGATTCTTTCTTTGCCTTCTTCTGGAATATATTAAATGGCATGAAAAACAGATGTGTATAATATGAAAGAAAACAAAAAGCTGCTATCATTTTTTTGAAAACAAAAACCTTGTCAATCTCATAATTTGCTCATCGTCTTACCAAGCAAAGTAGAAT
>JAUNZM010000073.1:47500-150000 GCA_033459285.1 Clamator glandarius | reverse complement strand
GGGAAAAGGAACAACAACAACAAAAAACAAACAAAAAACCCAAACAAACAAAAAAACACCCACACAAACAGGAGCGTTGCCGCTGCGAAACTCGGAGGAAGAGTTTGAAGAGACGACGGGGAGGCAGCGAGAGCTCCAGAGGAGCAAAAAGAGCGAGAGAGCGAGGAGCCCGCTAGCCCCGCAGCGGAGAAGCCCCCGGGTTTCTCTCTTCTCCCCCTTCTCTCTCTCTCCACCTCTCGGGCAAAGTTTCACCGTTCGTTCCGGACTCCGGACACCCCCCACCCGCGTTCCCCACATCCACCTCTCTCGCGCCTCCCGAGAACGAGATAAATAAAAGTCTGTTAGAGGGAGCCCCCCTCAGGAAACTTACGTTTGATCTGCCTGGGTTTGCTCTGTTTCCTGCGGGACATGCTGCTCGGCGGGCGCTCCTGCCTCGCTCCAGGTGCCGGAGCGGGGCGGGGAGGGGACAGCGGCGGATCAGCGGCCCGGGCTCATGGAGAAGCCGGCGGCCGCCTCGGGATGCGAAGGCAGAGAAACGGGGAGAGGGAAAGAGCGCGTGTCGGAGGACGAGGGACCAGGGTAGGTGAGACGGAGAGCGAGAAGGAGGGGAGAGAAAAGCAGAAAGAGGGGAGGGAGGGCGCGGGGGAAGGAGCGAGGGAGGGAGGGAGCGAGCGAGCGAGGGAGGGAGGGAGGGAGAGAGAGAGAGAGGGAGGGAGGGAGGGAGAGAGGGAGAGAGGGGAAAGCCTGGCTCCTCGCTCGCTCTCTCCCTCTCTCGCCCGCTCTGAGCCGCCGCTCCCCGCGCCGCGCTCCGCTCCGACTGACAGCGGCGGGAGGCGCCGGCGAGGGAGGGGGCGAGGGAGGGGCTTTCGGGGACGGGGGGGCGGAAAGAGGGGGGCGTTCGTCCGTCAAGCTTGACGGGCAGCGGCTGCTGCCAGAGACGAGTCCGCATGCAAATCGCCTGCTGCCCGCGGGGCGCCGAGGCGGGAGGCTCCGATCGTCCCGGCTCCGGCGGCGCGGGCAGCCCGCAACTTTTCCTCGAGGAGGCGCGGCGGGGACAACGGGCGCAGAAACTCGTCGGCGGGCACGATCCGCGCCGCCCCGGCGCTGCGGGGAGAGCCCGGGGCCGCGCTCCGAGCCCGGGGCAGCGCTGCTCTCCCCTCCGCTCCGCTCCGCAGGCCCCGCCTCGCAGGTGCCGCTGCTGCCGCCCGGGCACGCGGCCCGCGCGCTGCCTTCGCGCTGGCGGAGCGCGGCCCCGCGGGTCCCGCAGCGCTGCCCGGCGCGGCTCGGTGGCGGCTTTCGGCGGCTTTCAGATGGCGGAGAAAGACAAGCGAGCTGAGCGCCCAGACTTTCGTTAGTTTTCCCCATCTGAATAGCCAAAATGGGGAAATTTTGTTTCTTCCGTAGTAGAAACCAACGTCTGAGGCTTTTGTCGCTGGTGCCGGTTCGGAGCTAAACGTTAGCGACACTTAGGGTTGCAGGCGGTGCCCTCGGGACAAAATTTCTCGTGACTAGTGACTGTTCTGTTTTAATGACCCGAAGACTTTTAACTTACATGTGAGACTTGTAAATAAACCCATCACCCTTTCTATATATGCGTCTTTGTGCTGCTTGGTGTTGCACGTGCCTTGCAGGATTCTCAGTGCGGTGAAACATTAACTTTGCAAAAAATCGCTGGGGGGAAAAAGAATCCCAACCGCAAAAAGAAAATGTCAGCCTGACTTCACTAGTGCCAAGTAAGGACGCTTGATTCTGGAACATCTTTATTCCCGTGCTTCCAGAAATTTCAGTTCTGACACAGAAATGTACCACTGCATTAAGCGTTCTCGCTGCTTCACTAGCAGGAATTAAATGATTAGTGTTCGGGTAAACTGTTAAGCGATTTTTTAACGCTTACCTCCATGGTCCACATGTTCTCGACAGAAAGTTTTCAGCTCCACCTCTAAAAATTGTCACTGATTATTTGTTTGGCCAGTATTGCAGAAGTCTTCGTATAAGTGGTAGCAATTCTAATACAGCAATGCTCTAAAATTTTCCGTTGTATTATGTTAGAAAATAAGGCCAAAAATAATAAATGAATTTGCAAAACACTTTTTTATTAAAAAAAAGAGTACATGATGGAAGCTGTAAATTATTGTGATTGTGGTGTGCTAAATATGTATTTCAATTTCTTTCCTTGAAGTATAGACTCATGGTTAAATACCAATGTAGTAGTGGTAATGTTTTCAAGAAGCTGTTCTTGAAATAGTAGTAGACAAACACGGCAAGAGTCTACCAAATGGAATGTTCTGCTGCGGCTTTGTTGGTTAGGCTCAAATAGGGGCTTGAATGGATACTTACTTGTCAAATTAAAGGTAGTGTTTGATCTTTATCCATTCTCACCATTTTCATAAATCTCAGTTTGGTTCCCTAATCAGAACTAGCAATGTCTTTTCCTTCATATAGATTGATCATTACGTTTCTGTTTTGTTGCCTGTCTCCCGTAGAGTGTTTGTAGTATAAACAGGTAATTTGACAGTTACCACCTCTAAACCAACTGCTGTTTAAATGTATAATAGTGGAGTTGCATAACCTGTTTCCAGCACCTGGACAATATACAAACTGGAAATTAAAAATCAGTACACTTTCCATGGTGGAAAACTGTTATAAATGAGTGATAAAACAACAATACAAATTGAAGCAGCACTAGAGTCTGTGTCACAAGTAAGTGTTTATTCTAACGTACTGTTTAGGGTAAATTACCTAAGAGTATCATTGTTCCTTCTGTAACTGTGTAAGCGGCAATGTAAATTAAGTTACATATGTTGTCTATTCTACTTTGTCGTTGTGAAAGAGGACATATAAAGATGTATTGTTTCTTTGACTATTTAGAGAGATGTGTTTGATCACTTAAAGAATTATTACACTTAGTCATTTCTGTGTATTTCTGTGTATTTTGGACTCATTTACCTAAAAGTTAAAAAGTTGTTCATGAAAGCCCAAGAAGAAACATACGTATGCCTGCTGGTTCAAAATGTAATAAATGATCTAAATTAATGAAGGCTTTTCTCTAATTCATAGAGGACCTTTCATTTAGCACATTTTAGTACTGTGCAAAAATTACACATTTTCTCTAGCAGAATAAGTAGCACATAGTATGTCCCAGATCAAAAAAAAACCTCTGGCAGGCTGTGTTTAGTAGCTGAGGCTGGGCCAGAGCACAGCTCAAAGACTGTACGTGGTCCTTGATGCTGTGCAATAGTTAAGCTGATCTCCGATGCTCTTCACCGGGCATTGTTTCCAATGTGCAGTATTGACAAGTCTCTTTGGATGAGGCAGGAGCTCTAGTCATGTGGACACAATCTTTCTGTCAGGGCCTGACAACACACCCACTGTTTTCTACTAACCTGAGAGAGTCATTCAGAGCAGATTTTTAAAAATCTTTCAAATTGTCTCTCCCCTCCTCAACTACATAGTTTTCTGAACTGCTGTAGGTATAATGCTGTCCATATCGCCATTGCAGTGTCTGTGCCATTCACTGGCTCTTTAGGTTCACCTTGGAGCCACCAGACAGCACTTGCAGAGGGCTTCACCAGCATGGCCAGGGGAATGGTATCTCCGTACTGGGAGGGAACTGCAACGTTTGAATATGGGGGCAGGAGAAAGAATATCTCGGGTTTTTGCACTGAGGGAATGGTGGCCATCTGGCCAAAAGCTGAGGTTGCAGATAATCAGAAATTATGGAGTAAGAATAGTTTAAAAATGTAGTGCTTTTCAACCAAAATAATAATTGAATGAGAGCAGTGGTAGAATAGGCACATTTCAGAAGACATATGTTCTTCGTTAATTACATTATCACAAGAAGAAGAAAATAACTTCTGCACATGTCTAGTCCTTAATCATCTCATACTTTGTCACTGCCAATTGTCTACACCTTACTAAGATTCTACAAAGATTTATATAAACCCTCTAACTGAATGGTTGTCACAGTTCAAAACTTAAATTCTTTAAATGCTTGTACTCTGGCAAAGAAACTAGGAAAACTGCAGCTTAGATTTCCATGATCTTCAAGTGTTAGCAACTATCATACACATAGATAATGTGCATATTTTAAAAACAGTGTCCTTCTTTGAACAGTTCCTCATTGAGAAGAGGAAATACTAAACTATTGAGATATACTCAGCAGCAGAATTAACTTCTTGACCAGCATGTATGGATTTCCTATCCTTTTTTTGGTTTGGTTTGTTTTTTTGTTTTTTCAAAAAAGAGTGTACACTGGGCAAAATCACTTCAGAATTCTCACATAAATCTGGGCATGGACTATTTTATACAAAGAGATTAATATATAATGAAGATACCTCAAAGTTTAGGTAGCAGCTGAATTGTGAAGAAAATATGCTTGATTGCTGGGATGTGCATATAATCAAGTTCTGATCATGTAAAACATATAGTAAGAATATTAATGTTAAAATATAGTTGCATAGGTTCTGTTGGGCTTTTAGGATTTGATTTCCTTTGTAAGCACTTGGATTCTTCCACGATCTTCATTATAGTGTTTGGTTCTTTAACTCTGAATGAAAAAAAAGAAAGAAAAGGTGATATTTTCCCATATGTTATCTATTTAAAGTGTTAGAAAGAATATACGGCATAGGATTTTGTAACTTTATTCCTCTCCTTTCTTTGGTCAATAGTGAAGCGGTTAACTAGATCGGCCATGAAATTATTAAGGCTCAGAATTAATACCCATATAACATGAATATGGAACAATTCACACCTTTCCCAGCTGTTTGAAAAATCTACAATTTATTCTAATTTCATGATTTGGCAATTTTCTGTGTGGTCATGCCAGGCATACTTGGATTCCAAGACAACAAGAAAATAAACTTAAATATAGCACTGAGCAGCTGAATGATGACTGAATTTAGAAGTAAAGCTTCCCCAGACTTTTGAAATAAAGAAAAAGCTCTGCCAATGTATTTCTAGATGACACAAAGAAAAAATGCTGCAAGGCAGATTCCTTACCTACACAGGAATCTACAGAAGATCTGAGAGTATCCAAAGAGAATAGGTGAGACCAGTGGATATATATTGCTCTTTCAATGAGTCCTATTAACAAGTTAGAACTGAATTACTGCTACATTTTCTGTGAATGTTTTACTCCCTAGGAGTGATCACAACCCTACGGTGAAGTTCCTGGCCACAGGATTTCAATGGATGCAGCAATGTAGGAAGCCAGACACACAGAGTGCTGGAATCGGTGCTGAGTCAGACTTCATGTTGATAGTCCAGACCTTTGCATCCATTCTGGGAGATCTGCCAATGTTTAGAAGCCAAAACCTATGTCCACTCCATATGGAGAAGGAAGAATGGCATAGAAGTAAATGGTGACCTCAGAAACTTTCTGGATTCCTAAGCAGACTTTTCCTGAAAAGGGTACTCTCAATTTGAATTCATTTTTGGTTGGTGCAAAGCTTAATATTTTCTTGGTGTCAGTTTCCTGTCTCCTTTCATCTATTTGTTTAGAGTAGAAATCACTGCTTTCTTTCAATAGTTTAGTTATGCAAGATACTTTTCATCTCACATTAAAATTTATATCTTATTTGTTATCCAGAAGTAGTGGCAAAGATTATTCTTCATTTCCTGACTGGATGCTCTCTGATATTGCTCAGGTAATGTTATGGAAGAACAAACTGTTAGTCTCCCAAACTGCTTAGACTTTTTGGGCAACTTAAAATCAGAATCACAGAATAGACATCATAATTCTCTTCATAACGTAAAATACTTCAGCCTGGAAAAATTTGCATGTACTTATAAAAAATTATAGGTATGAAACAAACAGCTCCTAATTTTGACATCCATGTTATCTTTCATAGAAAAAATATATCTCAAAATTGACAAAATTCTATTGCAGAAATTACTTGCACAGTCTAACACAGTGTGCCATGCCTTCAGCTGGAAAAGAAAATTCAGTAGCTGCAGCATAGCTAGAGAAAGCTTTTTGATTGAAGAAAGCTAAAAACATGGATGCATGTTCAGAACGAGATACCATACCACACATATGGCAGCATCTGGACTGTGGGGTAGAAGGAACAGTGTCCTATGATGAAATATTTCTGAATGCCTCAGTTGTCTGAAATGCAGCCCGTTCACCCCCACTGCTTACAGATGGTTACAGAAAACTTTCAAATCTACTAGAACATGTATATAATCCCACTCCACTATGAGTTTCTGCCAGCAGCAATACTGTGCAGCCCAAAGAAGCACTAACTTGGCTGTTTTGGCATGTGCATGGGCTTCAGAGGCTGGTTGTGTTACAACTCAGAGGACTTGTCTGCCTTCCGTGACCTTACCTTCCTCAGGAGCACGCTACCCTTAGCACAGTCTTAACAGTCTACAGCCTGGGGTTCTGAGAGATGCCTTTCTCAGAGATGCAAACAATAATGTAGCATGAGTTTTCTTTCAGCTTCTAAGCACAGAGGTGGAGGGGTTCAGAAAAAAGTAGGAGAAGAAGGAAGAAAAAGGAAAGGAATAGTAGAATAGCAGAAACAGAAAAAAAAAGGAGAACGGAAATCTGTAGTGCTTTACAAAATCTTTTATTTGTTTTAATATAAACCAACAGCAGTATTTCATGTAGACCTACTACAACACTGAAACGATAACATTAATATTGTCAAATTATTGTTTATGACTTCAGAGTGCAACACTCATAAAGTAATGTAGAGAGTTTAAAGTACAAATTTAGTTGTGGAGTTTGAATTGAAATAACATTTCCTCTTCTCCTTGGTCTTCCACTCCACTGTAACTGTTACGTAGCATCACTTTTGGGAGCAAGTAGCAGTGTCTATCATTGCATATAACCAAATTAGATACTATGGGCTTCTCAGTCCAGTTTCAATGAAGGAGGTTGCACAGACATTAACATCTCAACAATAAGTATGATCAAGAGTTTGAAAATATTAGAAACTCAGAAACATATATGATGATCCCCCATAGGTACAATAGTGCTTATGGTGAATATGCCAGTTTATCATTACTGCTTTATAATAACATTCAGCAGCTTTTAAAACCCAGTTTTTCTTCTGTTTTACATCCATCTAATGGACATTCTTACACAAATGTGTAATGATAGCTGGTAGAGTCTATGGTATAATCTGTACTTGTGTCCTATCTGTTCCTCATCTTGTGCAAATGAGGCTCCCTGGTCTATAAGCAGTAGCATAACCTGTCCTCTGTATGTGTCAGAATTGGTATTTTTTTACCAATTTGAGGAATATATAAAACCTTGCAGCAGCAGCAACTTAAATAGGGATAAATAATAAGATCTATTATAAAATCTTCAATCTATGTCAGCATAGCACCTCTTTTTGAGATTATTCCTCTCAGTAGCATGGACCTGTTTGGTTTTATTAAGGGGGTGTTCATAATTTATGCAAGTCTTCAATTTATGCCATTATCCTTTAAACAGAATCGACCACATTAGAAAGGAAATATTACCATGCAAACAGTCTTTCAAAAGTGGGACCCCCTAAGGATTCCTACCTTCAGAACCAGCTGCTTACTTTGCACAACAGACTTAGTAAAATATGTGAAAGATATCATAGACCAATGGACTGAGGAACAAAGGAGAAATATAGCTCAGAGTCACTCAGTAACTTGTAATCCTATATTCTTTTGAGAAAATTTAAAAGACGTTTAATAGTCCACCTTACACGAGAGTAAAGCTAAATAATCTCAAAATTGGTTGACCTAAATACATCATTGATTTTGCTGATATTAGCGGTACACATTTATCTCCTGTGTATTAGATCTGTTCATAACAAAATTTAATTCAAATTCCCCTCTCCTTAAAGCCACAAGCAGCACCCAAAAATCCACATAACACTTTAAAAGGTAAAATTGTGGATACAATTTTCTGAAGTGTCTCAGCAATTTAGAATCTTTTTCAGACTTCCTTTTTAATCCCTCTTGAAAATGAAGTTTAAATTTTGAATCAAGATGCTTCCAAAAATATTGCTTTGGAGACAATCCTTTGACAATACTGATAGTAAGGAATTAAAATAGCTTAAAAGGAGGAAACCAGAGTTCTTGATTGTTTCCTAGTCTCACTGATTTTAAAAGGATTTAGGTGGAATCTCTCCAAATAAAAATCCTGAAGAAGAACCACTCTCTAGCCATTTCCCATCAGGCACCCAAGAGACAGAGTTGACCTCAGTTTCATAAAATCATTTTCATCAGTACTGTTGAGTGTAGAATATTTTTGTAGTTTTCTCCAGTCGTAAAAACAAGTTACTTAGCACGCATTGCTGTAAGCAATGGTGTAAAGCGAACTGTCTGGTCTTTGATTTATATCTGTTGGCCCAATAGACAAAATGCTGTTGCATTCATCTAAAATTCATCTTTATTATGGACAGGATCCAGTTCATATTCACCTGCCTAAAGAGCTAATTAATGTTCGAGGTTCTGCCCACAGCAGAGCAAGCAGACATGCATAGATATAAATTAATCCCCTCTTAAAATAGATACCCAAATATTAGGTAGCTAAATATGACTTAAACTGATTCCACCAAAGCAATATTTTATTGATCTTTGAGATGAGACACATTAGCCCTGTTTTACTCATAACTGTGAGAATATTGAAATAGTTGTGTTGGAGTCAGACCAGAAGTCTATGTAGTGCAAAAGCCCATGGTGAACAGCAGTAAAGAATGAGCAGGGCTGTGTTGAGGTGAAAGGAAGAAGGGTGATGAGGTGACGCCTCATGACACAACAGGGAGAAGCTGTTGCTCTCAGACAGTTTTGCCAGCTGTGCAACGTACCACTTGGACAGTGTGTGACCGGAGACATTCTTGAATTGGTCTCAGCTTAGTTTTGGCTGTTTTACAGGACTACTGACAAACCCAAATATATATCAGTGCTCTGTGTTTGCTCTGATTATTATCACTAATAATAAGAGGCTCATTAAATACTGAAGTGCAATATTTGGCTCTTGCTATAAGTAATTTAGTTTTAACTCTTCCATGAGAAATACAATCTAACCCTTTAGCCGTATTTCTAGTACTATCCCAGTGATCAAACACAGCAGGCCACATTTACTCTCATTGAACTCTGCTAACTTCAGTTACGTAGTATCTGTAATAAAAACATAATTTAGTGTAATCGCTCTGTTAAATTTCTTCTGTACTAGATATAATTTCATGGGTACATCAGCTGGATGTCTAATGTATAGAGAATGTCTGAGCATATTTCTACGCATTTTCCTGTTTACTCCTGAATCCAGAATACTAACTTTTTAACTGCCACTAGTGAGCAAAAGGTAGATTATTGGTAAACAGTCTTCTGGAAGATAACTTTATTTACAGCAAATGTTCTATTAAAAAAATGCAAATGACTTTTTGCTTTCATGCATCACAATTTTTTTCAATAGTTGTTCACCTAACTAGAGCAACAATACAACAGTAAGAACTCTAGTGGTGGCTTCAGAGGGTTTATTTTTCACATGTTGATGTTGAGTCTATTTGTGTATGTAGTTAATATTTTTTCTCATTTCTTTCAAATTGGCTGTCCTTTATGTGGAAATAGGTATGTGATGAACATCAGTCTAATTTGTGGATTCTGTATTCCTGCTTGTATTTTCCTGGTTTTTTGGACTTTGACCAACAAAATCCTAGAGAAATTTTTGAAATGTGATCCTTTCCCTTGTGGAGGTTGTTGCCATGGCCACGCTCTGGCCATGAAATGGTAGATTTCATGACTCAAATAGCCACAGATGAGCATATTTATTCAATGAGCTTTTTCACTTATTTAAAATTCATTTTTACTCAGTCTATGGGACTGGTGCAAATAAAAAAGGCAAATTTTTACATGTGAAATTGTTGCTCCTTAGTCACTGATTCCCTGAATGGCACTCTGGATTATTAATGATGAGGTTTTGTATTAATTTAATGTCACTTTTTTCCTTTGCCTCCTCACCACTTCGCTCCCAAAGAGCATCTTTTCCTTAATCCATCATTTTAGCCTCTATATCAACTTTTGAGACTCCATATTGTTTCTGGACTGAGAACATTTGGGTAACAGAATGGAAAATTTAACTCTCTCAAGTTAATGAATAAGTGAAATAATTTTCCTATAATTTCTTGTCATTATTCCTGTCATTATACTCATGTTGTGCTCCATGGTGTATTCTGTAGTTCTGATGATTATGGTACTTGGACACCTGATTTATAGGCTGTCTTTTCTGCTTCTCAGGATACAACTGCTTGTAATGACAAAATTAGATAATTACTATTCTAAAGGATTCTTAACCTCTTGGCTTTTTGTATAAAGTGAAAAAATATTGCTTGAGCTATCGATAAGTGAATGTAAATTCACTACTGAAATAATTAATAATAAAATCTCCCAACATGTACTTATCCTTTTCTAGTATCATTAATTAGTGCAAAGTATGAAATTTCTTCCAAATTAGGGACTGGTCAACAATTCTGAGTAGATACGCATCTAAATGCTACATGTAAACTCACTACATTTTCAAACAGTGCCTAAAAATTGAATTGGATGTGGGTTTGATAAGATTACTGTAACTAGATCACCTGAACAAAGTGTAATATCAGATTCTGAATTAATTTTCACGGTATCACAGAATGGTCAGGGTTGGAGGGAACCTCTGGAGATCATCTAATCCAACTCCCTTGCTAAAGCAGGTTCACCTACAGTAGGTTGCACAGGAACATGTACAGGCAGGTTTTGAATATCTCCAGAGAAGAAGATTTCACAGCCTCTCTGGGCAGCTTGTAACAGTGTTCTGTCAGCTTCATGGGTGACCATCAAGGCTCTCCACTGGACTCCCTCCAGTAGAACCTTGTCAGGTAAACTCCTTGTCCTAGAATGTTAATCTTGGTCCTGTGCACTGCAGTATGAAATTAAAGAAATTTTGGTACATTAAAAAAAGTCGGGTACCTGAGGAATGGCTTATGAATAAAGCTGAGGAGAACCAAGGGTCTTGTACTGTGACTAAGATATTAGTAGGAGATAACACTAAGCAAAAATATTCCTTAAGAGATAATGTATAAGAAAGAGTACTGGCATAGACTTCTAGAAAGGAAAGTTTAGGCTGGTAATCAATAAAATACCTGCCATGGTGAGATTTTACATGACAAAAGTTTCAAGAAAAGGGTAAAGCATATTAGTTTATAACTTTAGAAGCTAGATAAGAAGAAAAAATGGAAAAATTACTTTAGATTTCCTGTATTTGGAGTAGGTGATATAATTGGACAGTCCTTTCTAGAGTCTTTAATTTTAAGAAATTTCCATTTTATAAAACTACACACCTACAATCTGGTTTTTTTAGTTTTCCATTTTGGGTTGTATACATTTTGTTAAAATAACTCCATATGGAAAATATTGAATTGAATCAAGGAAAGCCAGTTGGTAGTAAGTTCAACTAGTCGCAGTTTTTACATTTCAGAGCAAGGCATTTATGATGAGTTGATATTAGAACACACAAGTATTCTTATAGTAAAGGTACACAGTCAAATAATACAACCCACCAGGGGATGTCCTTGATGACACACAGCAAGTCCAGTTCCGGGATCTGCTTAGAACAGGAACAGTTATTACCCAGTGATTGTTCAGAGCAAACCCTCCTTAGCTAAGAGTATTGTAGATCTTGAAATCATCACAGTTCATACCATCTGTTCCAAACTATGTTAGCTTATACGCAGCTTTACAGTTCAAACATTTCACGTGATCTGAATTTTAAATTGCAGTAGCAAGCTGTGGTCTACAAGACAGTTCTGCTTCTGTTTCTCCAGCTGATCTCCTGCAGCATCTTCCATTTTCAAACTGCCCAAGAAAGTAAAAAAGCCCAGTTCTCTGTGAAACTAATACTGTATATCTCCCTTAATGTTTAGTGGTGGCAATAGGTGTTGAAAACTATTTCCTTATGTTAAAACTATATAAACTTTCAAAATGGTAATGAAATACAGACCTTCATCCTGAATCATTTCATGACATCAGTGAATCCAAGTAGCAATAATGTTAAGCTTCTACCAGATATTCACAATATCACTGAAACAAAGCACAACTGCTTTACATTATCACTTATTGATATTTAAAGAGCTCATGCTAGAATAGAACATCCAAAACCTTCCTTAATTTTGTTATGAAGCTAAATGGTTGAGAACGATGCATTTCACTTCATGCAGATGATGTATTACTTTCTTGTTAGGTTTCCTTACTTGAGATGACTTCTCTGCTTCATACCATGCCTAAATCTCCAGCAACAAAATGAATTTTATTAAATCCAAGTACTTGACCTTGCCAATTAATGTCCCCAGATAGCTCTTTACTGACTACCATTTTCTGTGGGCTTCTAGGCAGTGGAGCTGGAATATACCGCTGCACATTCTCTGCTTTAAATAACTCCGTCTTCTCCAAATTAATTGTGAAATTTAAAAATTATTTAGAAGGATAGACCTTCTTCTCATGCAGGCTGAGTTATAGTACTTGCAATAGATAATTTTTTTAAACCATTATATGTCATCCAGATATTACCTTGTCATGTTCATCTCTAAGACAACTGTTTAAAGTTGTACAAGTCCCTATTGAACTAAAATTGAAATTAAAAATAGTTTTAGGTGAAAATTACACTGTCACAAGATGTCAAAATAATTTTTTAGGTGTAGTTTAGCAATCACAAATGAGAAGTTTTTAAACAGCAGCTTTATGATACAGTGTTATTTTGGGTCATAAAATTAGAAACTTTGTTTATTCCAACAGTGTATTGAAACTGCCTTTAATTTAGCCAAGACAATCCACAGTCTTATTCTTCTGCACCATCTTGATTTAAATGTCAGACTTCAATGATTAAAAATAAGTTAAAAATATACAGTGATATAATTTCTTTATTTAGACTGATTTTTTTTACCTTTTTTTTTTCTCTGAGCAATGGAAAGAAATCTAACATCAATAAAGAACTGTAGTAATAAATTTATGATCATCGGTAGATTTTAAAATGTCCAACCACTGTTCTGTGCAGAGGCTTGTTGCACATTAAAATCACAGAATCACAGAATAACCAGGTTGGAAGAGACCCACTGGATCGTCGAGTCCAACCATTCCCACCAATCCCTAAATCATGCTCCTAAGCACCTCATCTACCCTAACCTTAAACACCTCCAGGGACGGTGACTCAACCACCTCCCTTGGCAGACTGTTCCAATGCCTAACCACCCTCTCGGTGAAGAACTTTTTCCTAATCTCAAGCCTAAATCTCCCCTGGCGGAGCTTGAGGCCATTCCCTCTCGTCCTGTCCCCTGTCATTTGGGAGAAGAGGCCAGCTCCCTCCTCTCCACAACCTCCCTTCAGGTAATTGTAGAGAGTAATAAGGTCTCCCCTCAGCCTCCTCTTCTCCAGGCTGAACAACCCCAGCTCTCTCAGCCGCTCCTCATAAGATTTGTTCTCCAGCCCCTTCACCAGCTTTGTTGCCCTTCTCTGGACTCGCTCCAGAGCCACAACATCCCTCTTGTGGTGAGGGGCCCAGAACTGAACACAGTACTCGAGGTGCGGTCTCACCAGTGCCGAGTACAGGGGGAGAATAACCTCCCTGGACCTGCTGGTCACGCCGTTTCTGATACAAGCCAAGATGCCACTGGCCTTTTTGGCCACCTGGGCACACTGCTGGCTCATGTTCAGTCGGTTGTCAACCAGCACCCCCAGGTCCTTCTCCTCCTGGCAGCTTTCCAGCCAGGTTTCTCCTAGTCTGTACCTCTGCTTAGGGTTGTTGTGCCCCAAGTGCAGGACCCAGCATTTGGCCTTGTTAAACCTCATGCCGTTGGTCTCAGCCCAGCAGTCCAGCCTGTTCAGGTCCCTTTGCAGAGCCTCCCGACCCTCCAGCAGATCCACACTTCCACCCAGCTTGGTGTCATCTGCAAACTTGCTAAGGGAGGACTCGATGCCTTCATCCAGGTCGTTGATAAAGACATTAAACAGGACTGGACCCAGGACTGAGCCCTGGGGAACCCCACTTGTCACTGGCCTCCAGCTGGATTTAACTCCATTTACCACCACCCTCTGGGCCCGGCCATCCAACCAGTTTTTCACCCAGGAGAGTGTGCGCCCATCCAGGCCAGAGGCCGACAGTTTCTGAAGCAGAATGCTATGAGAAACTGTATCAAAGGCTTTACTGAAGTCCAGGAAGACCACTTCCACAGCCTTTCCCTCGTCCAAGAGTTTAGTCACTTGGTCATAGAAGGTGATCAGATTAGTCTGGCAAGACCTGCCTTTCATGAACCCGTGTTGACTGGGCCTGATCACCCGGTTCTCTTGCAAGTGCTTCATGATCGCACTCAAGATCACCCGCTCCATGACTTTCCCCGGTACCGAGGTCAGACTGACAGGCCTGTAGTTCCCCAGATCCTCCCTGCACCCCTTCTTATAGATGGGCACGACATCAGCCAGCCTCCAGTCCAGCAGAACCTCCCCAGTCATCCAGGACTGCTGGAAGATGATGGAAAGGGGTTTGGCCAGCACATCCGCCAGTTCCCTCAAAACTCTTGGGTGGACTCCATCTGGCCCCATAGACTTGTGGGCATGTAGCTGGGCAAGCATTAGTAAGATATACATACGCACCTTGACTTAATATGGTCAGAGAATGGCAAACCAAGTGAAGGACTAAAATGAATGTCAGATTTAAATGATGAGATGAAAAATAAGTGAGGCTGTGTTAAATGTGAGTAAAATTGACTGGAGACTTAAAATAAAGTTTCCAATCATCGAAATCCAAGGTTTTGGAAGGTCTTCCAGCAGAAATGAATACAGGTAGTCTAGCAGGTTTAGAGGAAACAAGTGGTTTCAGAGAAACCGTGTTAGATAATATTATAGCATTTGTGACAGACCAGTTTACAGTATTTACTTCAACATGAGACTCAAGAGGGATAGTTTCATCTGATACAAAATTTGTCCATCATTTGGTACATTAGAGATCATAAAATGCCAATATTCTGAGTGCCACAAATGTAAAAACGTTACCTGAAGTGGTCATATTATATTGGGTTCGTTCTTTTGCTGTACTGAAGTGGAGAAATAAAAACTCTTTTATGCCTCCACCAGTTCAGCACCATCCTGGAGATAAGAACCCAAGTCAGCTTTCAGCACAAAGCTGGAGAAATCACAGGGGTACTCTAATGTCTGACAACTAGAACAAAACACTCAGTACCCTCTGTCAGCCAGAGCAGGGAGAGCATTCCACACTGCACCTTTTCCCCCCCTGCTACTCTTTGCCTGCAGGCATCACAAGCTGTCTAAATGTATGTAAATATATCCCATTCCTGAAGTGGACAGCAAATGAAGCTTTTTTTAAAGATTGCTCATATTCCATGAAAGGTAAACTTATGGTCGTTTTGCTTCCCTCCAGGAATGGAAAATTGCATTATAGAATCTTACAATTGGTCAATTTTGTTTCCTGAGCACACTGTTTTCTATGTGTGGTACAAAAGACATACACACACACATAAACACACCCTCAAAGCGTGAGTGTGCAAATATGCATATATTTACACACACACATATATGTTACATACACAGCCACACATATGCATGTATACACATAGAATTTTAATAAGAAATCCAGAAACTTATTATCTTATAGTAAATTAACTGAAATTAAAGCAGGACTCATTATAATCTCATCACATTACTTTCATAGTAAACTCTCTCTTTGATTTTATAATGTCAGGTTTGATCTTGCACAGCTTAGGTGCAGTATGTTGCTTTGTTCTGTGAACTATCCTCCTATCTATTTCCTGAGCTGTTGTTCCACACTTGTAATCATGTTATTTGAGTGCCTTATGTATTCTAAAAATAACCATAATAGAAATTGCATGTAAGTGCAAGGTGAGAAGTGATGAACGGGACAGCGACACATTACAACTGATCATACTGAATGTAAATGGGAGACCAGACCATGCTGCACAGCAATAAATGATTATTATTACTACCATTTATAAAGAACCTGAAGGTGTCAGAAGCACTTCAAAGTGCACACAAAGAAACATATTCCCTCTCCCAAAGAATTTATAATCTAGAAAGGTTGCCTGGTTGTTTCTTCTTGTCTCATGGCAGTAAAACAGAATGGAGAATGATGAGTTAAGTGCTGCATTATACTGCGTCATGCTTGAGCCTATACTGCGTCAACAAAGTTTATTTTGTTCCCTCCTACGTTATAATACACGATTTTCCACTAACGAAAGTGCTGTTACCAGCTGTTTGAGACTTGCTGAAACTTAGCTTGCAAGATATCAGTGACTAAACTCACATGCATAGCCACAACTTGTGAATGAACTTGGATGATTGTACAACTATTTTACATGCTCATCACAACTTGAAGTAAGTAAAACTTTCACTTCTGGAGTCATCATTTCCAAGTGAGACCTCCAGCAAAACTTTCCTTTGGCTCCCAGCCAACTGCATGTACTTGTCTGCAAGTGTATCCTGTACCGCTGACCCTTGAACAATGGAAGATCAAAAGCTTTTGCAAACAAAACTAATCCATCATTTCCACTGCAATAGAAAGTACTGTTCATAAAAGAGAATAGTAAACAGTTCCTGCAGAGGAGCATTCCCTTCCACAGAATTCAGTAATTCTTTTCCAAAACACATACATGCCTAATAAACTTCTCTCCTGCAATGCTGACCCTAATGTTAAACAATACCCCTGCTGCTAGCAAGGTAAATTTAAGAAGAGGTGAACTAAAGTGTAGAGTTCTATAGAAATTGTATTATGAAGATACAATAACTCTGAAAGTCAGTAAAAGTGAGCACGAAGACAGAAAAGTGATACATAATCCTTTTCCATGTTGGCACTTTACTTTCTTCTTTATGAAGCTGATTAGACACCAGGACAGACTCCTAAGAGCCAAAGGAGACCAGGAATTAAATCTAACTTATCGGAAGTTAGTGGAACCTTTGCCATTTACTTCACTGGGTTCAGGTTATCACCTTGAAATTTAGCGGTGTAAAATTGTTTCAGTGGAACTGATCAAGGATTAAAGTTCTAATTCAGTGTGAAAAAGCAAAGCTAAATCTCACTCTTAATGACAGTAGGTTGTTTTCTGACAAGATAGCATCTATGTCAAATTACCATAATATAATATTTTCTTTTTCTGGAGATTGATTTGCGGACTGAATTTTACTTATCTGTATTTTTACTTTTCATATCATCCACAAACTGAGGAAAATTTGAAAAGGCAACCTATGCATGTACAGTGTTAAATAGTAAAACAATTTCAAAACCACATATCCACTCTGAAATTGCGAGTAACCTTTAAAATAAATATACCTTAATTAGGAAACAAACAAAAATATTTGTCTGCCTTTGGTAATATATTTTGTGCATATAATAAACTGGGTTTGTTGTCAGTTTTACTTCTTCAGGAAAATGAGAGGTTTTTTCCAAGATTATAATACAGAATGATTATGTCATCCACAGGAACTGCTGTCGGAGAAGTTCATGTGCATGCTTACCATTAGACAGTGGAAAGCAGTGATTATAGCATATTTCAGCATGTCTTTGTCACTGAGGAGACTACAGGTAAGTAGGTGAGGAGATGACAAAAAGAAAAATGCTGCTCTTAGGTCCAGGTAATTTGACTCCAAAGATAAAATCAATTTGTCTCTGTAGATTTTTTCCCCCTTTTCTCTCAGCTTCAGCAAGAAAGACTGGAATTTCTGTTCGAAACCAAAGTCGAACGGTTTTATTTTCATTTCCTTTTAAGAGAATATGGCAAATTCTATGTGAAACTGAACAAGAACAAAAGCCCTGAGACTTCTGGCCTTATATGGCTTGCCTTGCTTCAAGGTTCTCCACTGTGAAAATGGGTAGGTGAATCATCCAACCTCTGCCTCCTCTTGGCTCTTGAAAAAAGAATTTGGGAACTTTTAAAGTCACAGCCTGAGCCGCACCTTCCAGGCAGCTGATGTAGCACTGAGTGACCAGAGCCTTGAAAGTAAAGACCCACCAGTTCTGATCCAGGGAAAGTAAAAACACTAGGGCCCTCATGCTCACACGTGGTAGAATCTTCCCAGGTATCAAGGTGCAGGACACTGGGCAAAGTCCATATGGGACTGCTGTCCAATTGTGGGTTCCAGTTGTTCCCATTTTTGCGAAAAAATGTTTCACAGAAAGAGTAAGCTAAACCAGAGGAATCTGGAAGATGGGTACCACCAGCAGATGGCAAATTAAAATGCCCTGTGGGCTGCCAGGAACCTCTTCTTGGGTTTCATTAGAAACTCACTTGCCAAAAGAAGGTGTCATAAGAAGTATTTCAGTTTTGCAATGTTGGCACCAGGTTTGTTGGGTTTTTTTTTGAGGACAACATACCACCTTGAAAGAATCTTAACCGCTTCCCAAAGGAATGAGAAAAATAAGTTGAAGAGCTGGATTTTGCAGTATGGCTTCAGCTTTGTGTTGAACATGTGTACACAGTAACAGAAAACTGTGGTGTGCATAGCTTGGGTGTGGATGCAGCCCAGAAGTGTTATAACGTTCTTCATAATGTTTAGATTTTCATTATTTGCAGATAATGAATAGCAGCAGAATGTTGTCACCTCATGTTGTTTATGAAAGGAGCAGTGATATCTGCAAAGTCTCAAAACAGCCACTAGAGGGGAATTTGCACTCAAGTAGGTGAGATACGGTCCAGATCACAGGCTGGTTTGGCTGCATCTCCCAGGTATGATCCTGCAGTAAGCAGTGTCAGGTTCTATATTTATTTCTACAGAATGTATCAATAGACTTGATATGTCAAAGAGAGAGTATATATTTTTTTCCTGTGGATATAATAATAATAATAATAATAGGACCTGCATCTACATGTCTTCCAAAATTTCACATGTGGAAATTCTCTTCTTGCTCAGTTTAGTACTAATGCAATACAGGATTTTATTTAAAAAATTGAATGTGACTGTCAACTGACAGAACAGCAGTATTGAATATCTTGTGCTGGAAAGTAGAAATAATGCTTCACGAGGAACATCAATATGGATTAATCTGTGGGCCATGGATTTGACCATTTATTGAATTGCTTTTAGTTGTATAATGTATATTAAAGTGAGATAAATTCACAATTCACATTTCATTGATTTAGCTAGGTTCAATTCAGAATTTGTGTTGTTGTTTTGTGTGTTTATATTTGACTATTTCTTCCTAGCAGCTTAATCAGTGTAAGCTTACATAGCCAATACTACCTGCTGTGAAATCTTGGATCTTTACTACTGTACCATAAGCTATGCTACTGAGGTAGAAAATCTACTGCTGGACAGAAAAATAAAAATACCCTCCCTTCAAGATTATGGAGTATATTTCAAAAAGATCTCCAGCTGGTCTTCCAGTTAGTTGGTTTCAGAGAAGGTATTATAGACATAGAAAAATGTAATTGTGTGCACTGAAATCTGTGCACGTATGAAAGATACAACGTGCAAATAAAAAAGTATAATATCTTTCTGTAGTCAGATGCATGTATTAAATCCAGTGGCTGTCATCATCTCTGTATTGCCCAGATGTGTAACACCTACAGGTGTGCATGCATTTCTAGGAAGCCTTTAACTTCACTTGGCAGAAGGCCTTTGAAAGAAATAAATGCAATGACTATTTTTAATTGTGATTTATTGTTCAATATCTTTTCAATATTTTTATCTGTATTATACTAAGTTTAACATTTATGACAAGATTCTATGATTTTATGTGTAATGATGACGTATTAAAAGTCCTGAAGGGGCTGGAGAACAGGCCTTATGAGGAGCGGCTGAGAGAGCTGGGGTTGTTTAGCCTGGAGAAGAGGAGGCTGAGAGGAGACCTCATTGCTCTCTACAACTACCTGATAGGAGGTTGTAGAGGGGAGGGTGCTGGCCTCTTCTCCCAAGAGACAGGGGACAGGACAAGAGGGAATGACCACAAGCTCCGCCAGGGGAGATTTAGGCTGGACATTAGGAAAAATTTTTTCACAGAAAGGGTCATTGGGCACTGGCAGAGGCTGCCCAGGGAGGTGGTTGAGTCACCTTCCCTGGAGGTGTTTAAGGCATAGGTGGATGAGGTGCTAAGGGGCATGGTTTAGTGTTTGATAGGAATGGTTGGACTCGATGATCTGCTGGGTCTCTTCCAACCTGGTTATTCTATGATTCTATGATTCTATCTCACTTTAAAACACATAGTTTGATTTTGCTATTCTGTATCAGTAGTAATTTTCATATTGAACTGCCATATTTAGTACCTTTACAGAAATAACTTCCCATCAGTAAGTTTTGACATAGTATTGTATAATCAGAATGAAGGAGAAACAGATAAAGAAGAATTGTACCAATCCAGAGTAATAAAAGCATATTTTGAGAAATGAAATATGTCAACTCTGCTCAGCTAACTTAGTGTTCACACTAATAGTGCTATTTACCATAGAAAGAAGAAAGATTCTTGCAGTTGTGTTTGTAATAAACAGGGATTTCATTTTAAGTGGGCTCTGTAGTTTAACTGTGTCTTTAAATTATTCTACAGACATCAGCTTTGCATTGCTATCTATAGGTTAGCAGCAAGGTTGTGCAAAGGAGTAACAAGAGCACAGCTACCAAATTAAGGGGAGATTCAATATCCAACTCAATGCCATTTCTGTCTTCTGCTAAGCAATACCTGGAATTGTGTATTTGGTCAATTTATGTAAATCAATGAGTGAAACCCAATTACTTTTCCTCATAGCTGGACAGGGAAAATCAGAAGTAGGTGGAACTCTGTTCACCACATCCAGAATCCAAAAGTACCATTGCAGTAGCCTTTATACTTTCTAGTATAACACTTACCACACATCACTTTCTCTCTTTTTAAAATACAGAAATTCCTGAATTAATCATTTCCAAGACTAAAAGAATGGGTGTCAGAATGGTAACTGGGAAGAGGCATGAAGGTAAGAGAGGAGGATGTCCTAGTTTGGGAGAAGAGGAAGGGTGGAAGTGTATCTAGAAACTCCAGAATAAAGTAAAGAACTGAAAGTGCTACAAAGAGTTTGCAAAATATGGAGGAGTGGGGAAGCTGGTAGCCAGTGCATTTAGAGGCGAGAACAAAGACACACCAGGGTGCACAGTGGGCTTGACCTATGGAAGTAATGCACTATGAGACCCGCTTGTTGATGAAACAACAACAGTAATAAAGGATTATTTTCTCAAAAGCATGCCACGTAGTACAGCCTTTGATTGATAGTAAAATTAAATTAATATGAAATAATCTTGAAATTACAAAGCTTTCTAGAAGAGCCTTTGATTCCATACATGGCTCAAGTAAACATATTTTTTGAAATAAATTCCTAAAACTGAAATTAAAGAGAATAAGTTGGAAAATCCACCTAGCCACAATCACTATCACTTTGCTTTAAATGCTTTCTAATATTACCTAGACATCACATAGAGCAATTATAAGCTTTGAAGAAATCTTCGAAACAATAGAACAATGGAGATAAATTTTACTTTATTCAAATTCTAATTTTTGTCTGATTTTTGATATAAGTTTTGTGTAGACCAACAAAAAATATAGAAGATTCTTGTGTTCCTGAGAAGTTGTCCATAATGACAATAATGACATTCACAATGACAATAATGACATTCATGATAAAATATGTGCTTTTGCTAATCTATTCCTTCTAAGTTCATGCATAGGTGGATCTTGGGAATAGCAGAGGCTGAAAATATTGTGAGCCTCCAGTTCTGCAGCACAAGTTGTCTATTTATGATCTGTATGTCCTTCTTGTTGGCCTACTGCTCCTTTCTCAAGCGGGAGATGGAAAATGCTGTTTTTCTTAGAAATGAATTCTTTTTGCTCTCCTTTTTTTCCCTTGTTTTTTATTGGTTTTTTTCTTTATTTTCCCCTTGCTGTTTTACCTTTTCCATTACTTTTCCTTTTTTTTTCTTTTTTTTTTTTTTTTCTTTCTCTCCAGGCTTTTGCTAGTGCTCTTTTAAAGATCTAGGAAAAAAACTTTTTATTCTTTGTAATTTGTGTCTCCCTCTGAGCAGAGGTTTTCTAAGAACGGTCATAACTGTAGCTTAGACTAGCAGGTTTTAAGCAAGTCAATTTACCAGATGTAATTAGATCTCTCTTCATTTTCTTATGCTCTAACATGTTTTGTCAAATCATCAACACAAACAAATATTTCCTTACTGGTGTCAGTACCTGATAGTACAAGAGTGGTAGAGCATGCACAACTGCGCTACACTTGGCCGTGTTATTGCTTGCTTGTGTTCATACTCTTTCCTCTTTTCTTTTTTCAGCTGATCTAACTCTCAGCTGAAGGTAATGTTTAAATACCAACAGTTTCCAGGACAAGTTAGATCTGAAGCCTGTTTTGACACTGCACTGAAGCATTGAGGTTTTCCAAGCAAGTCTAGAAGGACTCGATTCCCTCAGTTTCACTGCTTAGTTGCTGTTCCATTTCAAAATTAATGTTAAACAAGCGCTGACTTATGACGTTTAACGGGTATGACCTTTAAATATTCAGTATTTTTGTGTCTCTAACTTCCATGTTCATAAGTCAAATGTATCAGAACACTGGTCATGGCATTAATCCATTCTTATGTGTGTAACTGATATTCATGATTTGGTGAATGAAACCTATGAGCTCTTAAATCAACATACATAGCATCTAAACATCCAATAGGATTGCACAGTTTTGTTACATGTTTTGGAAGCTTTCATTATGTATAGAACTGGAGATAAAGAGCTCAGTCTGTGTTCCAAACCCATTAATATATCTTCAATGTGCTCATACATCTTCTACTGGTTTGAATAAGACAAAACTAATTCCTTGCTTGACGTTTCAGCCCTGCTTAAACAAAGTCAGGACATGGTAACTTGTAATGTACCTCTAAAGTAAGCATCATCCTTGCCCATGCAGGACAGAGAATAGGACCTGCTGACTCCGAAGCTGGCTACCTTATCAAGGAACATTTAAATCTGGGGGCAGGAATAGGATTAGCTATTCCCTGTGTTTCAAAAATACCTTCAGTATAGGATTTGGAGCATGGTTGAGAAGTAGCAATGATTATCATTCCCCCAGGTCAATCTACTCAAACAGTAGGTAGATTCATTCGGATAGGATAACTATTACTTACATTCCTGAATGTAAAAATTATGGTTAAGAGGCTATAAGTACATGGAAGAGCGCATCCAAAAGTTTCTTCCCTGCCCTCTCTTTCATTTGATTTCTAGAGGTATCTTTTTAAATATTTTCGCTTCTGTCTGGATTGAAAATTTTGGAATGCTTATTTCCAAAAATAATATTTGGTAGTATCATATCTTGAAACTCTGACAGGTAAAAGGATTTATTTGATGAGAAGGGATAGCTAGGTCTCCATGTTTGCTCAGTCTTTAGTCCCTTTATTGACTTATTGAACAAAATTATCCAGAACAGTTTCCTTTATGTGCACAATCCACTGTTGACTACACAAATTAAAAATTCAAGTTCAAAAAAGTCATCTGCTCTAGTCTACATTAAATCTGAATCTTATACCTATTTCTTTCAGCTGTTCTAAACTGAACAAAACTGGATACTAATACTCCATACCATATTTCCTCTGGTTTTGTAAGTTATTTTCGTATTTTGTTCCTACATCCAACAGAAAAATTAATCTACCCATAATAGGGAATATGCAGACAATTTTGTGAATGCAGAGGAGAGGAAAATTTGGTGCATTTAAAGTATATTTACCTTTTAAGAAGAAATAAACTAGTAAACAAATAGTCTAAACTTTATTTTGTAGCTAAATGCAGTAATGTCCCATTTCTAATGCTTGTGTTATTTAAGGAAAACATAGAGACGAGTTACTTAGAAAGCCTCATTAGAAGTGATTTATTTACCAACCCACAAATGTATAAATAGCCTACCTGTAAGTCTTAGATGTACAAAGGCTATTAGCTAAAATCTACAGAACAATGAGTTCGAGTTCATGACATTTTGAGTAGGTATAGGTCAGATGCATATTATTTGAACAACATATGTATTCTTCAGAAAACCGTTCCCATTTGGAAAAAAATGGGCCTTTCCTTCACAATCTTGCACATAAAATATATTTCTTTGTAAGCACTATATATGGTTTGGAGATCATGTGCATATATTCTGTTAATTCTTGATGTACTCTATTAAGTGATCTTTACCACTATAAAGCAGCTATAAAAGCAAAACTTTCAGGAGGTTGTGTTTCAGAAAGTAGAGCCCTACTGCCTGTATCCCTGCTGCTTACATGCTCTTCAAGAGTCCTCTGATGAAATTCAGTGAGGTTTAAAGTACTCTAAAGACCAAGAATATTTGAAGTTCACCCCAGTGTTGTTTCATCTTCCTAATGTCACAATCGACTACGGAACACAACCAGTGAGGAAGAATGAAAAAGGCAAAGGAGAAATTAAACAGCAGGCTGAAAAGCAAACTGTAAGAGCTGATATACTGAAATACTATTTAAAGGTTGTCTTAATCGAGACAAATACTTTTTCCAGCAGTGTTTAGTGGAGAGCCTGGGATTTCGAATTTGTCTAGTCAAGAAAGGTCAAGAAGATAATGGTGGAGAGAAGTAATTGCAGAGTAGAAAAGGGTGAACAATTAAGCATCATCATTTGAAAACAAATACTGATCAACTGTAGCAGATGAATGACCAGAAAGAAAGGCACAAGAACAAATAATTATTTGAGGGGAGAAATACATAGAAAAGAGAAACAAGGATAGCTGAAAACCCACAGAAGAAAAGGCTTGTTGTGTAACAGAAGCCACCATTAAATAGTGAAAAATGTGTTATATAGGCAAGAGTAAAACTGCCTATAATAATATATTGGAATGAGATAAGAATAAATTAAATATATAGAGCCATAGAAATGATCCACACACATGAGAAATCTACAGTAGTCAGAAGAACTACTTAGGTCAAAGAGAGTAAGAGGAAATAATGAAGTACAGGCAGCAGAAAGAGGGAGTCAGTCACTAAGAGCAAGAAGTGAATTCTACATCATGGCCAGATTGTAGTCTAGATTGACATTGGAAAAAGGTAGCACTGAATAACATAGGCTTGAGAAAATTAGAGGAGATTTATTTTCTTTAAGGAGAAAAACGTGAAAATCCGCACAATATTTTGGAGGAGATCCCCTTTAATTAATAAATCTAGGAAGATCACAGAAGTATGAAAAAAGAAAAGATATGAGATGTAGGTACGGAAGCAGATATCAGCCTGGAGTCATGTTCACAACTGAGAAAACTGTTAGGTTGCAAGAGAGAAATAAATCTTTTCTACTACCCCCAGAAAACATGGGAAGGGAAGAATAGCCAGGCTGGTTAGAGAAGAGAATTATTGATATGGAAATGGAGCAGTGGCCACAAGCATACATCAAAATGAGGAAGAAAAAGAAATTAGACTGAATTTGCAATGGTTAGGCTTCCCTATGGAGTATCTGATGAGATTTACAACTCTCCTAGCAGACTGAAATACCCCTGGCAAGGAGAAGAATACCTGAATGGATTCAGTTTGTACAGAAATCCACTGACAGCAAGAGGCAACAGTGTCGCTGAGACAGTATCTGGGAATGTCACAATAAAGCATCACTATTTACTGAATATCAGTATGTCACAGTTCAAAAGTGGAAAACCTTCCTTTACAACTTTGTTTTGGATACTGAGCATTAAAGAGAATTATAGTTCTGTCTGAGAGGTTTCCTTGGTTTCTCACTGGACTCCAGGAAAAGGTAAGTGCAGGGTGTGCAAATCCATAGTCTCCTCACTGCAAAGCAGTGTCAGATCACTGCATGCTAGGTGCGGAAGAAGCTTGCAAAATTCAACCTCTTTCAGGAAGGGCAGGACAACAGGTAGAGAACAGGGAGCAGCCTACCTTTGGCACAGACTTCCAGCTATGGGCAAACACAGACACACTGCTAGAGAATAATGTGAAGCTCGCTGGAGGACTAGGGGTAACAGATTGCCCAGGGACTGGAAGAATTCACACTGCTCTTCAATAGGTGAGGTGCTGGCTGTAAATAAGCAGTTAATTATTATGGTAAGTAAATGCTCAAGCCACTTCCTACAGCTTTGGGAGTCTCATTACTGTCTCCTCTCCTGTGAATTCCTGCAAACAATGTTATTCCCCATATCTATGAACAAGTATATCAGCAAGTGAAAATTCTTATTAATCCTCCCACCAATAAATTCTTGCTAGCCCCAAAAGTATATGCATAAAAGCATTGTTCTGGGATGCAGCCTAGTGTAAGGTCTTAGGGCTCTGACATGTACAGTAGAAGGCTATCAAAGTCTTGAAGAACTGAAAAATTAATACAGATGTTATGAGGAAAGTTGCAAATCGGTAGAGAACCCCAATATATGATAGGTGTGAACAAAAAAATACCTGGTAGTAGGCACATGTTTAGATGTAACCCGAACCTGAAGACAGTGTACTGAAAGAAAATGTTACTGTCAGAAATAATTAAGTAATAAAGACAATGTGCCCATCAGTAATGTGAGCATGGGTATAGGTGGGAGAATTTGAAAATCAGGAAGCCCTGTTTAGGAGTTTCTCATGGCTAGCTCAACCAGTGAATTTTAATTCTGTCCTCATCCTAATACCTCCATTTGGCTCCTTTAGCAGAATTTTTCAAGACAATATGTAGATAGGTGTAATTTCAATTTAGGTGACATATTTTTAAACTCAAGAAATAATAAAGCAATTTTAGCACCTGGATGTATAAGAATAATGTCTTTACTATTATACTGAGAAAGAAGACTATCCTAAAGTCGTGATTCTTTTGCACTGAGGGCGGAAGGGTGCAGTGGAAAAGTCAGCAAGTTTCTCAAATATTGAATGTACTTTACAGAATTTTATGTACATCAAAACAACTTATACTCACAATATTACCAAGCAGATTCCATATTTATTTTGTGAGGATTATGTATTTAGAACAGTGATAATTTCTTTTAAAAAAAAAAACTCAAAACAACTCTCAGAAGTTCAACATTAGTCTTTTGCAGGTAACAAGCATGAAAATAATCATTTTATCAAAACACATGTCAGTAAATTTTAAAAAGTATTTGTAAATATATGTGTATCTATACCTGTATGCTCACTTTTTTGATGAATGAGCTTGATTTGTGCTGTAGCTATTGGTACTTTGCATTATATTTAATTTCAATTCATTTATTCATAGTTTTAACCTTTGTAAGAACATCAGTCATTTAAATGAGTAGAAGGTAAACCACATCAACAAAACTGCAGTGTTTAATGTTGAAGATAACTGACATGCATGAAGTCATTGTATTAAAATACTGTTTTTCCCATTGTTTAGCACAGATGGTGCTGGTAATTAATATTGTGCTATTTTTTCATCAGGGGATTCCTGGATTACAAAATCCATGCAGTAAGTAGTAAACTGCTACATTACACTGTATGAATAAATAATTTATGAGTTCTATAATCATTATTGAGAAATCCATTACCCAATATGCAAATTATGCAATGTTTCATAACTTTTTCTTTTAAAAAAAATTATAAAATACACAATTCATTAAATACTGTTTACTATGAAACTTTTCCAAACTGCTCACCAAGTGAGTAGCAGTAGCAAAATTATCCCGGGCCATTTCTCCAACAGGCACACACCTTGTCTATTTGCTGAAACTGCACATGTAAGTTCAGGTGGTTGGAGCATGGTACATGAAATATGCTCAATCATTCACATGTGGGAACTAGTAACCATTCTGAGTATAAAATGAATCCTTGCATTAGTTCTGCATATAATCCACACATATTAATACATTCATTTAAAAATGCATATTTAATACTGAATATAGTTTCTATCTCCACTTTTTATTCTCTGATATATGGACTTTTTTTTGAAGATATGTTAACATGGCTATAAAACAGATTAATACCATAATTAATAATTGCACTTAGTCATTAATGGTAAAGCAATAGATAATTTGAATGTACACTTACATTATACTACATGTTGTTACCTTTAAAGTACAAATTTATTTTAAAAATCAATACCTTTTAGCTATTGCAACTTTTATAATCCCTTTAAAGTAAATGGAGTGATGCTGGACATTATTCACATTGTCATCAGACATTTTGCAGATATCTCTCAAGGTATCTCTGTTGTTATGCATCACTAACAGGGAGGACAAAATGATGTAATTATAATGTAATTTGTAAGTAAATATGTGTTCAGTTTAAAATAATGAAATTATTTTCCCTTTCAATTTAAAAATATCAGTCATATGTTATCTTTTACAATCTACACATTTATTATGAAAGTGTTGAGTTTCAGGAATATCTTTAGGATTTTTATTCCCACACAAAGAGCATATATATTTGTGTAGATTCTTTAAAGTTCCCTGATTTCTTAAGTTGTTACAATAAAGTGCAGACTATGTATCTACACCACAATATTTTTAAGGGAGAAAAGCACTACTTCGAAACAAGCTAATACTGAACAGTATATAATATTTATGCTGTGTGGAAAACAACAGATTTCAAAAAGATGCATTTATCATGAAGCAATTAATCTAGCCTGTTAACTTTTTAATGGAGAGATGTTGCAAGAAATGTGATAGTAGTTTCACTTGTGAACAGTCTTGCAATTCTCACTTCTCTGTTGAATATAATTGTAATGTAAAATATTGTATGTTTCAGATTTGCAACAGAAAGAGCTAATAATTCCTGCAAATAAAGCAATAATAAAGCCCATACTGATCACTGAGACTTTTCTCCTAGAGTGGGAAATGAGTTGTTTAGGATTTCAGCTTTCCACGGGATTTTTCTTAACTGTTTTCTACATGAAAATATTTAATGAATATGGGAAGCAAATGTGTAAATATCCAGCTTTAAGCTAGTATAATAATCTTTCTTTCAAATTCATATTTCACAAATACAGTATTGACTAGATGCATAAAGAATATTAGTCCAAATCATAGAGGATTTGTTCTTAACTCAGAGTCCTTGAATTACATGCTCTCTGGTGCTTAATGTATTTGTATATGAAGGACTATTTATTTTCCAATAACAGTGGAAGAATTTAAAAGGTGTAAAACAAATCTTTCTAATATGATATCTTCTACTTTATTAGTTTCTGCTTTGACTAGTTGCCTTAATTCTTCATTGCTTATGTCTCATTTAAATGTGTTTACATGACTAGACCTGCCTATTTTTTGCATGAGTAAGAATCAAAGGTGATTTAAAGCATCATGAATATGCTCTTGATAAAAGTTCCAGGGTTGTTTTGGATCTTGCCACAGCAGCCCTTTCTCATGCAAAACTCACAGTATTTGGGCTTTCACTGCTCACACTTTTAAGCAAGTCAGGATTACGATACATCCGAAAGGACTGTGTAGTGTAGGCTCAATTCCTTTCTAAACTTTCAGGTCCTTCTGCCTTATTGCACTTGATTTTAAGGCTGAGGTCACTGGCTAATTTACAACATTGGATTGATTTAGTCAATGCTAAATCACTGATGCAGGCTGAAATAATTTGTACTTACAACACAGATAAACAATTGCACATAAGCAAATACATATCAGACAGCTACATTTTTTTAAAAGGCTCTCCCAACTATTACACAATTTACTAATGATGGGTTATTTTTGATACATACAACATGTCATAAGACAATGACATTTCTGTAAGAAAATACTTCATGAAATCTTGGTTGTTACAATAAGATACTATAGAATATCTGCTTCATTTAAACAAATGTACACTTTTTTTTGATGTAGATGGCCTTTCTTCAGGAAAATAAATAGTAAGGAACACAATTCAAAGAAATTAAAAGTTCATATTTTATCTAGGACCTAGAAAGCAGGAAGCCAGATCTAAAGGTAAATTACTTTTTATACTTAGGGGAATAATATTTTTAGCAATATTATTATCCTTGGAATTGCACCATTAAAACTTACTACATTGTATTTGAATTTTCTTTATGATTCATCTTGCCAAGTATCATACTTTGAGATCAATAAGTAGATCATAAATTTTATTTATTACATTGAACAATTACTAACGTGATCTATGGCAGCTCAAATGTAGCACTGAGATGAAGTATGGAGAAAGAACAGCACTGGAGTTATTGGCCACTTTTGCTGCAAAGTGATGAGACTGAAACAAATATAATGATTCAGAGTGATTTCCCACCTTGCTGCCTGAAGCTCTCATCCTTTACTTTTACAGATATGTTGCAGATATTCATTATTCTTTTTAAAGTATCTACAAATATACAGCTCTGATCATATTTTAATCTGTACTCTGAACTTTTTACCCAATACTCCAGTGTTTGACAGTAGCAGGAACTATGCATGAGGATCTAGGATATCATATGGCCTGAGGTCCAGCTGGATGTCTGAGCATGTCATTCCATACACAGGTTTGGATTGCTCAGTAGTTAGCAACTGACTGTTTAATATTGTTAGCTCAGTTTTCCATTGTAATTCATGTCCTGCTTTTCAAAATTCTAAAAGAACAAATTGTGTGAGTGCCAGAAAAAAAATAATAGTAACTAGCTCATTTCCATAGTATTGGATCCATTTTCATGCTGACTGATGATTGTTTCCAAAACTGAGTTTTACTGGCAAACAGGGTCCTTCAAGCGTTGTCCTTCCAAATGCCTGGAGGAAATAATCCCAGATTTCAAATGGAAAAATAAAAAATATGCTCAGTTTTAGCTTTACTTTTGTTATGAGCTGAAATGGCCCACAGGAAATGCAGCTTTGGATAAAATGATTTTTTTCTTTGTTAACAGTTTGAAGTAATTTTGTTCCCGCTCATTAGATGCCACAGAGTCAAACAATTGGGCTCCCCTTACTCTTTCTTAGTGAGGCAAAGAGTCTTACTGTGATTTGTCAGACGTTGGGAAATCTATGGCTTTGCCTTTTCCATTCCCAAACTGCAATCTGCCTCAGAACAGATCTGCAATGGAAACTTTTTGCTCTAGTTATTCATGCTTCATTGTTGAGGCAGATCGATAAACAAGAAACAGCAAAGTTGTACAGATGTGGCACCAACGGGGAAATATTTAATGGCCTTTTCTTGTGTTTCTCTTGAGCACAAACCCCAGTTATTCCAAGAAAGACCATATTCTTTCCCAATAGACTGGAAACTCTGATCCATAATTTCTGGATTTGCTATTTCAGTGCCTACATCCTTTTATTTTTGGAACAGGTGCCTGTCTTTTGTTTGCTAAACGCCATCTTCCATCTTCAAGTCCTATCATCAAGCACTGTTCTGGAAAGCCTATCTGAATGCAAGAGCTTTTTTGTACTGCTTCATTTGTATTTCACCAACCAGTGAATGTTACAAAACACTCTTCCTATACTGGGTTTACTCCACTCCTGTTCCTGAGTCAAACTGCCCCAGGACTAGAAAGGATGGCTAAAACAGATACTGATTCTGCTCAGCTCTCAACAAATAACAAACAATCAAATTGAGTACATAAAGCACACAATGACATTCCCAATTCCAGGAAATTATGTATTTTTTTTCTCTGTTGGCAACATTAGCCAAAGATTGAGTGTATTTATGGGCTTTTTGTGCAAATATTCCTTTGTTACTATAATATGTTAGGAAAAGTATTTTCCTCTCCTTTTTCTGGTACAATGGTAAAAATAAACTTATTTTGCCTACACTGTAACTTCTGTCCTTGAAAACTCTGGCTTATTTTTTTTTGCTAATACAGACAACACCTTTGTAGCTCTGTGCCAGGATCTGTGGCAAGAAATGGGTTGTTCTCTTCAAGTAAATTCAGCTTTTTATCTATTTTGTCCTGCTCTTTAAGAGGGATTCTGACATTCACTGACAGTTTTCTACATTCCATTCATTTTATTTTCATAGAACTAAGGAGTTCAGGATTATACATGCCTTATTTCTCTCCCCAGGTTCAGAGTAAAACAAATGAGGGAGGGAAAGACTGTGAAAAAGCTCCCTGGATCCATCCTTGTGAATATTGTAAATACCTTGCTGACCATATTGCAGCATCTGAATATGTCAAATATTTTGCACATCAGAAAATGTCATATTTTCTTAGACCTAAACAGTTATCTTACACACAAGAATCACCAACATGTGATAACATCTGGGAAGTTATTTTTTTACTGTTGCTACTGATAGTTCATCTTGAAGGTTAGAGTTGTTGTTAAGGGTATAATTTTGTGTAGGACATAAAATAAAAATGCAGATCTATTCATATTAAAATGAAGTGTGACATCTATCCAACTGGACTTCTTGTTTCTTGACACTGAATCTATTTGTTCCCTCATTGCGCCCTAGAAAGCTCTTACCGCTACGTATCTATAGGACTAGGTTACATGTGCATGTAATCTAACTAATCACATCTTTGGCCAAAGACAATTTGAAGACACCCATCAAGGCTTCCTTCTAAAGGCATTTCCCATTGCATTTACCCACTTATTTTTATGGGAGGGTAGTCATTTGGTTAGTTGTGTGGATTGAGTTAAGATTTAGTGTTATTCTTTACTTAAACTTCTATTATAATAACAAAAAACAGGCCCTCTTAGTGGAACACACGCAAAGATTTTTATGGAAAAATCATCAGAACCACTTATTCTTAAATATTTCTGTGCTTGTCTACAGCATTTTGTCTCCATGGTTCCTAAGAATCTTTCTTTGTGGGCTGCACGATGGATTTCCTGAGCCTCCTTGCTAATGTTAACACACCTAACAACACAGCCACATTCATTGCCAGACTTCCAGATTAACAAGGAATTTGAGTTTACCATTCATGTCTTCAGGAAGGTGAAAGTGGATACACACAAAGGCTTTCCATTGATTCTAAATATCAGTCAGTCTACACTGTAGATGATGCATCCATACATTGACAAACAATAAAACTCTTGTATTTTGAATGCAATCTGATGAATTCCTACACATCTATAGTGTTCCACAGGATCCTGGTCCTTCACTTGACCACAGCTGACGTTAAATCATATCCATAGCTTATGCTGTAGTTTATACCAAGTGGCCCAATAAGAAAAGCGCATGTGATATGGAAATGAACCGGATAGAGGGACTTAGAAATGTTTCCAGCTTCCTTAGTATAGATGTCACTGCATAACTGCTGAAATGATCCCCAGCACGTCAAACAAAATTCACATATTGCACAAACTCAGAAACTCTAAATTAAACAGAATGATTTTTTTTTTCTGAAGAAGCAAGGAAATTCCTCTAAGTACAAATTTCAAATTAATTGGTAATTCACTTAGAGTTGCTTTCCAGTTATAAAACTGGGGACAGATTAATGCCAGGCAGTGCCACGCACGGATAAATTGCATTAATTTGCTTTGCACTTAATCTAGACTTCTAAACTAGGATAATATTTGCACTGACCACTAATCTAAGTTTTTTGGCTAGAAGTTATTCTTCTGTATAGTCAAATAAATACAGAGATTGATAACAAGGAGCCTGAGAAATTTTGCATTTATCATTTCGAAAAAATGCTGATACATGAACTGAGAGATCGTTGTGTACTGCGAAACCACCTTTTCATACACACTGTGGCTGTTGGCATTCTTTTCAGGTGAAATATTCATCCTACACTACCATGCCAAAAATCCTTCAAAGAATGCATGCAGAAAATTTGGTTCCTAAATAAGTGAGAAAAGAAAAATACCTTGACTTCTATGTGAAAAATTCATGCATAAGTTTACTATAATGCAACCTGCAATACAATGTATAAAATAGTCATATAGAAACTAGCCACATGTAGTTACCTAAATAATTATTATAGACTATTATTATGTACAATAGGTTTAGAATATAAAAGGCAGAATATAAATATGTATAAAGACTATAAAAGGCATATGTTTGCAATTGATAGCTACAATTTACTCGTAGCTAAAATAAGTTTAACATGTTTTAAGTATTTTTCTGTGTGTTTAGGGATGTAAATCCTGAAGGTTTGTGGTATAAATTCTCAGAAGAACTGCTGTGTTAGAAAAGATCAACACTGACTGTGGTGTAAACTTAATTAAACCTTACCTTACTAATAAAATTGTAGTGAAGTGCAGGTGTTACTAAAGGCGATAAGAATTTTGTGAATGACTTGGAAAGTAATCTGTGTCTTATTTCCTCTCAAATTAGATTGGAAATACTTAGTTTCACTAAAAATATTACACAATTGGAATTGCAATTTCCCTGTTTGGCTATTAACTTGTTTAGGCTACAGGTACATGCAGAAAGCACAGAAATTTCTTTCTTTAGAGACTGCATTTTTCTGTTCAGTAGACAGGTGATTTTAAAAATATGAATATTTAAAATGTGGTTTCAAATATTTCTCTTAGGAACTAATAGAGTTGAACGGAAACATAACTATTTTTTTCTAAAAATCATTTTAAAACAGTTTGATTTTGCTATAATTGTAATATTAAAATTGCAATATACCTCAAAGATCCTCAAGTTCAGTAGTGCCTTAGAACCGTCAATCATTCTGAAGCAACTGGAAAACCTTCTTTGTTCTCATTCTGCTATATAAAAACATAATCTAATGTGATCACTGGTAATTCTTGTATGGTGCTTTTTATTGCTTGAAAATCCAAATTGGAGCACTAATATTTTATTTTCTTACTAGTGACATGCATTTCATAACAGGTGCTAATTTTACATGGTAAGATGGCCCAACAATATATTAAGCTTATTGTTTTGTATCTGAAGTAGATGCTGCCACAAATATAATGGTTTTGTTGTATGTGTCTTTTTTCTTCACTCCGGTATGTGCCTGCCATTTCCTCTAATATTTTTAATTCTTCCCTATTTTTTTTTTAATGAAAGAGGTCTGTCTAGTAATGACAAAGATTTCCTAACAGCTAAATCTCCATTTGCAGTCAGTGTAGCAACTTTTCCCTCTCTGTTAACTGCGAGTGTCAACATTACCTTCTACAACAGCATAAATTGCTGATTTCTAGCATATGGACATGGAATGCTAGATACATTGTGGCTTAGTTGAGACATTAAAGAAATCTCTCGGCATTGCTGAGCCACAGCTTCTTAGGGTCAAGGAAATGAAGGGTGTGTATTTTGTTTAAGAGAAACAAAAGGAGAAGAATATTTGGATATTAGCAATATCTGAGGAAAAAAGAAGGAGAAGAGGCAAAGTCCTAGCTCCCCACTAGCTCTCGTTCATGTGCAGTACCAGGCTGCTATGGATTATAGCTGAGCCCTTTCAAAATGTAAGTAAAATCCACAAGAGCTGCAGCAAAATAACAAAAGGCATTACATGTTGTAAGTGAGGTGAACGCAGAATTTCTAAATGTAGAAAGGATGATAAGAAATGCAAGTTAACTTTGTGGCAGATAGAAGAAGATAAATTGTTTTTTGTATCATGTATTGGCACTTTAAAAAACCCCTTCATACTAGACAAAGTCTAAATATGCCCTACTAAGTTTGGCTCGTGTAACTGTATCAAATAGGTGACTACGACACTGAGTACATTGTTTAAAGACTACTTCAGGATGGTTTAAGAAGGGGATGATATAATCTAAATATGTGATAAAAAGAGATTACTGGTACATATAATATTCCTCACTGGCAGGCATTCCTATCATGTCATATCAAAGTCTAGCAAAATGTTGAAAGTTAGAAATGTTATCTAGCATTAGCAGGCATTTAAGGAACGTCTCTTGAATATTTCTAGCATAAAAAAGTATTTCATGTGATGTAAATGAATGGTAATTTTCTGACTTTAAAAGAGAACTGTGCCAGTGCATTTCAGCATTCTGGACCCAATTCTGCAAACATGGAGATGCTTTCAATTTGCTCTGCCTGCCTTCCCGCCTTAGATGGCTGCGATTGCAGCGAAATTAATCCATTTAAAAATCTGCGGCTTAAACTTAAGGATTTTCAGTTTTTTTCCTTCTCTCTTTTTTTTTCTCAGAATATCAATAAGTTCCAATTGAAGAGCGGATTCTTTTGCAATTCAGGCATGTGCCGGCGATAACGGGCGAGTTGGCATGAAGAGAGGCAGAGATGGATTAATTATGCAGAGAACATGGAAATTCTGCTTATCATCGGCTAGCAAAGGAGCCCAGCTCACATAATCAGCAAACGAAGGGAGAGAAAAAAATAACAATGCAATGGCACCTTCCAGCCCATCATCAGGATTTTTTCTACCCCCTTGTAATTAAAAAATAACATACACTTATAGCCCTATCTTCTGTGCAGGCGAGGAGTGGATGTCCACAAAATAATTGCACTGGGATATTAGAGCTGGGAACAAGGGCTGTCCATTCCTAGTATCCCTTACTCTCTCCCTCCCTCTCTCTCTTTTGGCCTCTCCTAAGCACTTTCTTTCTGTCTGCATTCAGAATCACATGAATGTCTCAGGTGACATTCTATCTCAGTGTCCATAAGTCCCAAACCTCTCTCTTATCAAGATTCAAGTAAACATGTATATGATAAATATTTGAAGTGCTGGGACTGCGGGGTTTTGTCCTGATCACCTATGAGCTATCTTCAGAAAATCACTTAGATGAAAAACCTTCTGAACAGTCTTTCTGAGTTACAAAATAGACTGATTAGAAGGATTTTTTTTTTATTGCTGTTCCTATTTTACTTTTACTCAAAGACGACTGTGTTACCCGTAAAGTTGGTATTTTTCTCTCTCATGCTTTTTTAAGCACAAGGTAACAAATAAAGAAAAGCAACAGATTTATTGTTCAGATGAATTTATGGTTGTTTAACGAGGTTTAGTAGCAATATATTTGAGAATTATGTAATAAAAAAAGAAATCTGTTTCTTGTTAAAAAGAATAGATTGATTCTACAGTTATTATTGTTCTTTTTACTAATGGTATATCTCATGCAAATTAAGATGCAGACAGTATATTTTACAATTTTGCTCCACAGACAGATCATTTCACGAATGTGTTTTTCTGCTTTTATATCCATCTACTATTTCGCCCATTGCTCCATGTAAGTCATGCTCCCAGACTTCCTGGGCCCCAGTGTCCCTCCCCAAGGAGTCATTGGTCAGCAAGGGAGACCGAAAAGGGAGAATGAAGCTCAGGATGACAAAAATTATGCAAGTAGGATGGGAGAGCAGTGGGCCGGGATTATAAAGCTGGCTTTCTCTGGAAATTTAATTTATTCATTGAGTTCCTCCAAAGCAGGGGACCAGTGTGGGGCGCAGTTTGCACACCAGTAAATGAGCTCCTGGGGACTTTGATGATAACTGATTCTCTACTAAGTTTTTTTTAAAAAATTAATCCCCATTCAGAAACAGTGATGAAGCTGGAAAAGAAAAATCTGATTCCATTGCAGAGTTACGCATGATAAATCAGTAATAAATTTTCATCAGTATCCTTAAGAAAAGAAAAGCATTTACAAAACTGGCATCATAAAGACAAGATACTGTTCCAAACTCTGCTCTGAGGCTCCATAGTATAAATCCAGAATAAATCCACCGAGCTCATTACATTATATAATCAAAGCAGTGCTAATGTATACATGCACACATAGTCACACATGGTTTCAGGAAAGGCTCAATATGGTGAAGCTTATGCTATTTGTTTCAGCTGAACAAGAAATTTTTTATTATAATTACCTCAGTGAGGTTTCTTTGTTTGTTTTAAATAAAATTGGAGCACACCAGCTCTTGGACACTGCAGCTTTTTGTGCACTGCAGTAGTGCATCAATGGTGTGTGCACCCCTGGAAAAATTACTTTAATCCTGAGAAATTCCCTAGTCTAGTTCTTCTGACTCTCAGCCACTTCTCCCACTGAAGATACTAGTTGGGGGCATTTAGAGCTTGGTGTTGCCACCTGGCCATTTTTTGAATAGGAAGTGGTCTGAGATTTTAAACCATAGACAGTGTTTTGGAGGCAAAAAGGCTCTGGGATTCAGTTCCCCATACCAGTCTTAATGTAACTGTAGAGGGGACGTGGCTAATACCAAGCTGATGGCAGTTGTGTGCTAACAACAGTTGTTTAGGGTCATGATTGGTAATGAATGGAATAATAAGGGAAAATAAAACAACAAAACCAAATAAAAAGGTGAGATGATATGTCCACAGTCACAGGAAAACCTCAAAGGTACCGCTGCATTATTAACCAAGTAATCTCCAGTTCACCCAGATTACCCACGTATAGTCTGTATGTTAGACTGGAGCTAGTAATCAGTAATAGCTTCATTGCAGAGGCCCCAGCCAGTCACCTGGCTAAGTACTGTTTGTGAATAGAGGAAATCGTGGTCAGAATCTAAACCAGCTGCCAATATCTTCCTCCAGCCTATAAATAGATCTGCATAGCCAGGCATATGTTCACACAGAGACTCTGCTACGAGTTCACTTGGCGAGTTTCATCTTTAACAGTGCCTGGTATTAAGCAGGTTTTTGTTGCTCTGCTGTGATAGAAACTTTGCATAGAGAGCATACTTCTATAATCTTTTACATTTCCTGAAAACAAGTTTCAACATCTTTCACAATAGGAGGCAGATAATAGTATTTTCAGTAACAGTAAATGGTTTTGTAATCTACCCATGATTAAAATTATTTTCATCATGAAGCAGAATTCTCATTATTGCTGCCATTTTAATATTATCAACTATAAAGTGTCTCAGTGATTGATATTATAGACAGCAAAACCCTATATTATGGTAATTAAATCTGAAATGAATCAGCCATCCTTATATGTCTTACTATAGCACCTGACTATTTAAAAACAATTATAATCTGGTGTCACATAATAGGACACACTACTTTAAGGAACACACTGATATAGGAGCTGCTCAGGGTCAAAAAGTTGAGACAAAAGCAAAAAAAAAGGAAAAAAAGAGAAAGATATGGAATTTCTAATTTAAATAAAAAATTTTTTAATTTGTCAATAATTTCATTCCATTCTTTTCATAAGTTATAAAATCTTTGCACAAGTCTGACTGGAGAGAAATGAACAGATGTAGGTGTCTCTTCATTCATAATATTTGCATGAGTGTGTGCTTGTAGAGGCATATGAGAGGGGGGAAAAAAACGAATATGATTTGCCTTTAATTGCATTGGCTATGTCTTTGAAAGAAGCCAGGTAATTGTGAGAAAAACCCCAAAGTATCCCCTTTTAAAAAAAAGATAGTTTCCCCACCCTCAAGTTTTAGAGTTGCAGTTTGGTGCTGCCTTAAATTAGAGCTAGCTCATGGATTAATAGCTCTTCAAAGCAGATGTCAATATCTGGAAATGCTAAACTCGGCAAAAATATTAAAAAAAAATATTTTTTGCCCTTTCCATATAAGAAGATTTTATAGGACAGGAGCTTCTCAACCAGAAGAACATTTATACCTTTTAGCCCCTTAATCTTCAGCTGTTTTCAGTGCATTTTGCTGTTGCCTGCTCTTACAAGCTACTTTTTTCATTTTGGTGAAATTTTAGTACAAAAAAATTCTTTAGTGCCTCCGTTCATTTGCAGATTTCACCAGGCTTGCAAAAGCACACCTGTTGTGCTGTCTGAATTTCCTTTTCTGATCATAGGCTTCTGACAAAGAGGGGGGAAAAGAAAGATTTTTATCAAACACTCTTCACCGGACAATGAATTTTCTTCACCATTTGAATGTATCTGTGGAATGCCTGAGTGATTCATTACAGCAGATTCTGAAGTATGACAATGGGCCGCAGAAATGACTGATGGTATCTTTTTCCTGATTTCATTTCCCTGATCCTCTTCATCCCTTGGCCTGTGTACCTCGATTAATTAGAAACCAGGGATTTTCACTCATCAGCTGATGGGTTTCATGCTCCACTCTGTCACAAATCTGCTGCTTGCACTATCTCTCTTACAGCTGGTGGCTGCTTTAAAAACTTTCTTTTTTCTTTTTTCTTTTTTTTTCCCCCTTTTTTGAAGCAGTGCTTTGTGACTACAGGTTTAGGCCTTTTTAAGATTCAGACATATTTTTAAAAAGAGATTAAAAATTAAAGTAAAGAAGATTCAAAATCTCTGATTAAGTTAATCCCTATCCAAATGATACTTGTCCAAAAATGAACTTTTTGAAGAGATAATAATGTAAATGTTTCATAGCTCTCAGCTTTCCAAGTTCTTTTTTCAAGATATAATAATTGAAGTATTATGCAAAGGATGAAAGTATATAAATATGATTTTTGTGAAAAAGGCCCATATGCTCAGTTCACATGCATTTTAGTCCTGCCTATACTATATTGTTAAACCAATTGCATTTCAGATTTCACTTGTATGAGGCACCTTATAATAGGATCCTGCAATAAATCATTGAACCATTATTGTTTCTGGAGGAAATATTTCATAATTGAAAATATGCTGCCCCTCAGGGTATATACCAAATTAAAATCACATGGTGATATAATCCCTAAGGAAACAAACCATAATTAAATAGTATTTAAAATGCAGAATATTTTGCAATAAAAATCCCCCTTAGAAACTTAAAATAATGTGTGAATCACAGACAACAAACATATCAATTATGTCTACCACAGAAAATGTAACCACTGCTAGTTTACTTTCTTATCATTATATATACCCTCCCAGAATTGTTTCATTTAATTTCTTCATTTAATATATTTTCAGTATTAAAATAAGAGCCTTCTTTTTGTCCCCCCCTTTTTTTTCTGTATGAGCAAGGTTCAGAAGCAGCACAGTCTTTCTGGAATGTCAGGCTTCATGGATGCCATATGTTACTGAGAGGGGAATGCAGAGTCAAACCCATCCACGTCTTTTCCTTCTATGGATTAAAATATATCAAGTCTACAACATGGTTAAATGCAGTGATGATTCTTTGAGCCTCTTTATCATTGATTGATGGCCTAGGTATATAAGCATACACACAATATCCCATGATGCAGTCTTCTGCCTGGTAGGAATTTGCTCAAGCAAAAATATTTTCTGTCTATTCCTTTCCTCAGTTTTCATTTTTGTCTCAAAATAAACAGCATGGGTGGTGTGCAAGTATGCAAAGGCAAATAAAATAATTTTTTGCAATTAAAAATTAACTTAAAAATTTAAGTGAATTATCTTAATGTACTAATTTTTATGGTTCCTATCTACACTTACTTATTTTGCTCATCAGTGACAGAATGCCTTTGCAACACAGACTCCATAAGCTTCCCTGGTGTACAGAGGATCCTTGCTACTCTGCAGCAATCTAATCCTTGCAACCTACAGCAGAGGATCCATCATATAGTACCCAGGTGTGCACAAGAAAATGAGGCAACCTGAAATTTTATCTTTGGAGTTTTTATTCTTTGCTGCTACTTTGATATCAGTTAGTAAGAGAATTAATAACATTCAAAGGACTCCAACTGTTATGGGACAGATTTTGTAGCCAAATGTTTTCAGTCTTTTGGCAGCTAAGAGTTTGTGTAAACACATTAGAAACTGCATGTTGTGTTCAATGGGAATTTGACCATGGACTCCTATTGCTTTTTTGTGATGAAAAAAATAGCATTATCTTGATTAGTATTATAAAATTTATTCCCTGAAATCAAGTCAAATCTACTGTAAATATGCATCCATATAAGTCTTCATCATCTTTATTTAGTGATCCCTGTTGTGTGCTACTCCTAATCACCCAGTTGTGAAGTCTGCTGCTAAAACCACTTACCTGAGTCATTATTCTCAATTCCTTCACTAGATCCTTTTGCCTGACCATATCAAGCTCACAGTTCTTCCCTTGGAGATTGAGATCCTTCATAGCTTTGCTGCACATGCCAGCTGCTAGTTCAGCCTGCAGCCTGGGCTACAGATGCCAGTGTAAGAGTCCTCACTGTCACCTCCAGAGCTGAGTCTTCTTGTTCCTTCTGGGATCCTTTCTCCAAAGTGATTCCATGTCTAAGTCAATGTGATAGTTCTCCACATTCACCATCTGAGTCCTTCTAGCATCATCTTTTAGGTAATTCCGTTTTCAGTGGCAGCATGGACACCAAGAAATGAGCTGTTTAATAGAAGAAGGAAATGGAATGGATGAGATGAGAATGTGGATTTTCCTTGTATTTAAAGTGTTAATACCTGCAATAAATGGAGGTGCTGTATTGTGGATTTCCAGGAACTGTAGTTTTCCTGGGTTTCAGGACATAGAGATCCAGTCTCCAGCTGTAAAAAATGTAGACACTGCCAGTTGATGGCTTTGTTGCTCTTAAGGCACATCTTTCTTTCTCTATCTAGACACCTCACAATGAGTAAGTAATGTACACCATTAGCCTATTTTTTAAATTATTTTTCTTTGCTTTGGGGCATATGGTTTCAAGTATTTAATAGTCTCCTTTATGTTGCTGTAACCATTTAACTGGAGTATAAGCACCTATATTTAGGACTCTAGCTTTTCTATATAGTCAGTACAGGAAAAGTTAGGAGCCTTCAGAAGGTGATTTAGAGCTCTAAAAGCAGCTGTATGGAGTTAAAAAGGATAGATCTCCCTCCCTCTTGCTCCTGGTGATAAGTACAATGTGGCTCTGATCCTGATGGTGCATTTCTGGGAATAAAACAATGATAGTGTGAAAAACTGATAGTAATTTTAACTGTCATTTGAGTCTTGAATAGTTCTGTATGCTGCAGAAGAAGACCTTTAAGAAACAATCTGTGAAACTGAACATTTATTTTGTAGAACTGAACCTTGATGAACTGAAATCCCATTATCATTTCATTTGTTCCCTGAGATTCATTTCTCTGCAGATTTCCAAAGAACAGCATTAGATCAGTACATCTCTCATCCCAAGCTTACCAGTCATCATCAACACTATCTTTGTATTTGAAAATTAAAAAGTTAATTAAAAATCAGGGATGGATAAGAATTTGCATTTCTGATCAACAAAGTTTTTAAAGTTTCTCTTTCTATTGGACTTAGTAAGAAAAAAAATCATGCCAAACAATTTTACCTGTTTGGTAAGAAGCAAAATGACTTATTTAGGGTAAGAATCACCTATTTGCTTTATTACAGAGGCATTATTATCTGTTTTCTCTAAACTCAGAAAGACGCTATCAACAGCTCTTTTTCCAGAGATTACAGGTGAATAAATATGCGAACAAATGAGCTTGTTGCTCTGACACAGACAGTGTTTTAAAAGCGTCTCTGTAGGCAGTCAAGGGATGCAGTGGAAGCATAGGAAAATGAAGTGACCTGTTGGGGGTAACAAAGTAGATGGCAAATAATGGAGAGGAACACTGGCTTCCCAATCCAGCTTTTTAACTTAGCCCTTGATAAAGGCATGTCCCCTAAAAATAAATGTCATCAAAGATATCTTGAAGCTAATCAAACCTAATCAACTTGACAATGCCTTTGAAAACAATATCCTTCACTGCAATGCCAGGATGTAAACAAACTCCCCCCAAATAAGCACATTGATAGATGCTTCTGCTTTGCTCCTCTACATTAAGGAGGTTGGATGTGGACAGCTTTCACATCAGTAGGACTTTGTGCTGCTAGAGGAATGGGACTCTGTTACACCTATCCCTAAGCCCACTGCCAGGCAGGAAGACTCAGTCACTGTTTGCCTGTTAGATCCATAGCTGAAAGGAAGACAGTATTCAAATTACTTCTCCCACCAACTTTTCCACCCAGCAGGAAGTTCAGGTCAGTCTGTGTCACACTAATTCTAAGTAGAACCATGAAAAAAAGCTGTTTCAAATATCTATGTGTAAAAGTGGCATTGGTCAGAACTGGTGAGAATCAGGATTCATAACAGTGAAACTTTTTTTTTTTCTTCATGGAGAGGGTGGTTAGGCATTGGAACGGTCTGCCAAGGGAGGTGGTTGAGTCACCGTCCCTGGAGGTGTTTAAGGTGAGCATGGATGAGGTACTTAGGGGCATGATTTAGGGATTGGTGGGAATGGTTGGACTCGACGATCCAGTGGGTCTCTTCCAACCTGGTTTTTCTGTGATTCTGTGATTCTGTGAAACCAATGAAATTGCACACATGTAAGTCCACTAGTTTTGGACAAATTCATAGTCATTATATCTTGATTTATTTTTTATAGATTTGATGAGCTACTCATTTTTATAAGAAACAGTAAAACCTTTGTAATTCTGAACATCAGCAATATTTTTTCTCATAAGAAAAACTTCTGTAGCACAATCCTGTTTTAATTTTCATTGCTGAGTATGGATGATTCAAAAAGGAGACACTTCTGAAAGGAATCCACAATGAAAACAAGGCAAATTTTTCTTCCTGTAACCTGCATCCACCAAGGTAAGGCTTAAGGGCTTGCTAAGCTGAGAGGTGAATCTTTGTCCTTGTGCTTAACAATTCTAGGAGAACATTATCTTCCACAAATGTGCCTAGTTGCCTTTTTTAACATGGTGATAATTAGAGCTTCCACAGCATCTTGGGCTCACCTAGACTGCACCACTGGCTGTATGAATTGTGTGAACAACTTCTACATAAAAACTTGCATGAATTTAAGTTGTTAAGGGTCCTTGCTCTACAAGAATAGTGAATAAACATTCCTTATTCACTTTCTACATGCTTTTTTGTGATTTTATGGACATTAGTTTATGTTTCCCTACAATTGTTCCTTTTCTAAACTGAGAAGTTGTTTTCTATTTAGTCTTTTCTCATAAAAAGATGGCTCATTTTTTTCCCACTTCTCTCTACTTTTTCTAGCTCTACTATATATTTTTTCTACTATAAATTTTACTGTGCTGTCTACCAGGACTTCTTGAATACCTCACATTTAAATGGGCATCATGCTTAATAACTTTTTTCCTTTTATATGAATGACACTTTCTGTACTGCAACTAATTAACAATATGAGAATACTAATAGGTTTCATATTTGAATCAATTCAAAAATATTGGCTAATACCTTGCTAATATTAATTCCATTTATTTTCTTTAAGTTCTAAGAGATTTTTTTTGGCTGTGCAGACAGGGCTTTTGTGAAGCAGAGCCAAGAAACCCAAACTTTTTCCAGACCTATTGTTGATGGGTCTGAATGACTATGGACACAAGGTAACTGCCTGAGGCATTAGGAGGGACTCCTAACTCTTTTGGTTGAACAAAAAAGTCCAGGTCATAAGAAACACTTTCCTGAAGGAACTAGGATTAATAGTTGCATAGTGGCATAGCAAGTGCAACCTGTGCTGCAGCACTTTTTTTTGCTATATGGATTAGGCTGATGCATTGGCTGATTACGGTTCATAAATGCAGTGAGAAGCCAGGCTGGAAAAGTTTGTCAGATAAAAAATGTACACAATTTATACAATGACATTCAAATTTAGAGACAAGAGAAGCTAATAAGAAAAAGAGTGGAAAATAAATTGTGGGAAAATACAACTCCTTATTCTTTTATTTTGTTTTCTTTTTGTACATAGTGTTATGCAGTAGGAGAAAATGTGACAGAAATGGTCTATGATCAGCCTAGGTCGGACTCTCCTGAGCTCTAGAATCATTCTGAAGTGGGAGAGAGGCTGATCATAACTTTTCTCTCATTTCAGTGCAAGGCATTACAATAATGAGGCGTATTTTCCTTCTGATTTCCTGGGCATGCTACAAAGGGGTGCTAAGAGATAGGATACATATCATAGGACAGGCCAGCCAGGAGTCAGCTGCAGGGAAAACATGTACAGACCCCACAGAGCTTCACTGGCATTTCAGTGGCAAAAAGGTACAAGTTTTCCAGCTCAGGAGAAAAGCTGGAATTTCAAAGTATACTGCGTTAAGTGAGCTTTTACTTTTCTTCACCTGCCAATTTTACAGTGGCATGTGCAGCTGTTGATGTTAAAAGGGTTACGAATTATTTAGATTCGTAGAAGAACTTCTGTTATGAGCTGAATACATCCAGGCACATCTACTGTTTAATGGCATCATATTCAGTGAAACACAGACCCTGTTGTTGATGAAGGTAAATGTGGCAGACCTAAAATCTGAAAAATATTCATAAGACTTTTTTTATTTATTCCTTAAGGATTTCTGAATAAATTTTTAACATCTGGTCTGTCTTAAATCTGCTTCACAAGTCTAGTAGTGTCAGTTTCAAAAGAAAAGAAATTTCACCGAGATCCACTGCTAGATGACAGATGGATTCTCTCATAGTGTCTGAGACATAAAATTTCAGGTGACATCTGATATATGATAATAAAAGAGCACCCATCAAGTAATCAGCCCTTGGCCTTTATTTCGGTCATGAGAATGCAGGTGGCTTACTTCTGGACCCACGCTTAGGAGTAAAATGGCATGCTTTGTTAGGGGCTTACCAAGAAAACTTTTATCTCTCTATCTGTGTGGTCTTTGTTGTGATAATTCTGGAGTGGAGCCATCTTCAATATTCTGTCTGCTTAGCTGAAAGTTAGGAGCTTTTGGCTGCAGGGCTGCTTATCCTATGCTCTCTTTTCAAAAGGCCATGGTTTGGGGCTTGCAGTTGTTATCAATATTGGACCATGTCCTGGGCCATGATAAAGAGAATATAAGGGCAGAAAATGGATTCCACTGCACTGTTCAACTCTCAAATACATATCAAGCCAGTTTTCAATCTAATGTTTGAGCAGGCTGAAAACCTCAAAGAGATCCCTTTCCACTGCCCAGTTCCATGTGCATCATATTTGGCAGTGTGAAGGAGTCACTAACTTTTAATACACTGGTAGGCATTTTCAGAACTATCAGCTGAGCATTTAATTTAAAATCCACAATTCTTGTTGGCAGTCTAACTATTCTTTATTGGAGGAGTCAAGAAGATATAATGGAAGTATACATCTCCGCTATAACATTTCTAAAAGCAAGATATTTGTGGTTTGCAGCCATCTTTTCAATCGTTCCTGGAAAAGCCCATAAGAAAATTCTAAATCAAAGAGACTTTGCCTCAAAGCATGAGGCACCAAATTCAAGTGCACGAGGCACCTGTAGAGTCTTCGTCGTTCCTGGTTATGACCAAAGATTCAGCTGTTAGTGAAATCATGTCACAGGACAATGCAGACATCAAATTCACTGTGTGCCAGTTTTGAAAGCTGCACCCCTGAAGTGTCCTCTTGCCTCAGAGACCATGTTATGAATAAAGCCCCACCTGAAAAACAGCAACTCATTGTCATGAACACAGCTAAGCCACTCTCATCTCTGCGAAGGGATTAGTGGAATTGCTTTGATTACTTATACAGAGGAAAAGGTGGGACTATGGTCAGAATTGCACTGCTAGCCCACCCTCCACAACATCTTCAAAGAAACCAGAATAGCATGTCCCTTTTTAATGCAAAGGACAAAATACTGCTGTGATGGACTAAAACAGTCTGTGTAGAATGAGTTTTTAGCTAGTGTAAGCAAAGGTGCCTTTCTGATAGGAAGTGTGCTGTGTGAGGTAAGCCAGCCTGCTAAAACACAGTGACACATAAAGAGCTCACATAAGCAGCAGTGCATATGGCATGGGCATGGTTAAACAAGTCACCAAGAGTGGCCTGATGGGTTACGGTGGCACAGCTTTGTAGCAGTCCCAGTAGGAATATGTTTTCCAGCTGCCCAGGGCAGTAAGCCACGACTTCATTGCTGGTGATAGAAAGGCTTGTGTTTCAGGAGGTGGGGAGTAGTTGCTTTGGAAAACACTCCCAAGGAGAACATGCATCAGCAATACCATTAGTCCAAATGAAAGGAAATAGCAAAGTTCAGCACTGCATGTGGATCAATCCAGGAGATAGACATTGTTGCTCAATCCAAAATGGAGTGATACTGTTCCTAACTTTGTCCTAGGAACCCTTTCAAAAAGCTAGTATCTCATTTTCTCCACCTTATTTCATTACCAAGGTTTTGTTAGTTTTCCTTTTCAAACTGATAGCTTACGTATGCTTCTGTTGGAGTAGGATGTCCTTTCTTCTATGGATCTGTTCCTTGATATTGCTCTGCCCGCAATTCACACTTAAAGGTTCTAAAGTATGGAATATACCTTAATGAGTGTGCATTTTCCATTTTGACCTTCCCTAAATAAATGCTATAAGAAGCCATTATCTCCCTATGTTCTAACACCTTGATGATCTTCATCTATTTTCTTCACTGCTCTCTTGCTTTCCTATCTTGCTGAGATCAAACTCCTTGTTCTAACTCTCAGAAGCACAGCTTTTATTTAAACAGATTAATTTCTCCCATCCACATTCTGGCAGCAGTTGAGCTGAGCAATTTTCCACATCTACAAATGTCTTAAAGTTTAGAAACATTCTTGTTTTAAGTCCAAGCCCCCTCAAACAGGCAAGCCAGACAGTATTTCCTCCAGAATGGGCAATGGACTGGTGATTCACAAGTTTTTCTGTGATCCAGGAGGAATTTGGTTTTCTGCTCTGCCTTAGTTGATCATCCACAACTGGAGAGATAGCCACAGTCATTTGGTGCTTCACTGTTGTGAGAGAGGGGTTCAGCCAGAAGTTCCCTTCTTGCTTGATATGTATGGCTGTGAGCACATATTGGACAAATTAACTTTTCACGGAAAGACCAAAATTTACAAAAAAATCTCTTCAGTTGCTGGTATTCTGGCTTTGTTTTCTACAACTGAGGCACTCTAGCCTTGCTATCTGGCAGACTGCATTTGGTCTCTTCCCTTTATAGGATATCCCAAACCCTACTGGTAGCTGTTAATCTTACCTTTCCCTATGTTTTCCCAATGGAAACTGCTTCTCCTCTTGAGTTTCAGCTTCCTTGAGTAAGCTTTTGCCTTTTCTATCTTTCAGAAGTAGAGAGTCACTAAACTCATGCTCTTGCACTCTACAGACAAAGCTAGGAATACATGCAGCCTTGTTTGGGAAAATTGCCATAGTCCACACTCAGAAGAGCAAAGGTCTTGGTGTTTATGATACTGCTATAGACAGGAGAGAGGAGAAAGCAGAGAAGTAGATGGGAGAAACATCTCAGTGATCAGAGACAGTGCACTGAAAGTGAGCTCTCTGTCCTGTCATCCTCAACCTTCCAGTGATCACCCAATAGTAGCTTTATTTTTCTGGCTATGGGGAGCCTAACTAAGGATGTGTTTGGAGCAGTATTTACAGTCTTTCTTACCAGGAATCTGACAAAATATTTATTCTTCCAAATGTGTGTGCAGGATTTTAAAAGCCATATTTTGGGAGATGTTAAACACAATAATGTGTCAACTTTTTCATTGGTGATATTTTAAATGTTCAACCTGCCTTCACCTGTGATTTGTCATAGCTGATTGTGTCATGATAATTCCTGTCTTCAAAGTAATGAAATAGTAATATTTTAACAAAAATATATCTATGGAAGGATTTACTTACGTATTATTCCTCTGGTTCCCTAAAGAGTAAAGCAAAATATTATTCAAGTAAGTCCTAGCCCACTACAGCAGATACTATTTCCATAAATACTTCCCTGGTTTTCGTGCCAGGGATTTTCTTCCCGTATACTTTCTTGAAGTGTCTTTTTATTACCATGAACATCTCATAAAACATATTTTAATGTTGCATACTGAACAATTGCAGGTATTTATTTTCCAGGAGCTTTCACATCAGAAGCTCTATATCTACAATTTCCACATCCAACCGGAGAGTAAGAAACAATTATATGGGTCTCCAGTGACCTATCATAGCTAAGAAAACAACTGCAACATGAAATGATGGAGAAACAACAAATTCACCAAAAAAGTGAATAATTTTGCGCACAGATTAAAGGAAAATAAGCTATGTTGAAAAAAAATAACATGTAAAGAGGTAATAAAATTATTGAAAATCTGATAAATAATGAAAATTACTCATTATTTAGTGGGAGGACTTTTTCATGTAATTGAAGGAGATATACTAGACGTGATTTTCAAGAGGTTTTGGCTTAGAGTGCTTATCCTTGCCAATGTCAGACAATTCAATGTACCACTTTTTATTAACCTTAAAGGGACTAGACTAGGTTCTTTATCATGAAGTATACATAAGTAGAATCAGACCCAGATCCTGGACACTATCCTTAGTATCCTCAACAGTTTTAGCTGTGATGTTTGTTTTCTCATTTGTTCCAGTTTGGAAGAGTAATCTTAATTACTATATTTTTCATTTAGGGCCCAAGCTGTAAGGAAGCAGATATGATGTCTATACCAACACCTGAGTGCGCAAAGACTGTTCTGCACATGCGAATTATGTACATGAAGCAGTCCTGGAAAACTGCTGTTTGATGTAATAATATCTAGTAATATGTCTCTCCAAGTTTTGCATTTAATTCAGCATTCCACTGTCGAAGTGGCACTGGACTAGACCAGTAGCTGCAGATGTTTTGATTATTGCTGTACAGGTCCCTAAGCACATGAAAATGTTTTTGCTGATTAAGCAGAAGGGTATCACTGAACCCTGGAGCTTCTCAACCTCCATCTTAATCACAAAGCTGCTCAGTTCATTGGACGATATTTATACTATAACATGGGTCAGAAGATCATATCTGAGCTTGGTCTATAGATTAGATATTAACTTTCCTAACTGATCTAAATACACTGTACATTGAATCCTACATGCACTGTTCTCTGAAGTACTAGGTCAGGATTGCAGTAGGATACAGAACTATCCATTGGGATCACTATGACTAATTTGAAAGCTCTTCAAATTTTCAAAAGGTTTCTGCTACAGAAGTAATTCTCCAACTTCTTTATATTCTGCCTAGGTATGGGAGGTAGGACTGGTAGTACTGCATCTGTTGAATGTTATCTGATGCTTCTAATTTTAAGATTTTGTTTTCACTTGCTGACACATTTTTTAGACGTTAACCTTTGGTTTCAAAATGGAGGTTTCCTGTTTTGTATCTCTCTCTGGCTGAGTAAGTTTGGGAAATTTGAGCCAAAAGATTCCACTGTCTGTGAGCGTAAGCACAGGAAAAAACCACACGCGTCCCTTCAGGGGCCTCTGAGCCCCATTAAATTGTTCTAGTGACATTTTCTTTAGAGTATCTGGTGCCCCCATTCTTGAAATGAGTCTTTTTGTCTTGCTTATTAGAATCAACTTCATTTGCATCAGATTACAAGCTTTTGAGAGAAGCAGTTTTACAACTGGACCCAGCAGCAATGTCTTGGCAATGAGCTCAGGAGCCTGGTCTGCCCTGTGAGAGGAGCAGCAGTTTGTGTTGTCCATGGCCTCGGTTTCTACATGTGCTAGTTGTGTGCCGTTATTTTCTACACAGTAGGGATGCTTCAAATAACATTCCCCTGTGCACAACATTAGAGCTAGCTGAACTTGAAACAGATAAATGTGGTCTGAGGTGAAGGATTTGGAAAACCAGTCTTGGGTGGGTACCAGAAAATAGTAACACGTATTGATATCAAACTTTCTATACCTTGATTCCTTCTTTAGAACATGAGCATGAATAATACTCAGAAGAGCAGTTGAAATCATCATAGTGTTGTCACTGGTTATACATAATACATAATATATTAATTCTGCCTTAAAAACAGGCCAGGGCTTCACTGGTGAAGAAAAACAGGTTGGATAGCTGATCAACAAATATGCAGTACCTGAAGTGGAAGCTAGTTAATCAAAATGTCTTTTCACTAAAGATCTTAATAGTGAGGAAAGAAGAAATGTTAACATCCTGTTGGTTTCTCACTACTGAAGGATTTGTGTCTACCACTAGCATACATTTTTATTAATATTCAAATGTATTTCACGCAGACTATTCTGTGTGCTGCATATAGCTACATATGAAATTTGCTTGGTTCTGTACATACCTGTGAAACATATAACTGTTTGGTCCATGGTATCATCAGTTTCCTCTTGAGACAACTATAAAAAACATTTTCAGTCAAGTTCAAAGCTAGTTCTACTGGACTCATTGCCTATGTGACTATGAGCAATTTTGATTACTTCTACATTAGAATTCTAAAATATTTTATCTGATGCCACAGTCCTACAATAATCAGCTGAGATTTGCTCACTGAAGTACCTCATCCATTGGTTTAGCTAGTGCTTTCTTTCCCTATTTTTAAACTACAAACCAAAGTCTTTTTTCTAGCAAATTCTTGCCTTTTCAAATTACTGGTTAATACTGTAGTAGCAAAGATAAACTTCATAAAATAGATTAAATACTAAAATGTAATTATGTTTTAAATTAAATGTAAATGTTTAAAAATATAAAACTTTGTAAATGTGTTTTTTGCATTTTGTACTGAAACCTCCCATATATATGTACAGAGCAATTGACCACACATAAAACTGTCTCACAAATTTCAAAGTAATAGTTTGTGTAATTATATTGAATCAGAGGGGTCCTGTTACTTTGTTCATTGCTGGGGAAAAAAAAAGCTTGTGTAATACTGAAATGAAATGTTATTACAGTCTCACTTACTCATTCTTGGAATTGGCTTAGTGATTACTTCAACATCGACATCAGTGAAAAACATTTGACATCTGGCCTAGAAAATCAGACAGCAGACCACAGAGACTTTGATTAAAAAACTTCATGTAATTTTCTCCAATCAGTAAGCTGGTCTATTCTTTTATTAGAATGAAGATTTCTCTCATCACCTGCAAATTTCTAGGAAGGCCACAGAAAAGAAGAAGAAAAAAAAAGCTGTTCTACTTTTAGAATAAATTTCAATTCCAACAGGCAATTGCACAGACTGAAGAGGAGCGTCATTTCCACTAACAAGTTGTTTTCTTCTGTTTGCAAAGGGTCAAATATCTGATTTCCTCTAATCTATTTTACTATTTATTCCTTTATCAAAGTTTTCTACTTGATCCTTCTCTGTTTAATGACTCATCGGGAGTTTTGCACAAGATGCAAACCCATTTTCTGGGAAAAGAAAATTGTAGAAGGTTTTTTTATGTTCTTACATGTTACTGAATAATCCAGGCAAGAAATAACATAGACCATTTATGCTCATGTTTTTATATGATCAACTACAGAGCACAATCACCTTATCATGAGAAAGAACGAACCATTAGCACAGTATTACAACATACATTCAGAAATGAACTGCATTGCAGTATCATTGTGAATTAAGCATATTGGGCTGAGTCTCTGGTTCACAACATGAGAACGAGGCATCAGCAAACTCATACAAGGAATACCGCAGTTATGAACCATCACGCTGCCTTCCCTCTTTGAATCAAATTTATATTATGAAACTGGATAATTAACTTATTTTCAACAAACAAATTTTAGTGTCCCTGTTTTCAGCTCGAAGAGAGTTGCTGAAGCAATTTCAAACACAATACCCCATCTTCTTTGTAAAGGACAAAGCCCTTGCTAATATAATATCACAGTAGATTTGCTTACCTCTGAAGAACTGTAGCAAGAAGAAGGAATAAGCTGGCTCCTGGAAACATAACAGGAAAGCTCTCTATCATTGTAAACTGAGGGCTAAATTTGATGGTGTATTTTACAGACTCTGCACAGAATTGGTCATGATTGGTTCCAAATGTTTCAATACAGGTGAGTTTCTCTTGCTTCTGTTGGGTTTTGTTAAAAACAGCCATTTTGGTTCCTCTTGTCTAACACAGTCCTTTAATTATACAACATATTGATGTTTCCAGCTATTGCACTCTCAAATAAAAGGAATAAAAATTCCCCTTGTGAAGTTGTGCCTAATAGCCCAAACACAACAAGCTCAAAATATATATTAACAGTAAAATATAGAAGGCATAGATCTTGTTTTCCTGTATAGAGGGAAAGAACAACGTGCTTGCTATCACAGCACAAACATTGATCACTGTATCCTGGCTGTATTCTGTAATTCCTCCCTTAACTTCAATTACTAATTCCAAAATACCATGCTTAATTTCCCACTAAAGCATTAACGCGTAACTGTGAATTTCACAGTATAGCAAGCCTATTTTTATGACAAATATAACTAAGCCTCATTGAGAAAGATATTGAATAGGATCTATTGCCCTGTTATCCAAAGTCTGTTTCATATTCTCAAAATGTTTTGCATTCATGCTACACTCGATTCCACATCAGTCATTTTTTTTTAACAGTTAAACTGCTGAAGTCCTTCTACCAGTGACTGGGTCAGTTATTACTTTTGTAATAGTACCAAGACAGAATAATTTCAGAAAGCTGTATCCCTCTCCTCATCTTAGGGAAAATGTAGACAGAAGTGCACACAGTGGAAGTTTTTCTCATGTGGTACGGAGAACAAGTGGAATACAAACAGGGGTATGATGAGCTAGCTGTATGTTTTCTTTGCTTTGTTCTGCTGCTTGGCTACATTCCCACAGTAGGCTATTGCAGAATTGGACATTAATAACTTTACTCTCACTAATTGGTTATGGACTTTATAGTACTAATCAATAAACTAATTAAGCTGGGTCAGTTGGTTTCCTGAGCCCTTCTTAAGAACAACAAATAGACAACTGTCAAATCCACAGGTCACAGGCAATACCAGAGGGAAGTGAGAGATGTACTGGGGGGATGTGTGTAAGCCTGGAGGGCTGTGAGCCCAGGTGAGGGGGATGTGTGTCATCAAGGCCCATCGGGGAAGCTGCTGTTGTTGGGAGCACACAGGCAGGGAGAGGGGAAGGACACCTATAGAAACATGGAAGTCACTTGAGGCTTCACCATAAGGGAAAGCCAAGAGAAAAGACTTTTTGAGTAGAGTGTTGGCTGGAAAGACCTCAGAAATTGCTTCATCTTCTTGTGCTCAAGGATTTAGTTTCTTTCAAAAAAAAAGTATAGAATAGCATTAAAACCAAATCTACTTCTGTTATTGACTTAAACCTCCATACAGAACTAGCCTATAATATCTCAGCAACTGTCTTAATGGCTTGAGTAAAAAAAAGTAACAGAATTTTTTTTCCATATAATAGTGTAGATATGTGTACATGAAATTAACATTTTCCTGCTTTCCTCTTGAGCACGTTTCACCATTCCTGCCTCTGGGAACACTGAACTTTGTATAAATTTGTTTCTGCCTGAAACTTCAACTACAGCCATTTGTTTTTTTCCCCTGTGAGTATATTACAGAAATTTATGTAAGGGTGATTGCCCCTGAAAATGTATGATAAACACTATGATCCTTTATGCTATATCTGCTTAATGCAATGAATGTGGTAAAGGCTGAAATAAAAGGAATTATACAATCAGATAATTTGTGATTGCAGTGAATTGGAGTAAGTGACCCAGGATAATCCTTCCAGGCCTGTGCCTTTATCATTCTGTTTCAAGATATACGAATACGAATTATGTGACACCAAATGTATTTTGTCTTCAAAGTAAGTAACATCTGTTTACTGAGCTCTACGTGGTACTTGCCAAGGATGTAACAATTCTTCATGTAATTGCAGAAAATGCTTGGCGCACTAAGCTTCCAAACTAAGCAAGTGACATATTAAGACTAGACTAAGAGAGAGCTCTCCTGTTCCATATTTCCATGCACTGGTATGTGCTATCAACTGACATGATGTTTCTTCCCTTCCTATAATTCTTTTTAAATAATTGCATCACTAACAAGTGATATCTCATCACAAAGGACTAGAGGTTTCATTATTTGTCTGAGATGAATCCTCGAGTATGGCTTGTCTGAACATCTGTTGTTTTGCACTGTCATAGAAGGAAAAAAAATCACCTTCAGTAAAATTTTATACACAGCATAACAGTCCATTTAACTGGTTTGTTTTTAACAATACAGGAATTTAGTTAAGTGTTATTTAACTTCTCCCTCAGGATAAAGAGGGAAAATTAACTCTTCTGCTAGCAAAACATTCTTCACCTTTATTTTTTTCTTTCTACAAAAAGTACAAATCAGGTTTTTTTTCATATGTGGACGTAATTGAAGAAAATTAAAAATTCACTTTGGGGCAACCTGGAGTATTTTTTTCTTATTCAGCCATTTTATCAATGAATTTCAAGTGTAATAAATTTTTGCTTGACCTACACTTATAGTATTTTGTTCTGATTTTATTTCAGACTTGTGCATTTTGTATTGGTCTAAATTGAATTAAAACTTAAAATTAAATCCTACTTTGAAGCAAAATAGATTTAAGAAACAAAGACATTTAATTCAAGATGAATGTATTATTTTCTAAGCTTTCACTTAATCTCTAAACTTAATCTGTAAATTCTACACTTAATCTCTAAAATTTTCTTTTCCTGATTAAAGATCTTTTCTATATACTTGAAATTTCTGGTCTTTAACTTGACAAATGTAGTATGCTAATACCGCTAGCACAGAGACATGTAAAAACCACTACCATTAGGTTTTTTCCTACCTTTTCTTCACTTTCATCTGCAAAACAGAGGAAGTTTGTCATCTGAAGCAGTACATATTTATTATGGGGACTAAGTATGGTGCATTTTGAAAATTATATATCAGAATGTTTGCTAAGGATGGGTTTGGTACATATTTCTAATACTATGGATAGCATTTCATCACCACACAAATCTTTTTAAAGGTTTGTCTGTGACAATTTCATAATCTGTCACTAAGGGGATTGTATATACAAATGGATTAATTCTTTGTTTGAGGATTTTATGACCATCCTAAATATGAGATCCTAGAGAAGAGTCCTGTCTAATCATATGTTTACAAAGTTTATGTTTGTTTGCATACTGTATGGTTGCCAAAAAGTCTGGATTCAGAACTGCGACTGCACAGCTGAGACAGGGATTGTGCTATTTTCCCTTCATTAAAGATATTCTACATTTTCTCTCAAGTTCATTTTTTGAAGGCTATATTACAAGGTTTTCTCAGGAAAGAGAAATAATACTAAAAATAATTCTCATTATAATTAGGAAATTGTCTCATTATAATATGCTTGAATGTCTTAGATATTTTAAGAACACTGTCAACTCCACATAACTTAGGTGTTTATTAATTTCTTTTCTTTAGCTGGATTTTTTTAATGATAGCTGTAGTCTTGGAAAGCATTTGCCATGTTAGGTTACTTATATATATCCCAAAATGAAAAACAAGCACTGGAAAAAGTGTTGTTTGCAGTAAAGTAATCTTGATCTTTATTGCAGAAGTAAAGTTTGATCTTTATTGCAGAAGTAAAGTTTGATCTTTATTACACTGAAAAAAACATGGCACAACAAGGCAGAGAGCAAAAGGTTGTAGTGGGCATTAAATAATATGATGATAAAAGGAAATGAGAAATAAAGGGATGTGTTTTGCTGCTACTCAGGCTTCATCTTAAAGACAGCAAGTTGATTTCTTGCCCTTATTTACCACGTAGCTCAATTACGTTAAAACACCTGATGATCTCCTTCTACACTAATGTCAGCTTGCAACTTTCAAATTACAGTGTAAACAATTCTACGAGATCCCACAACATCATTCTATAAGAAAATAAAGATAGTTTTCTTGCATTAGAAATTCTTGCAATTAACTACACCTTTTTTTCCAGCACTTACATCACTATGCAATTTTTTACATAGCAAAAATAATTTCAGATAATTTTCAGCAGACATGGTTTCCTTCTTTTCCAATACTGGTAAATCTTAGATATGTTGTATAAGCCATTGTTAATTCTCTCCCAAAACTTTATCAAGAAGGGTATATATTTTTCAGCATCCAGCTGACAATGCCCATAAGTTTATCCAGTAATGAATGTCTTAAGAGATCATGTTGCTGAAGGACTTTTTATCAGTTATTCAGGTTATAATTTGTGGCCTGTATTATTGCATGCTTAATGGTCCATCACATTATTGTCTTGTTCTTAAAGTTGTGGTACATTTATGTAGTTTCTACCAGTACAAGTAAAGAGAATTTATTTTTAATCATGTACCCAAGAATTTTTTAACTGAAAGCTCAGCCCTCTATTAGCATTTGCATCTGGTGAATCTGTGGCAGTTAGAGGAAAGAATGGCATCTATTGAATTATCAATACCAATATCAGTTAACAACCCACGCAACCAAGCAACTGTCATGGTTTAGTCCTGACGCAGCTAATTTAAGCAGATAAACCTGTGCAGATGGACTATCATTTCCCTTCTTCCCACCACCAGGGAAAGGAGAAATAAAAATAAGAGGAAAAGGGCTTGCAGGCTGAAAACTAAAACTGCACTTTTAATGAAATAATAACAACAACAAGAACAACAACAATAATAATAATAATGAAAACAATTAGAAACTATTAAAATTTGTCCCTGACATTTGGCAAGACCATAAACCAAAGAAGCAAGCCTTCATGATTCATATGATGGGCAGCTGAATTTTCAAATAGTTAGAAACTATTATTAAAAAGAAGCATTAGTATGCTTTGCAATGCATTGCATTTCCAGAAAGACTTAGAAAGTAGAATTTTAGGAGTTTTATGAGATTGAGAATGCTGAGAATTAAAGTAGCACTAATGTAGATTTTTGTAAGTTTAGAAAAGCAGATATTGATGGATCACAGACCATGTATACTTTTTAAATTGCATAGTGATCAGAACACTAACAGTATAAAGCATCTCTCTTCTCCTAACTATCAAAAAAATTACTTATTTGAATGTGTCTTATAACTGCGAGTGATGCAGCTGAGACAAGCTCTCTTACATCCTTCCCTGTGTTCCATCAATGATATTGATAACCAGCTTCTGTTCAAAAATCTTTGGCTGGTGCTAATTTAGCCAAAATGAATAGCTACATCTTTGAAATTTTTGAAAGCATAATTTACATCAAAATAAACCTGTAAATTGAGCAGGCATGATCTTGAAACTAGTAGAGTAAAAAATAGTATGCAAAACCATGACCCACTGCTATTTTGCCCCAGATCAGTTTGACTTTGAGGAAGTGCTTATGCCAAGAAATAATATGGTCATCAGTAGTGGTTTTATTTCTTTCAATGATGATTCCAGTTCTGTTATTCTATTATTCTACACAGATTTAGACAACAGTCCTGTTTCAGCCATCTACATTCATATTATATTTTAAATAAATGTTATTATTTATAAAGTCAGGCCAGCATTTTGTGCGTAACTTCAAATGACCTTTACTACACTTGATAGTATTATTTTTTTTACAGCAATGATACTCAAAGGAAGAAACAGAGTTGAAATCAGTGCAGCTTTCAAATTAAGTAGATAATGGCATTAACATCTGCTGTGTAAAACAAGGAGAGCACAACTCCCAGTCTCATTTTTTTTGAAATTAGGTCACATCATAGGAGAATGGAAAACCTCTTCTAAATGATGCATCTGAATGGTACAGTCTTTTTTCATATACTATAGTCATTTGAGATAATTTAGAATAAGTAGAATTTTAGTTGTCATTTAAATATGCACATTATTACTGAATACCACAAAGAAAGCAGTATTCACTTTCCACTCAGGAGCAGAAATATTGTCCCATAATTCATACAGAAATTTATACCTGAAAAACAACAGAAAGAATCACTGAGGCCATACCCTTGTTTGTGTCATATATTAAGCATCAAAATAAACATCCTTTAGTTTATTGTTGTTTTTCAGACACAACTCAACAGAAGCTATCATTTTAAAATGAACACATAAAATGTCTAGATGCTGTAAATGATATTAAATATGAACACAAAAATATTGAGAAAATACCTTCTTTTTGAACAAAACTGGTGTGCATTTCAAGGGTACTTAGAATAATCAATCATCCAAATGAGAAGATCTACTAGGCAGGATGCTGGAGTATTGCGGGAGAGGGCACTGATCTGTTAAGCCACATATGATGATGTGTAAAATAGAGGAAAATTGTTTGAAAACAACACACATATTGATAGAAAAGAAATATTTTTTGCACATGATCAGGAGGGGACAGAGGGCATTGGAACCTGCTGTAGCCAGTGTCCCACACAGTGGAGTCTGAGAGAGACCTCGGAAGGGCCAAAAAGGTCATGCGCTGCTGCTGTTTCACAGCTGGCAGGTGCAAGCCCCCTTAAGCTCATCCACAGCCAGGTGAGCTTGCGATGACAGTCCATCACCTTTCAAAGCAGTGAGTACTCAACAATATGCTCAGATAATATTTTAATTACTTATTTAGAAAAACTTTTAGAAAAAGCCTTATCTGAAGATATGTCTATAGGCAGTCAGCAAGTGTTGTTAACATTGAAATTCATTCAGTGTTAATTCATTAAAGTAGTAAAAATTCCCAGGGGATTTGTATTACTTCCTGTCAGAAGATGTGCAAGCACAACAACAAAATCATAACATTATTAAGAGGTGCTTTGTATGCTCTAAGTTAATTCATATTTTGCCACTGATAGAATAAATTTTTGTCTATCTCCAAGTTCCCACCTCTGAAGTGGTGTAAAAATAGCTTCCACTCGCAGGGATGTTTTGGCTACAGATGGTTAAATTACTTCTTAGGATTTGACAAAGCAGGCTTTGTTTATCTATAGCAAGTCATTTGCAAACAGAGTTCACAATTCACAAACATATTCTCTGCTCATAATTGTTTAATGAGTAACATTTACAAAGACCAGCAATGGGGTCGGTTGTGACTGGTTTTTTCTGCTCGGGTTTCCACTGGATTGTTAGACATTTCAGCTACACCATTTTGTTTCTGTCTTTTTAACAACTTGAGTGATTTAGAGAGGAAATGACACCTATTATGTAATGACAGTGAGAAACGGGTATGTTTTCCTGTATGCCAGGTCTTTCCTATTCAAATGTCATTGTATTTTTCAGTTTTCTCTGAGAACGAGCATAGGCCTTGGTATAGCTCACTGACTAGCACTGACGGCCAAATCCCCAAAATACTCCATAGAAATAGCAGCAAACAAGCAAGAAACTAGCAAAGTAGAATTGCTACTGAGAATTTAAGTAGTGTTTGTGAGCTTGGTCTCCCAATATTTTCCAAACTCATACTGCTTCCTTGAGGGTTAATATGTAAATTACCATTATCTTCTTAATATGTTTTGTTGTTTCTTGAAACCTGATTCTTTTCATGAGCGTATTTGTCACAACCTGAAAAAATGCTTTTTATGAATACTATTGCATTGTCTTTCTCTGCAACCCAGCAAAACAAGGAGCACTTCTGTTTGATTATAAGACATGATAACTCCCAATGTTTATTAAGAATTTAGTCACTACTACTACCCTTTGCAGGCCAATCTCTGTCTTTTGGCCTCAGTGCCCTCGCAAAGGAAATATCAGAAAGGCAGAAAATGAAACAGAACTTTCAAACTTCCATCAAGCAAAAAAGCAACAACCAAAAAGAACCCTTCCTCCTTCTCCCGTTATGGTTTGTTGAATCTTCCTTTGTCTTGTTGTATAATAGGAATAATGTTCATGGCACTGGAGTATATACACAATAAATAGCTTCTGTGTTTATCAAACACCTCAGCTTCACTTCAACATTTGATCACCCACAAAAGCCATTTTTTTGCCTTGTGTACCTCTCTGACATGAAATGGTGGGATGGAACATCAACTGTAATGTGTTAGAAGCAAGATTAACTAAGATAGCCTTAGCGACCCTTATCCTTTGTCACCCAGAGTCGTTGAGATTGATCACTCGGATATGGCCACACCTTAACGACTCTGAGCTGACCTGATTGCATTCCCCCTGGATATGCAAGAAAGTTCCCAGAATAAAGTACAGTTGTCATTTCGAGGAGTGCCAGACCTTCATTTTGCACTCTGAAAGCTGAATTTGAGGAATGAAAAACTCAACCCTCAGTTTCGAAAATAGCAGTTTAAAAGTTACAAAGAGAGTAATAGTAATCTAAATCCCCAAGCCCTGGTTAATGCAGCAGAGAAAATTCTGGTGCAACCACAGTAAAAAATAGGGCTGTCCTAAATGGTCTCCCAAAATTACCTGCTGGAAAGACTCAAAAAAAAAAAAAAGCATAGTTATGATAGGCATATGCTAGGAGATTATTATAATAACTTTGTTCTGAGAGGAATTAACTTTACTCCTGTATTAGAAGTAACACTAGCAGAGCTAACAATGTTCTACATAACAACTAATGGAAGTTTCTAACAAAGGATATAAATAGCTTTCTCTAGCTGATTCAACAGACACAAAATGTTACTGATCTGAAAGATGTAAAGAAACATAATATATAATTAATATTCCCCCAGCTCATCTCCCAGCCTTTCACACTTTCCTCTCCTCACACCTCCTCAGGTTGCCCCTTTAAGCTGTAGACAGTACAGAAGAGTTTCTGAGACTCTTTCAAACTGGTAAACTTGTTTAATTCTTGGGTAGTCCTGCGTTGACAACCTATATACTCCTGATCAGTCCAGCTGACTTTTATGCTTAAAACCAGAGGCTACCATATTGCACATGTATTATATACACTACAGTTGGTCAAGGAGTACCATGGACATAAAAGCAACGAATTCTTGCATTAGAGCTTACCTACTCTTTTCATGCATCCTGAATTTATTCTGAATTTGTCAATGTGAGTTAAATGGAAGGTGAAGCAGCAAGATGAGTGAGTATGCACTGGTGCATGTCAGCAGCCTTTCCCAACTATTTAAAAGGAGTTTAAGGAGAAGAGTTAGGGTCTTTTGCTTGCATGAAGAGGGAGACTGCTCTAGGTCCAAAACACAGCATAGGAAACACTTCAGGAGCAGACATTGTTTGAGCTGCTTCTTGTAGAAAAAGTCCCTTTTAGCAAGAGCCGAGGTTGTTGGAATGTTACACACGTTTTTCCTTTTTTGAATTCCAGGATCTATGGTGTCATGTTTGGTCTTAATATGAAGCTCACAGAGAAAGACTTGTTACAGTAAGAAGGCTGCAGATTTATTGTGTTAGGTAACACAATGCATTGTAGCTTTTCCTGTCCATCTTCACAAGACTATAACAGAGACAGGTACAGTGCAATCAGGAATATGCCTATCCAGATATACTATTAAAAGTTTAATTTTAATTAAAAATATCAGCAGGTGGCGGGAAGGATTTACACCAGATAGTCATTTTCCTCCCTGTATTGCATAGCCCATGTCCAGCTACTTGAAACAAGGAAGGAAGTTATCTCAAGGGGGAAGTGAACAGTGAGATTTATTTGCTGCTGTGTTGAACTTTGTCATGTTAAAGCATCCTGCCACCTGATGGAGTACCCAGTCCTAATTTGGTCAGTTCTCATGGGTCCTCTGTAGAGTGAATAGGAAGGTGTGGGTATGAAGAATTGCATTCATGAAAGCAGGATGCTGATCAGTTAAGGAGACGGTTTTATTTATATTCATCTCATTCAAGTGCCTTAAAAAATCATATTACAGAACGTTTTACTGCCTTCATCCATTCACTAGCCCAAATTAATATTGTGTTATGTCACATAGATTCATATGATAGGCAGAGGAGGTCCCACTGCATGTCTCCTCTCAACCAAGGGCATTCTCTGGGGTACCAAGAATGTGATTTAAGGACCCAAGAGGAAAGGGACTTCTAAAGAGGGAACTTTCAGTGTTCAAATTAAGAAAAAAAAAAAAACAACAACACTGACCTCTTAGGTAAAAACATGGATGCAGTCACTCTCTTCTTCTATTTTACATGAGCCTGCTAGATCCAGTCCCAGCTGTGTTATAAGCAGAGGAAGACCCATCTGAGACTATTTAAATCATGAGAAGTGAGTCTAGATGCTTTGGTCTCTTTCAGTTGGGGAGTTTCTTGCTTTATCAAGGTGCCAGGGGAGCTGAAGTACCTAAAAGATTAGCCAAGGTAGTACAGTGTCATTAGATACCAGCAATACCTAAATGTTGTACCTAGGTGCCTAAAGGAGGCATTGAGATCCCTAAGCCCCACTGGTAAATCGAGCCCTCTGTTTCTTCTCCCATAAAACTATCTCTGTCAGCAGCATTGTTCCTTTCACAAATGTTCATTTTGATTTTTTTTGCCTTTATATAACCTGCTTTAAATTCTTTGTTGTTTCTATAAACTTATAAAACCACCCTATTATACAGAAGTGTAAGTCGCTTAAGTAATCTAACAATACTGAGTTCAACACACTCAGGATGAAACAGCTGTATAAGCTTTAACCCTTTATGCCAGTCTCTGTTCATTATTCCTACTTATTTGACTCAAAAGCTGAGTCAAAAAGCTGACTCCTTTTCCTGAGCCATATACTGCTCTTCTGACTGAGCTACTAACTGTTCTGCTTGTTCTGCTCACTTTAATAGCTTTCACTTTCCATTCACATTGGCTTTTCAGCACATTATAAGCAGGGCTGGAAAAGTGGACTCTCATTTAAGGTTGCCAGACACTCTGCTGATTTTAGTTACTTAGAGCTTAGCCATATTTCAGCTGTTTGGGATAAAATAACATCCCATGCCTTGTGTTTGCCCTAGGCTGGATTTTTGGAGAAAATTTCAGCCAAGATAATGTTCAAGAGCAAGGTGAGGGGAACTATGCAGTTTTGCTCATACTGAAAAATACTGATATTGCTACTGTGAAGAATTTCACCTTTTCATTGCATTGAGGCATGGACTATGGCTTGGACTAAGTGGTCTTTGCATCTGGCCTTCAGGCAAGATAGAGCCGGTTTGCATGAGGCTTCCTGTCCTCTCAGCGTGATTTACCACTGGAAGTCAGACCAGTGGTAATATATGCCAGGCCAGGTGGCACTGCTGGGGAAGCAGGCTTTAATGTGCTTATTTCCCTGCATGGGCTGCTCCCTTAGTGGAGTCCCACAGTCACTGGCATAGGAGAGTAGAGCTCATGTGGGAATTAGTCCTTTTTCTATGACTGTGCAACCAGTGCATCTTTGTTGGTCCCACTCTGCTCTGGGACTATGAAAAGTGGTTCTGCTGCAATTAAATTTGTCCCAGTTTTTGCTGTGACCTGCATACACTACTGCTCTGTGGTGTGTTGGCTCCAAGGAGCACATCAGGGAGGTCACAAGTAGCTGTATCCAACCTTTGATGTGATCAGCTGTAACAGGGAGAGAGAGGGACTTGAGCACAGATCTTAGGATGAAACAGTGGCTTCAAGTGACTTGTCAGTCCGGGGATGCAGTAAAAAAGATCTGATGTCTGTGTGCAGACTGTGAGTGAAATGACATTAGGACTACAGAGTAATAGGCTGGCATCGAGTAAAATATATTGCAAAAAGTGGCCAGAATATTGAGTGATACTGGGCAACCACTTAAACCAGATTTTCCACAGATGTCAATAACTGCATTTTATTCATTTCCTGGGTTCTGATTTTAAACTGGGATGTTTGATTTGCAGAAGTAGCAAACATTTATGTCTAATACCAATTAAAGGGATTTTGTGTCTGTACAGGGATGCTGCAAAGTCCTTCCAAAAGGACTTAAAACCCCCATATCCTAGTTGTATCTAGTTGAGAAATCAGTGAAAAGACTGATACAAGTATAGTCTTACAACATGCACTGAGCAATGAGGAGAAAGCAAAATACGGAACGGCTTGTTAAGTGGAGGTTGATCATCAGGTACGATGGAGGTAATAAACAAAATCAACATTACCCAAGTTATCTTTTCTAGCATTTGAGTGGTTCATTCTGAAAATCTTTATGAAATTCTTGCAGAGCCTTTCTCTGTGTCTATATACATGTATATATGAAATTAAATACTTTACTCAGTCATTTTTATAAGCTACTTTTGCTCTTTACTTTTTATATATAGTCATTAATCTACATTTCTTATTTAAAATTAAATGAAAAGAGTATCCTGATATCAATAATAATGGTACTTTATCAAAGAATATCTTCTAAAGATGACACTTGATATTTGTAATGTCTGCATTCATTGTGGTAGCAACGTAATGCTGTAATTACTTAATATAATAAAAGGTATTATTTCTCTGTGTGAATCTTACCACAATCCAAGTAACCAATTTGGCTCATCGATTCTCCCTACCAGAAGTATCCATCCACCAATGATTTCCTGTAAATCTAAACCTTGATAATAAAGAGGCAAGGCCACATTCATTATTTGTTACCTTCATCAAAGGCAAAGTATAACGTCAAGGATACATTTGAGTTTATTATCTTTAACACACTCTTAAATTTATAATAACTTTCATGAGAATATTAAACTGCAACACAAGACACCAGACCGAGAATAAAAGCATTAGTGACAAAATCAACATATTACTGGTTTAATACACAGAAACAAGAAGGACTTCAGGCTGTTGCAGAAAGTTCAGAAATCAGCCTAGAAATAGATGAGGAATTTTAAAAATGTAGAGAACAAAAGTGAATATTAGTGAAAATAAAGCTTTGCAGTAATGATACACTATGTTCAAGCTGCAACTACCAAAATGCTTTCCTTGAGTAAGAAAGATAAGCAAGATGTGGTGCTTCTGTTTGTTGGGATTGTGTTGGTTAATGTAAAAGAGGTTTTGGAAAAACTATGTAAGATACTACATTTAAACAGGAAACAGATGGCCCTTAACTGGGTATGCAGGTGAGGAAACAGTGGCTTCCTAATTTCACAGAACCAGCAAAACAAGATGAAATGTAGTGCCTTGTTTGTTCCCTTCAGTCCAGTATGCACTGGATTTGATATTAGTTTTAATATTTTTAAACTCTTTTTTTTACATACACTTGTAACAAGACTACAGTCTGACCAAAAGCCCATTCCTGACAAGTATCCTTACTAATTGATTGTATTTTCAGAAGTGAAAAACATCCCCACTGAAATTAAAGATACGATGATGTTATGGCAAGAAACAGAAATCCATGCAAAGTTAACTATTTGCAAGGCATGATGGGCCTAGGAGAATCCACAATAATTTATAGAATGCATTAAAACTGGGTTGCAAGGAAATTTATGATAGGCAGCCACACAATAATAAAAAAACAAAGATTAATTAACATAAAAAATTTAGCTGTCATAGTTCTCTAAGTAGAAATAATTGCAAGGCAATTTTATTTCACGGAATGAACCTCGAAATAGGTGCAGAGTAAAGTCAAGATGAAACTGAAAGTCACCTTTAGATCAGTAAAAAAACAGGCTGCAAACTCTCTGGGTGGGCTAGTAGTAAAGTAATTACTTTGTAAAATGCAACTGTACTGGGAACAGTATGAAGTTAAGTACATATGAAAATTTAAAGGATTCTTTAAAATCTATTTTCCTTGCAGTTTTGGAAATTTATAATAAAAGTAATGCCCTCAAAAGGCAGACTTAACATAAGATAGAAGGAGTAAATCAAGGAGAGAGAGGATTTTTTTTTAATTACAGTTGCAAGGTAATTCTGTATGAAAAGTATTACAACTCTGGTCTTTATGTGCACAATGTGTGCACATGTGTGCACATAAACATATATATACTTATATTTAATCTATACAAATATATATAAATCAAACACAGAATGCCATATCTTAGTTGCAAAATGGCATGACACCAGTTTACAGCCAAAGAAGAACTTTTCCCAGAGGTTTGAGTTTGTTCTCTTTTACATCACCTTGAATCAGGAGGCATCCTCCTGAAGTCAGTGAAACCTCTGAGGCTAGCTATGGCAAAAGATGAATATATTCCTCTGGCTGACTTGGAAAACAAAACCTGTATATTTTTTAAAGTCACTTGGCATCTGCAGCCTGTGACTACTAGTTCTGTATCAGTTACAGCTTATGCCTCTACAGGGAGAAGTGGAATGTTTTATAGAGAAAACTTCTAGGTTTGACCTATCCTAAATACCTCAACAGACTGCTTCAGAGCACAGTTTCCAGTGGTGTGCAAGAGCTGAGGAGGCTGACCTGTATATCCCCCTTTCATCCTCTCTAATTAAGCCAGAGTAGATGCATTCCATGTCAAAATTGATAGTTGGTGGCAGATCCAAATGAATTTCACATATTTCTGATGATGTACAATACAGTTCTGTTGTTTATGCAGCATCTTGCTGTATGCCAACATGATGCACCATACTATGTGAGGCTCTGGCAAACATACAAAGGAGAGCAGGAACAATTTTAGTAGCTTTCTTTCAGATTGGATGGTAGGTATCTGATCTAAACGTTCGGTGATTTCGGTTGAAGTGCATGTCTGTAAAGGCTGATGATTTAAACATCCAAATACTTTTAATCTTCACATATTTTAATGCCAAGTTTTTTAGTGAATATAATGGGTTTCAATGTTGAGAACAGTGAAGAGGGTGGGGTTGTCATATACGTGCAACTGTAAGCATCTTTAGGGCCCTTTGAAAGGCAGCAGAACAAAGCTGCTTTATTCTCCGATTTAACCAAAATGAAGTGAGGGTTTATTTACACTTAGACCCATTTGAAGATGTATTTCTTCCTTTGCATTATATCTGAAGTAATATTATAGTTACAAAATCCAGATGGACTTTGTCTAATGTTCAAAGTCTCCTTTGAAGTCATTACACTAACTTTATCATCAATTCTTCGTTTAGTATTTTATACATAAATATTTTGACTGGATTCCTGTTCCCCAAATTTTCATCTAAAAATTTGCTTTTCTGTTTTGATTTTTTATATTTCCAATGTTTTTCATTTATGCAAATTTGGTTAAAAGACTAATTCTTCAAATACATGGAGAAAAGGAGCACGGTATAGTGGTTAGACCACAAGATGAAAAAGAGAAGTACATATGAAATAAGTCTCCGGTTTTTGTAACTTAAAGTTCGCCTTAGGTATCTGTTCTGTTAGCATAGTTTCCTGGTCCTATCATGAACCTCTAGCTTCCTTCTTCTGGCTCCTTATCCTAAGTTGCACTTTCTTGGACTCCATTAATGTCACTTGAGTATTTGCATGGATCATCTTGTATTTCCCTCCTACATTTTGGACTGTGAATCAAGAATCAAAGATATTTACTTTTCTGTGATCACGATTGCATTCTTCCTTCAAGTTTTCAAGACTTTCAGATGAGTGTGTTACTGACTAACTGCTTCACAGGGCTGTTGCAATATCTAAGTAATTCATGTTTGTTGTTAAAGAACATATGGGAGCTATGATGATGTCCCCCTCACCCATGTGCATCTTAAGACTGCACCTTCAGACAGTAGATCTGGACAAAAAGATCTCTGGTACCTTGTATGACATGAATTCAGCAAAGCAGTGATCTCTGTGTGAAGTGCCACATTTTCAAAATCACCTCACCGATCAGCAGTTCCTAAAATCTGGCCTCAATTATATGAACTGAGCTCTTTCAAATCTCTATCCTGACTCGTATTGAATGCGCACATTAATCAAAGATGGAAAGTGTGGCATGCTGACAATACTTTGTTCTGTAAAAATGTATCTGTGCTGATAATGCTTGAATTTGTTTTGCTCTGAACCAGCTGTGAATTCACACTGGTGAGTGTAAAGCGAGCATGAGAAGATGCCAAATCAGAACAGCCTTATTTCAGATCCTCTGTCAACCAGTAATAAACCTATGCAAGGAACAATAAATTCCAATAAGATCTGGTGTAACTGGAACAGATCTTTCATATGGGTATATGTCTGTGCACATTCCTTTTGCAGAAAGGCAAAGCATGGTGGGAGGCTATTTGGGTCTGTGCTACTGCTGCTCAATGCAGGGCTTAGCAACTGAGCAGCTGAACAAAGCCAGCCAGTTCTGAAATAAGAGTGGGAGTGACTACTTAAAATTAATAAGATAGATATCATGAACAGGTTACTTAGGGCAAACTCAGGGTAGAGTAGAACACACATACAAGTTGTAATAAATAAAGGAAATGTCATTCATAAGTCTTAAAAATACGATACCATTAATAACTTCAGTAATAAATAATATGTGTTGTACTATCTTCAATGATTACACACATTGAGACTATTATTTTTGGTGACTAGTTGTAAAGACTCTGATGCATTGTTTAAATAACAGAATAAAGGGTCTGGGTGGTGATGAGGATTTTGCTTCTCCAGGCTTCCTTTCACAGCCTATTGTTCAGTAATTTTTATAGATCTTGTAAAAACTGGAATTCCATGCCCTACTAACAAGACATTAACAGGCAAAATGAGGTGATATGAAATGTAATATTTTAATGAAATTAGCTGTATTACTGGAATCCTCACAATGGTAGTATTTCTTGATTATACTCTCTAAATAATTTTACCATATTGACTTTGTATTTTTATATGGTAAAATTAATTTATTAAGGCAATACTTTAGTAAAACCTGTACAAGAATATGTAAATAAACCCAAATAGAAATATAAATATTAGTATGGCATTTTAATTTTTTTTTTAAAAATCTTTGCTTTATTTATTTGTTTTCAAAATATGACTCTATATCAGAAATCAGGGGAGATCATGAATGCTGAAAAATATATCCAAGTATACTCAAAAAAATATATAGGGAAAGAAACAAATTAAAGCTTGGTAATGATTCATAAACTGCAGTGAATGATTCAAGAAACATTTAAAATAGAAGCTGTAGTGGTACATGCAGCATTTGAACATCCTGTCTTTTGTGACTGTGCCGTCTAAGTCCAATACAAACACAATATACAGTACCTAGAGAATCACTTGGTGCAAAACACTACATATTTTACAATCTAGATGTTCAGTTATGATGAATGTCAACAAAAGCAGCCACAAGAATGACCCTCCTGACTGCACTTGAAAATCTTGCCAAGAAATGTATTCCCTATACTGTCATAAACAATCTATTTGCCTTCATTGTCTACTGATAAACATTTCCTACCCATCCTTTTGAAGCATGTAATATTGACGTGCTCTGAGATAACAATAGGTAGTCTAAAATAAAATCCTTTTGGGTTAATTTTTCTGTTCAAGGTCTACTTTCCTAGTAAATAAAGCAATTTTAATTGTCATGAGCAGTCATCAAATACTGTGAATCGCTTTGGGTGTTGCAACTTCAGAAACACCGCTGTATGTTAGCAGAATTATCATTTTCCAGTAGTGACACAGCCTTCTTGTGTAGAGCTGATACTCCTAAATTGGCAGCATAGTCTAAAAAAAAAAAAAAACAGGAATATTGTTTCATCAAGCAGCTGTCATAAAGAGGCTTGTTTTCTTTAGCTTAACTGTTAGCAATCGAGTCAGAGCATTCTGCCAGTTATCAGTAAACAACTGATCCATAGTCTCTCTGAGACCTGTATCTCTAAACATATTTGTCAATCAATTTGTCTTCTTTGTATTTACAGCTATATTGGCCATGTTTACAGTGTCAGGAATGTTTACTGAATTAAGCATAGTTGTCATGCAGATAACAGTATTAAAACATTGGTATTAGTACTGACTCACTATAGTTTCAAGCTATGCTTTGAATGCATAGTATTTTACCACAGATAAACAGAAAGCAGTAAAAAGCTATTTTAAATATGGAATAATCATATTGTGCTATATTGCACCGATGTCTAATTCAAATGGGATTTTCTGAAAAAAAAAAAAAAAGGGGAGTCGGGGAGTGGTTCTGCATACATTGACATTTCATCTCAGGTTAGTGATCAGTCAAAATTCGTGGACTACTTCCTAAATAGAATTTCAAGGCTAATTTTAGTTTTTTACATTGAAGGTTTTCTGAACATCTGTTCCATCTTGTCCAACCTATAGGAGAGATGTAACTTTTACTGTACCTGTCTTACAACTTGAAAGAATTAAAAAACTGGTACATATTTACTAGTCATAATTATAAAGACCATAGTATAAGCCTTGCTCTGGGGCTCTTCGTCCATATCCTGTGGTCTGTCTCCTAAACTACTGTCAGTAAGTTTGACGATACATAGAAATACAGGCCAGTTTATGATGATTTCTAAGGAGGCAGTAATAACAGTGTTGAGGTTCATATTTTTTCCAAATACAGAGAAAGAAAGAGGTGATGAAATAGAGAAACAAACAGAAACTCAGTTTTGTTTTTCTTCATCCCGTAAATTAGAAATGAGTATTTCTGAAAATAACATTTTGCTTGATACTCTGTACAGTATTCATTGTAAAGTGCTACTTTGCTAAGACATCTGTCTGAGTCATGATGGCTGAATTATGCAGTGTATTCCCAAATAAATACTCAGAGCCACAGCACCTACTGCTTGAAGTCTGTAAGGAAATGCATTTGCGAGTAAGGTAAAAATTTCTCAGGAAAACAGGCAGTACCTCCCAAGAACCTTCAAGATGTAGGGAAAAGTGTATCATTTTCTCATCAATAATCTGCACTTTTATCTTACATGAAACAATTCTTCACAAAAAAAGTCTTCGCTTCTTGTATTTGGTAAAGAAGAATTAGAAATAGGCCCAATTTCCTTTTGAAAAGCATGCTGCTTCTGCTTTTGATTGGCCTTTTCCATGACCCTCTATACAAGGAGATGGATAAATATAATGATTTGTAGTGAAAAGAAAACTGTAAGGATAATGGCCCAAACAGTGCAGGTTTTTATAATGTTACCATAGTAAATAATAGCAGCATGGTTCACATGGTTATTGTTATGGCTGTATCAGTGTTTCCATTATAAATCCTATTTTTCATAAGTTTATAATTTCGTTTTAATAAATTTTCTCTTGACTGAAGTGCAACACAGAAGGTTTCAACAAGGAATACTTTTCCTTTAATTTAAAAAAGAACATTTTTTGGCTACTCATGAGCCATCTGTTAATCAAAAAGAACAATTTACTTGTTTATAACGATGTTTTGCACCATCTAACAGAAAAAACACAACTTCATATGAAGTAATGAAACCAGGCAATTGATTAACCTATAGTAAACTGTCATCAGTCTTGATTGTGAAACAAGTTCTTTTGCTCATCTGCTAAATGTACTTTTTGATTGCACATACTAATACTTCCTACAAGCCCCCATTCTGCAGTTAAGCATATGGTTAAGCTTTCTCTTGAACAGGAATGCTTTCCAGAGCTCAGGCCCTAGAAATATATACATACTTAATTAGATGATAGTGCTTCAAGATATTTCAATCCTCTCCAAACAGCATGTGGGTTTACTGACTTCTGCATGTTTAATAGAAATATGTTTTTACATTTGTGTTTTAATGATCAAACATTGCTTTCTTCCCTACACCCTATTCCTTTATCTTGATGGAAATGTTTGTTAATCAAGGAAAAATGAGGGTATGCCTAAATATCTGCTTAATCTTATAGTGCCTCCACATACAGCACTCATTAATTTCACTAAGTATTTTATGTTGCACAGCCCCAGCAAAATTATAGTTTGTTTATCATGCATTTCCTTCATTGGTCTGTGTCATAGATCTGGAATTACTGAATGTAGAGATGTGTGTTAATGGGAAATACTATTCATTAAAGATAATGGCAACAGATCTATTTTATTATATAGTACTATCCTATAGCGTTTCACATTACTACACTACTCTGTTTTTCTTCAGATGGTTAGGTATTAGTGACATAATTTATTAATGATATAATTTAGTAATCCAAATTCAAAAATAATATTTCATCATTGAATAACAATACATAAATATCAGAGGTGCATGGAACTGCAACTTTAAGCAGTCATAATCAGGGAATTTCAGGACACCACATTCAGAAAACTTCTCCTCTGAAAAAGTCAAAACCCCAACCTGGGCAAGCACCAATGGGTCAAAGGCTTCCAGCAAAAGATGCTGATTATTACTCTGCAGCAACCTTTCTTCAATCTCCTTTTCAGAAAGGGAAATATCTGCTGTCCTGTCCAAAGAGAAGCTGAGTATCTTGGCTGTCTGCAGCTGCCGAGACCAGTCTTCTGCAAAGTCTGCGGGGGGATAGTTCTGTTGAGGGAAGGTGAGATAACTCTGCTGCCTTATTCAGGGAAACTACAAAGACAGCTCAAGCACTTTGTGGATCATGAGGATCATTTCTATGAATATGGTTTACATTCAGGGTTCTGGGTGAATTCTGGTCTAAAAATAGGATTCAGCTTTTATTCTTACACCCTGAATGCCAGACTTATACTTGGCCTTTATCCTGCACTAGAGCATCTGCACTTACTCATATGCAGCAGAGCTGCTGCCTTCCCAACCGTTCAAGGACATTCCATGCCAAACAAATCTGGTTTATGCCAACTGCCTGTGCCTGTGGGCAAAGGGGACAATGTATGGCTGCAGAGTGGAAATATGGGGGGCATACTTAGGCCATGGGACTCCCCACATATGGCCATGTTCCTCACCAGATGCTTTTCCTCAGTCTTTGTTCTGATGTGTAGTCCCATGTATTGGGAATCTAGTAACTAGTAACGAGTAACATCACAGCTAAAAGCAGAATACCAATAAAACACAGGAGCCTTCATATTATCCCTTGCCTGCATGATAAACAGCTCTACAAATGTTAATTTCTCCAGTGTTACTAGAAGTACAAACAGTATATATTGCCTCCACGTTTCTGCACACGGCTTGTGCATTTAGAGAGAATGTGTTTAGTTTTTATATTTATTTACTAGGGACACAAATTTTAACAACATGAAATATTTTGCTTGTATGGTATGAACACCAATAGTTTAACATAAACTATGGAAGGAATCCAGGCTGTGTTGACATATTTTATGAATGTTATGGGATGCCAGATTGGAGGTGTACATCTGTGTGGGTTGGCCAGTCATCCCACTGCCGTCTGTGTATCTGTATGCTTAAATGAATTAGCTATTATAAAAACACTGCATAAACAATTTTAATGCTGTACAGTTCCCTTTTGCTGATATAAAAGTATCTGAATCACAGTGAAGCAAGCTAACAATGACATTCAGTTGCTCTTTCACTACTCTCATGTAAAAAGCTGGAAAGCTGTGCACTTTCAACTGTTTCATTTCCAACACTGAGGACCCCCTCTCTCCCTTTGACTCCATCTCCCTCCATGTCATTGGCAGCAATCTTCTTGCAGCCTCTCATGGTGGGAAGTACCACTGCATAATCCTGCAGTCAAAATCATTACTCAGAGACTGCCATCCACAAGGTCACTCAAGGTTGCTAAAATCCCTTCCAACAAGCCCAGGCCCTGAGCAATGACTGCCAGAAAGTAGCACCAGATTGCCTTGCTGCCAGTGCCAGGATACCAATATAGAAGTCAGGAGATGTGAGATACCTTAGGGATTCCTCCTACCTGAGGCCTTCATGCTGGCTATCAAGGCAGACATGGGAATTTAAAAAAAAATCTCTTTCCTCCTGTGTGTCTGAATATGCTACTACAATAACTCTTCATTGCCCCCTAGTTTTATACAGCACAGGGCAACAAAGACTTTGGGTTCAGTTATTGTAACCTTTATGTTTGTCAGAGTATAAATGTAGAAACTTTGGTGGCCAGTGAACTTTGTAAGAAGTAGGGCACTCAGCACTGAAAGAAATCACAGGGGAACAGGGAAATCAAGTAATTTCTATTTTACTGTAAAAATAAACATCTATAAGCTTGGCATTATGTTTCTTGTTCTGCATATGTTGGTCAAATGGAATAAAAAAATGGATTGGGAGAAAAGTTTGTGTGTGTTTATTTACAGGTTTTGATCTTTCAGTTAAATTAGAAACAATAAAACATTTTGAACTTTTTTCCAGCTAACAGTTTGTAGGCTAATTTTGAATTTGAATTCATTCCAAGCATGATAGCTTAGATTTGCCCCAGATGGACTTTCAGTTCTGTTCAAATCGCTTGACAGCACCATAACAGCCATTTGTAACTAAGTCTGCAGAAATGGGCTGGCACTTGCAGCCTACTAGCGTTGCTGATCTTTTTGTATGGGAAAAGCACCCATAAATCACAGTGCATTAAAAAGGCACATACGTCTCAAGCAAACATCATGAAGAATCCATTGTCCTGTAGATAAGTATACAAATAAGTGCAAAACATCACTTAAGTTTTATATAAGGCACATATTTTTTGGAAGGCAACCAATGCAGTTTCACATGCTGTACTTTTTCTAATCTGACTGACTCACAGTCTTGTGATAGTGAGATAAGCTAGGTAGGCAAATTTTTACAGAGTTGCAATTACTGAAATTGTCATTACGCTGCTCACTGTAAAATAAATATAGATAGAAGTGAAATTATGCACAGGCTAGAAGTAGAAAGTGTTTTGCTTCTGTTTGCTAAATTAATCTCTTCCTAAATGGCTGCAGGCCAGGTAGGTTAGCATTTGTGGTTTCAAAGGTTTTCAGCGCTTGCAATGAGCCATGAAATTACTGCATGCTGCTGAAAATGGCAGCTGATGAAAGGAAAAGAGTGAATCCCAAAGGCAGAAAGACAGGAGGAAGCAAAATTACAGGCAGAAAGTCTGATTTTTGATGTTGCTCATTGTGAAATGTACACCCAAACTTTTAATAAAACATAAAACATTAATAAACCTGCTAACAATTCCTTACAATTTCTTTTGAAGTCTCAGTATAATTTCTGAATACTTATTAAAACAGGCAATGATTCAATGGTGGCTGAGCAGTTTCTGTCTGTCGGATATGGTATATTGGTATACTAGTGACTTTTAAAATTAGATTTTTATTGATGTTTTTTAATTGAATTATCCAAAGGATTGATGTTTTCTGTTAATAATGTGACCCTAAACTCTTGAATTGTTGATCAAGTTTAACTAATATTAAATTAGATATTTAATGGTAAAACATACTGTCTGATCAATGCTGCTTCACTGTTCCAAATCTCCTCAGCTTGGTTAGGAAAATAAATCAGGCTTCAGCTAGCCATGTTGCTATCAGCTAGTTTATTATATGACATGTATAAGCCACAGGAATGTCGGCGTTACTTCTGGGAGGGATGAAACAATGATTTTAAGCCCTATGAAAATGAAGTTACAAGCAAAGAAATCACGCACAGCCATAACTGAGATACTTCAATACAGTAATATTTTAGTTTGTAAGGAACATGCAAATGTACAATTCCTTTGGACTGGCATCGTGTCACCATTTTTTTAGGCTGAATTGCCTACTGCTTTCAAAGACTCCTATTGAGGTAGAATCCTCTGCAGTAACTTTGCAATTATTGAGATACAGTTTGTCATAGAAAAAAGTTGTTGACAAAGAAAAAAAAGTTTCGGAGGCATAATATTAATAAAATGGCTTTCTATTAAAAAAATATTGAATAGATTAATGAATCTGGTCATATTCTTAAGGGCTCTGTACAGGCAGATAACTTGCTTACTGCAATCAACTATAATGTTAAACGGGGTACTTCCTTGTAGAAATAAGCCTGCACCCAACAGCTTTCTGGACTGAGGATGCTTACACTTACACTTACACTGATATGTTTGGTTATATAAAGTAATGTCTGCTTTTATAAGTACTTTAAAATAGACAGATCTGAATCAAGCAAGGCAAGCAGGCAAGAACTGAATGAATTCAACACTCTATGTTGAAGGAAACAGTCACGTAAAGCAGGGTCACTTCCTAAGATTTCATTGGCAAAGGTGACTGGCTTCAAAGGTTTCTTCACCTTAAACATAACACTTCTGACCTGAATTGCCTCTAAAACATATGTCAATAAATGCAACAATGGAGAAATTGTCTACAGTTAAAGGTGGCCACTAGGAGTGCAATATAGGATGCAGCAAGGGGAGATGGAATTTCAGCAAAGGATCCTGAACAAAAGCACTTCTGGAGTGTCACAGGCACTTTGGTGTCTGTGTAGGGAAAGGAATACTTGGCTTTTAAGGTATCCACCTAAGAAGGAAGAACATAGAAAATTGCAAGGAATGCTATTATTTACCCAAGTGGGTCAACTGAATCTGGGCAATCACATTGTAATTTCAATGGAGACTTAGAAAAGTCATAACTTTCCTGAACAGGGCCCCAGCTGAATCCTGAACAGCAGAGCTGCAGCAGCCAAATGCCTTCTGAACAGAATAATGAGGTGGCCAGGTAAAACTGCAGCAGGAATGCCACAGGTAAGAAAAAAGTAATTGCTGAACTGGAATCACAAGCATGTAATGCACACAAATTGGGATTTTGTGTGCATAAGTTCAGCATGCGGTAATGTATGTGCAAAATGTCATGCCCTTATCTATTCAGTTGCTCATTCATACTGCACTAATCACTGTCTCAGCACCTAATTTTGAAGACTATAAATATTTTATTATCCACACAAAAATCAGAGGTGGTAACTGAGCTCAAGCCATGCCCTGAGGAAAATAAAGCAAATTGTACCACATAATAAAAGATAGATATAGAAAACCATTGCATGGACATAATTCACATTCATATCGAGGAGTCCTATATTATATCTAGAGTCATCACATTGTTCATTACGTACTGTATGCTATAGAAATAGAAAGTGTGTACTATTCATATTGTAGCTGAAGAAACATTTTTTAATTATATTTTTTTTAACTTGCAAAATAAGAAGCAAACATAGAACATGTTTACCTCTCAGTGTGATAGGAAGAATTTACTGCTCCACACAGAAAGAAATAGCATAGCACATGTCCAACATTTAAAAACAAAATTACACATACTCAGTCTATGGTCTTCCTTACCAAACTGAAATAATCTTACAAGCCTTTAACAGAAGAAAAACCATGTCAGCATATACTGTGACACATGCACAAAGAATACAGTAATTTTGGAGCTGTCTTATAAAACCAGAGATATTTCTGATGTTTTAAATCTTAATAGGAAAGAAGGAAGGAAGGAAGGAAGGAAGGAGGGAAGGAAGGAAGGAGGGAAGGAAGGAAGGAAGGAAGGTAAAAATCCCTAGTAATAAAAGTTAATTTAAAAATATGTGAGAAAAAAATTAGTTGAGAATGACAGAAAAAGCTCATGGTATGAATACATCTGAGTTTGGGGCTGAATTTGGCCTGGCATCCCCAGTCAAAAAAAAAAAAAAAAAAAAAACCCGAACTGTGGCAGAAAGAAAGACACAGAAATCTGATACTCAAGCAAACTAAATGCTGGCATTTTTGGGATGGATAATATCTAAGGAAAAATTGCTCTATGTGATACAAAAAGATACAAAAGTATGCATTATTTGATGGATTGATTTGTAGTTAATGCATGGGGAATAGCTAGTGAATTAGGGTGGAGAAACAAATGGATTCCATATGTAATGTGCTATAATTTGCTGTACAAAGTGGAAATCTAATGCAAGCAGTATTTGTAGAGGAAGTTTGCCTGCAGCATCTGTTGGGAAGAAAAGAGAAAGCAGGCTCCTAAATCACTCATCTAGCTGGCTATGCCCTATTTCCCTGAATCGAGAGAAGAATTCCAGCTCCCAGAACTGCCCCTCTTTGCTACTCCGATAGTATTAAGTATAGTCAGTAACTTCATTACTTAATGTGTGTGAATATGTGTTGCATTGGTGGGCTCGAGATCCCTTGAGTGTTTCCCTACTCAAGTTTTAAATCTGAAAGCATGCATGGCTTACTAGCACCAAGTAAAAACGAAGTGTAATGATCACAAAGTACACCATGGACAGATACACTGTCAAATGGTCAAGGCGAAACGATGGTAAATGTTTTCCAATTAGATTGCAGCTTTGCTCTCTGGTGCTGTGGGTTCACTTGCTCACTCAGCAGGATTCCTTTTGAAGATGGAAAGGTTTGACTAAATGGTTTGATTGAAAGATTTGTTTAGAAGAGATTAAAATCAAAGGTATTCCTTCTTCTGTATGTGGAGTTTCACAGCAAATGGTTTCATGGAAATATGGTTTTATTCCAATCCCTTTCACCTCACCATCCTGTCATGCACTGGATTAGAAATGAAAATGAATCTCAAAACAAATCTCTAATATCTGCCATGACTTGTATGGTTTCACCTAGCAGTATGTCCAAGAAAGCTCTAAGATCTCCATTCTGCACTGCTTTAGCTGTTACCTTTCAAAACTCTTCCCTTTGGCAAGCAGATTTCATTTATTCCCTTTAGAATTCAACCATCTTTCCTCAGCCATTGTTACTAACACAGATCAATTTAATTCTTTTAATTGCAGGTATTTTGCAGCATAAGTTGTAATCAAAAATAGGAATCTTATGTGACATGATACAACTTTCCCCACCTGAATAAAAACACAGAAGTCTTTGGCATCACTGAATTTGAAGCTAAAACTGAACCACATTTCTTACTTTGGCACATCATAGGCAGCATGTGCCTAGATTACTTCTTTGTGTACCTAAATATATGAATATTCTTAGAAGTAAGGTGGTGTAGGCTTAGTGCAACTATTACTAGAACATTGAACCTTGAAGAATTGCGAGGACATTGGTAAAGGGCCACAGGAATGACTGACAAGTTAGAACTCACCTTAACGGTAGAGAAGTATAAAGCTTTATTTCTTTAGTTTGTCGAAGAGAATGTGCAAGAAATAACATGATCAGAGCCTACAACTAAGTTCTGAAGCACAAGATTCCTACTTGCAGAGGGATCTTTCTACCTTCAGTCAAAAACTGGACAAAATTTAATATATGGCAAATAATGCCAGATAAATTCCAGATGGAATTAATACAATATTCTAAACACTTAAAATAATTAACCATAAGAAGCTTTTACCTAAGGAGGTGATAGATAACACCTAGAATGCTACACTTGTTATCTTTCTAGAGGATCTGTTTATTGCAAAAGAATTGGAAGCAGTGGATGAAATTATTGCTTCAATTTATGCAAAAAGTCAGGTTAAATTATTGTTATGTATCTCCTAGTTTTAAAAAGCTACAGATCTACAGGAAAATAAAAGAACAGGTGGCATTTATAAGAACAGAAAAATCAGAGGAAAAATTAAGCAAGCCAAGCCAAACCTTTGTGAATTCTTCTCGTTGATTATTCAGGCCACATGTTCTCTTTTCAAAATTTGCCAGATCATTTGTGCTCACATAGGAGCCCATCATACTCAGATAGTCCACTCCCAGAGTAGTGGCCTTTTGGATTGTTAAAGTGATTTCTAGTAAAAAGAATCAAAAAAGATAAAAGTGCCTCCCCAACCCCAGCAGGCTAAAAAGTGGGTAACACACCTCAGTTTCTGAAAGCAGTGGTGTGTGGGGGAGTGAGATGGCTAAGGGTGCATCCAGCTGCAGTCCCAAGTTGCCAGTGCCTGCTTCCTGAAGTGCTTAATGGAGCCAGTCATCAGCACAAGCCAGAAGCTAAACTTCAGACCACATCTTGACATCTCCCCTTAGCTTTACTGTTACCTCAGGCTGTCTAGGCTGTATGGAAGGTGAGGGTTGAAATTAGGCTGGAAGTTTTTCAGGTTACCACCTTGCAAACTCTTATTCTGTGCCCAATTAAGGCAACTACTTGCACACCCTGCCACTGCTGGTTAGCTGCTTGGCAAAATTGCTGCTCCAGGAAACCGTAGACACGCTGGAAACCATTGCTTAAAGAGAGCCTGACCTAAAGGTCCACCTTTCTCTGAAACACAAATATGAAGAAATTCTTAAGATAAAAGAAGGAAAATATAACATAAAAATGACTCCACTGAGAATGCACCCATGTAGTAGTGGCAATATGATATCAAAGGAAAATGTGCATATATGTATTACTTAACAGATACTTTCCTCTCCCAAAAATGACTTCTCAAGTGTGCTCTCCATGCAGTGGTGTGCAGGAGCACAAGAGGTTAAAGCTCATCCCACCTGAATCTGGTGAGTGAGCAGGTGTTGCGGGTGGTTGCTGAGGACTGCTGCAGAGATGGGGAAGGAGAACTCATGCTCCCCCACCTGCTTGCTCAGGGTTTTGCTGATCAGGCAACGGATGGTTCTCTTAACTTTCTTGATTTGTGTCTGCAAAGATCCTTGCCTGCTGAATGGACCTTACTGCCTTTTGTTGTATTTATTTCTACTCAGTTATTTTATCAATCTCTGTTTCAGCACCTGCCTGTGTCATGGCTGATGAAAATGAAAGAGTGGGGAGTGACAGATCAATGCACACACTAAACATATGAGAAAAAAAAAAACCCAAGCAGCACTCAGAAAAAGATATATTCCAAAGAACATTAGGAATGGTTATTCACAGGCAAATGTGAAAATCTGCACTTGCTTTTGTCAAACCAAAGACATGTGCAGTATAAATTGTAGTCTACTTTTAGGACCCAATTCTGATTTCCCTAAAATCACAAATGTAAAAAAAGCTAGGCTTTGATAAATTTACACACATATATAAACACTCCAGTTGTTCACCCCTTCACATGTTGCAATGTGTCCTTTAGTGTAATACCATATCTGGGTAAATTAGTGATCAGAAGCATGTTATTTGTAATGGCACAAAATTTTCACCTGTGTTTGCAGAAGATGCCACTGTATGTGTTTTCAGGTTATATATCTTTACTAAATGCTTGCACTAAATTGATACTTTTGTCCAAAATAGTAAAACTAAGAAAACACTAATAATTATGTGGAAATAGAATATATCGAGGAATAGAAGATCTCAAAATTCTTGAATAGAAAGAACGTGTCCTTATCAATAGCCTCAGCAGAGATCAATTTGTCAAAACCCAAGAATCACATTCAAGATATTTAGAAAGTCTATAAGGATGTTTTATGAAGATGACATAGGGGAAAAAAAAATCCCCCTCTTATGAGCAGGGAGTTCAGCTTAGAATTACAAATTAACCTATTGTATGATGCATTATTTAATAAATGTTAGCATTAATTTTTGAAGAGTTCAATTTGCATACTATTACTGGGCCAAATGGTTGATGAGGATCACAATTAAAGAAAGATGCACCATTCTTTGGCTAAAAAAGAAAAATCAAATGATGTCAAACCTTCATTGTTACACAGAATAAAGGTGGCCTATAACTGCCAAGAATATAGAGCTCTGTGGCAGGTGTATTTAAAGTTCTGCTGATATTTAACTCAAACTTCTTATAGTCTGAGCAAAAGCTCAAGGTCCCCTGCTAGGCTCAGTTAAAATATTTTAGAAACAAAAGATTCTAGCCTAGAAAAAAGAACCAGTGAAAGAGAAAGTTTCTTTCAAGATGCCATATGAAAAAAGTTTTCATCACCTTATCTATCATTTGCTGATTTTTTTATGAAAAATAGAAGTAAAATAGTTGGGCAAAAGGGTTAGAACTAACTTACCCTACCACCTATATATGTTGTACTGAAGAATGTTACAGCTACAAATAAACATTGGCATTTAGAAGCGATGAACTGTAAAAGATGGTAGCTCTTACAGATTCATGGATTAGTATGCTGAAAGAGATGCTTGTGACCCTCTAGTCTGACCTCCTGCATAATGCAGGCCACAGGACTTCTCTGAATTAATTCCTGATTGAACTAGAGCATTTCCAATAGACTTCGAGTTCAAAGAATCCCATCACCTTCCCATGTAGCCACTTTTTCCATGGTATGCAGAACTCCTCCTTGCAGATCCTAGTTTACCACATACCACCTTTGCTTTTGGATTCAGAGAAAGGGATTGAATACTTTGAAAATATGTTTCATACTCCTAAAATCTTTTTATGGAAAAAAAAATCTCTTACATCAATAAGTGAAAAAAATTAAGAATTGTCAGTGTTTCATCAAAAACTGGAAAACTTAAATCAAAATGCATTCTCAGGAGAGGGGGAAGGGAGGAGATGATGGAAATAATAGTTCAGTAATGGACTTCAGCTATTTTCTTTTCACCTCAATACAATTGCCTTAAGGGACATGAATCATAGTTTCTTTTCCAATATTCAGTTTTGGAGAGGCCTGAGACCTCAGCTGCTCTGGCCTGAGCTTGGGAGACAAAAGGAGGATAATGTGCAACTTCAGAGTCATTGGAAGCTGACTTACCTGGCCTTTAGATACTAAATGATGTCTGAGAGCAGACAACACTGGTCGGACATTGCATATCCCAAGAAGGGCAAAGGAGCTGGTGAAGGATCACAAGTCTTATGAGGAGTAGCTGAGGGAATGGGGCCTATTTAGCCTGGAGAAAAGGAGGCTGAGGTGAGACCTTATCACTTTTTACAACTACCTGAAAGGAGGTTGTAGTGAGGCGTATGTCGGTCTGTTCTTCCAAATAACAAGCAATGGGACAAGAGGAAATGCACCAGAGAAGGGTTAGATTGGATATTAGGAAAAATTTCTTCCCCAAAATAGTTGTAAAACATTGGAAGCATTGGAGCAGGCTGCCCAGGAAAATGGTTGAGTTATCATCTCTGGAGGTATTTAAGAGACTTATAGGCATGGTGCTTAGGGACACGGTCTAGTGGTGGACTTGGCAGTGCTAGGTTAATGGTTGGACTCAGTGATCTTAAAGTTCTTTTCCAATCTAAATTATTCCATGATTCTATGAAAAAAACTAGGGCATTTTTTTTTTTGTTGTGATAAAAGGTAGAGAGTTGCTGAAGATCATTAAAGACAGGATTCTTTTCAAAACCTGCCATTACTGCAAGGACCTACAAAACAGTTGTTAGAAAGACTGATATTATCTCATTATTTTCTTCAGCTTCCCTGGCTGCTTGCACCATCTGTTGTTTTTTAGAGATACTATGCCATAATATACAAAGCTGAGCCACAGCTTGGACGTGAAAACAAAAAATCTGAGGCAAAGATTATGTTCATGTTAGTGGTGTGAATAACAGGCAGAATGGTGCTCATAGCAACAGAGAAAAGTCTGGGGCAGAAAGGAAAGAATCTTTTTTTTAGTCATGTTGCACTCAAGTAGAAAGCTGCATCTGTGAAGAGATGTAAATGTTTAGTTTTTCAACACAAAGATCTATTTCAGGACAGAGCATTAGAGATACGTATATAAGATTCATCTGCACAGAGATGGTTACTGAAGTTGAGTTATTTAAGTAAATTTCCCCGATATCAAATGCTGAGGAAATTTTACAGCATCAATGTCTTCGAAGTTTGAAGCTGACACAGAGCATGACATTGGGAGGCCAATGTCCATGGAAGCTTTATCTGGTATTGAATGTTATGGTTAATTTTATCAGACTGGTACACTGTACTCATAGTCCATGCTTTTCCCTGGCTACCCATCTACTGTCAGGTCAAAGTGTAGGTTATAATCTTTAAATCCCTACAAAGGTTTAGGGTCTGTAATTCTAGAGGCTGCCTCTCTATTTTATGTTTACACACAACAGTTAATCCTAGTTATGGCTGTTTCAGGTAAATGGGAAAAGAAGCAAAGGATGCTGTTTAATTAAGTCACAGCTCAATTTACTTGGAAAGTATTATCTGCACCATGAAGTCATTTGTAAATCATTCCAAAATGAAGAAGACTGCCACTGACACTACCCTACTGAGCTACTGTAGTCCTTTGCTTACAAGACATCAGAAACTCAACTCTATGCCACTATTTCTTTAACAGACAACTTCCCTTAAAAATGTTTCTGATGTGGATTCACAAGAAAATCTTTTCCACCACAGACTGAATAGTTTCACTAGAGAGCTCTATAATATAAACTTTGATTAACAGTAAGCAGGTAACCCCCATGACTGAGTAACTAGCCAGGAGAAAAAACACAAACATGCCCCATACTGAACAGCATGAAGCCGAGATGCTATTTTTGACAGCATCTAATGTATAATATCCCCAGGTGATATATTGATCTCAGGGGTAGGGACCACTAATCAGGTATGTGAGCAGGATCAGACTTTAGAAAGACAGCAGAGTTTTTGTGCCTTTCCATGTATAGATCTACATCTAGCAGCACAGATGAGCCAGAAAGTAATTGGAGGAGAAGGACCCTTAAACAACACATCCTTCTCTTTCTAGTGACTGGAAGAATGGCAACATTTTACCCATTTTTAAAGAGGGTAGAAAGAATGACCCTGGGAACTTCTGACCTGTCAGCCTCACCTTTGTTTCTGAACGTGAGCAGATATCATGGAACAGATCCTCCTACAAGCTATGCTAAAGCACGTGGAGGACAGGGAGGAGATTCAAGACAGTCAGCACAATTTCACCACGGGCAAGTCCTGCCTGATCAGCCTTGTTACTTCAGGGTGACCACATCAGCGGACACAGGAAAAAAAAATGGAAATAATCTAAGCTGTACGTATATAAAGCCTTTGATATGACCTCCCACAATATCTTTCTCTTGAAATTTGATGGGTGGACTGCTCAGTGGAAAAGAAATTGATTGGATGGTCACATTCAGAGAGTAGTGGTCAATGGCTCAATGTCCAGATGGAGATTCATGACAAGTGCTGTCCCTCAGAGGTCTGTATTGGGACCAGCACTGCTTAATATTTTCGTTGATGATATACACAGCAAGATTGAGTGCACCCTCAGCAAGTCTGCAGATGACACCAAGCTGAGTGGTGCAGTTGTCACACCAGAAGGATGGGATGTCATCCAGAGGGACCTGGACAAGCTGGAGAAGTGAGTCTGTGTGAACCTCATGAGGTTTACAAGGTCAGATGCAAGGACCTACACATGGGTTCGGGCAACCCACGGTTTCAGTACAGGCTGGCGGGGGGTCATGTGATTGATAGCAGTCCTTGATAGACTTGGTGGTGCTGATTGATGAGCTCGACATGAGCTGGCAATGTATGCGCATAGCCCAGAAGGCCAACCATATCCTGGGCTGCATCAAAAGAAGCATATCCAGCTGGTCAAGGGAGATGTTTCTCCCCTTCTACTCCATTCTCGTGAGACCTCACCTGAAGTACTGTGTTGAGTTCTGGAATCCCCAAAATAAGAAGAATATGGAGCTGTTGGAACAGGAGGGCCATGAAGATGATCAGAGGTCTGGAATACAGGGAATGGCCTCAAGCTCCGCCAGGGGAGAGTTAGGCTTGAGATTAGGAAAAAGTTCTTTACGGAGAGGGTGTTAGGCATTGGAACGGTCTGTCAAGGGAGGTGGTTGAGTCACCGTCCCTGGAGGTGTTTAAGGTTAGGGTAGACGAGGTGCTTAGGGGTATGATTTAGGGATTGGTGGGAATGGTTGGACTCGACGATCCAGTGGGTCTCTTCCAACCTGGTTTTTCTGTGATTCTGTGATTCTGTGATCTTCTGAAATCTCTTCCAATCTGGAAAATTCCGTTTGTAATCAAGGCTTCTTCTGAAATATCAACTCCATCCCATGATCCACTGAAGCATATATATGATTTGCAAGGAACAAAAAAAGAAACTTGTCCATTCCACTTTATGTTCAGCTAAACTTTGTAACTGTTATTATAGTTTTCCAGTTTCAATGCATCTACTTTACTGTCCAACACCATGTTAGCATTAAAGATATAGCTTTGAAGTAGTCTTCTATATAACACTGGTCAGCAACTAGGGATTAATTTCTCTAATTTTTGCCCATTTATAAAATAAAGATAGTGAAACCTTCCCTAATGAAAAGCTTTGATATCTAGCTTGAAGATGGTTATGTTGGTGTTAAGAATTCATGTTAATCTATTTGCATTTTGAAGATACAAGTTAAACTACCAATAGTCTCACTATAAAATTTTGTAGGCTGACTTGTATTTGCTATATGTGCAAAATCTGATAGATATCTCATTTCTAGTGAAGAAAATACAAAATGCATTAAGAAAATATAGAAATGCATTTAGAAAATTTTAAGCACATTCAAGTAATAGGTACTTGAAAGGATATTTTACAGAATAAGTGTTTTATGATGGATTATGCTGCAAAAGAATCCACATGAATGCACCTGTGTTGAGCACATTTTCAAAAATCTTGGCTATATAAGTATGTGTGTATATATATATAATTCCAAAAGTAATTAAACCATACTATGAACTAATTCCTTGCCAAATTTTCCTGCTTACATTGCAACACTTTTCAAGTTACAGAAATACTAAAAAAAAAGCCTCAATAGAAAAACACCAAACAGGTGAAGCGCTATCTTTGAAAATTTATTTTAAAACCTCACATCACTCCAAAGCTAAATTCTTGAGCTCTAGATGCCAATTTTCAGACTACAGAGTGGGTATTTTTTACTATTGAGCTTTACAACTCAGAAATGAAAGTACATAATGCAAGTAATTATACAATCTAATTATTGTGATGCCACTGGGTGCCGCTATAATTTACAATGTATTCTTAGACTATAAATACAAAAAGTAACAAATAACAACAAATACAGAATAAAGAAACATGAAGGTAAAAAGTGAACATTAGTTCAGGGATTATTGAACTATGCTAATGGAGTCTGATTCTTGTCTGTTGAACTGTTACTTTACTAATCCTTTATAGATCCTTTCTTCCAATAACCTTTGTTACTTACTGTAATATTAATTCATTTCTTCACATTTCATTCCTCACGAAAAAGCCATTAACAGACAGTAGTTCAATGTGATCTATGGCAACCTAGTTAAAACAGACACTTTGGTAAGGTTAATTTAAGATTTTCTTTTCTCTGTCACTAACAGAATAATGGGAATTCTGAAAGGTGTTGCTAAACTGTTAAATATCTAACCCTTGATACCATATGAATCACTATTTGATTTGGGCCTAAAAGCTGCTATTTAGAAGAAAATATCTTTTTGCTTTTGTTCTGTTACAAAAATGTCATGTGGCAGTGCCATTAATAAAGACATCTGTTGAGAATAAATAGTCCAAGTAAGGAGTTGTCAGACAAAATATGTTGTCACCCATTACAAGGGACGGCATTATCCAATGATGTTCAGAGGATTGTGGATCTATTAATTTTTGGGGACCAACCTCTCACAGATGTTGTGTGAAGGATAGAACATAATCTACAAATCACATTGAAAATCTCCACAATTTAGTATTTTTATCATCTTGGGTGTTTTTTAGAAGCTTTAGTTTTCTATGCTTGTTATTGACAGATGAATTGTTTAAAGCATAGAATTGATATCAAAGCTGAACTTCCTTTTTTGGAGAAAGTATTTAAATGTATGGCTATTTCTGCACACAGCCCACCATAACACTAAAAGCACTCTTTGCATGCCTAGCAGCATGAGTAAAGTTTGAAGGTAATGGTGATATGGACAAGAACTTTGAGGCTATTTAGGACATAAAGGATGTTCTTTTATATATTTTTAAATCTAACCTATACTGTTCATCATACCATCTCTGTTTGAATCACTGACAGCACAACTGTTGCCAACAACACTGTAGTATATAACCCTTTATCTCTGTTTCTTATGTGTAGTGCATTATTCAGAATCTTAACAATCAGGAACAGCAACTAAATGACAGAAGAGATTACATTACAAATATCAGAAAACAGAAAGGCAAGGTCACTAAAGAGAGTTCACCTAACTTTAAAAAAGGTTTTATATAACACCAAATAAAGCAAAACAGTTTGGAGAAACAAATAAAGCTGTTCTACTGTTCCCTTAGTAGACCCTAACTTGAGGAAAATATTACCCATCTTCCAAGAATTTTGATCCTTTGCCATAGGCAAGGCAAACAGCCCTTGCCAGTCAAGGATGTGTAATCTGTCTAAGCATTAACATGTGACTTAAGCAAATCTGAATGCCCATCTTCACTATCAGCATTCTGCATCATTGGTTTGATTGTATTCCATGACCCAAGTTCTGCCTTTCAGTACTTTTAGCAAATTATTGCAATAGCTCAGAAAATCTCTGCTGCGCATGTGTAGAAGGAACTTTCTCCTTATGCTAAATGGCACGAAGGGGAGAAAATCACAACTATTTGCATACTAATAGGGTTGCAAGACTGATGTTTAATGTGTTTTATTAAAGTAATTCTTATTTTAAACATAAATTGGAAGCAGAGAAAAATATTTATCATAATTTTTTCAGTATATTTCCTTTATTTGAATGATTGCTTAAAACATTTTAGTTACTTGTATTAAACCTTAATAAGATCTTATAGAAATTAAAAACAGGGGTTACAAGTGAGATATCAATTAACATAAGAATCAATTTAATGGTAATTTAAATAGCTAACTTATAATTTTTGCATAATGAAGTGGCCTGTGGGCTTGAAGTCTTAATCATGACTAATTAATTTAAAGGATGTTACTCTTTATTATCATTGAAATGTCTGACAGGTGATAAAACATTTAGGGTTGCAGTCACAAACTTTTTATATCAGCTGTAATATAAGGCGACAGGTTATATAAACCCTTTCTCTGAAAAATGAATATTTAAGGAAAATAGTGTTAAGCAATTTGGATCAAATTCAGCTGTGGCAGAGGTGGGTGAGAGTCCCATGAAGAAATTATGTCAGCCTATGCGGCGACTCAGTTTTATCTGAGTGAAATTCTCGCTTTCTTTGCTGTACATACAGAGTCATATTGAAAAGAATGTAAGTATCACAAGAAAGTCTTCACCAGGCAATGTTTTCACAGTCAAATTTTTCTTCTTTTTTTTCTTTATGTGAATCTGAATAAAATTGGATTAATTAAAACCCAATATATGATATCTTTTAAAGAAAATAACAAGTTGGAGTGAAGACAACCCTATTTATCTCCCCTTTAGAAAGAGTGATTGTGACCTGCAGTATGTTTGTTGTCACACCAGTTATACAAATGGGCCACGTGCCCTGTGCACTTAGCGTCACGGCATTCTGGGATGTGAGGTTTGTTGGAGTCCACTCTCTCCTCTGCCTCCCATCTAATTTCTGACTTGATAGCACTGAGGCTAAAAAGGTTCCTCATGTCCTTTAGTTCTTTTGCTTATATGTAATCCAGGTTGTAGGAATTTCTAATAGCAGGGAAAGAGGGCAGGTCATAAAGTACATGAGGATAACACACCTCAGAGAACTGTAGTCAGTGTCAGGTAGGTAGTGGAGTGAGCCTTCAAAAGGCATTCTAAGATGTGCCACTCAAGGTGAACTGTGAGCCCTCTCCCTGCAGTCAGGAGGTTGTACTTAAAGGCTTGTGAATAGTCTGTCAAGGCAGCTTTTCCAAAGCAGGTATCAAGTTTCCATGCCTAGGGTAAGGGAATAAAGCTATATGGAAATTGAGACTAGTCTGTCTCTAGAATCTGCAAGAGCAGTGCTGTACTGGGTTGTCAGGAGCATCTGTAATCTGAGCAACTCATGTAACTAGATAAGCTGCCAGAAACTTTTCAAAATTTGTTGGCTGTCGCACCAAGTTCCTGGAGTTCAGTTCTCCCTCTCTGTTCTGTGAGGGAAAGCCTTTGGGGAACCCTGTAGGGAACCTACATGCAATTTTTTGTGAGGATAAAGGAGGAAATGAAATCTAGTGTCCCAGTTAGACCCCTGCATGTAAGACTGAGGAGTTATAGACAACTAATGTGTTTCACCAGGTCCAGGAAGGGTAACCTGGATTTTTCCCCACATTTTTCAGATGTCTGAAGAAGCAATTGCTTTTTGCTGGTCTCAGTGAATAAATTCTTGATGGCTAGACTGTCACTCAATAAAGAATGCAAACCTTCTCATTTTCATACAGATTGGGAAGATAAATGTGATTACAAATGAGATTTTCCAGAAGCACTAGTCACCTTTCTTTACAATACCATAACACTAACAATCTATATTAAAGGTTTAAAAAAGACTTAACAAAATGAGACAATTTTACATTGAAAAATTATTCTATGTCACAGAATTCAATACCAACGACAAAGGAGAAATATTAGAAGAGAAAAAAATTGTGAAGAAAAATACAGAGTAGCAGAGGCAGGATCAATAATGAAGTGTATTTTGAAGTTACTAGAACTACATAGATGAGAAGAAGAAACTTGTGTAGCGACCATGTTAGCAAAGAAGCACAGGTGTCAGTGGTAGACATACAGGCCATTTGTACTCCAGGAAAAAGAAAAAGAAACTACTATACAGACAATTACATATGGATGAATAGGAGGCAAGATGTATATGAGAATTTTTATACCTTGTCACATCAAGTTACCCTGTAAATAAACAATTAGAGCACAACATAATCCTAAAAATAAAATGCCATATATTCACCTACAGTGAACAGGGAGCATGTCAGACCCTTCTGCATTACCTTAAATGCAGACAAGGAAAGAGTGAATGCAAATGAAAACCATATTTTGTTTATAGAAAGATATGTACCTAATCATGTTCAGTTATTATCATAAAAATTACCTGTTTTCTGCTTTAGCTATATTCTGCCACAGTTAATAATTAAAACATAAATACATGAAAAGCTAATTTAATGGCAGACTTTGTAATTACACAAGTACCGTGTTTGTTTTGTAAACATATGTGAAATTCTTTTGTATATACTGTAATTGGAAGATCATTAAAATCAGAGATTATTTCAAAATGAAAAAATAGCTGACCTTTTATTTTATTTTCTTCCGAAGCAACTGCAAGTATACAGGAGTCATCACCAAAACAGGTCTTCTACAAAGCCTTGAAGTGTCTAAGCACTAAATCAGTCAATGCATGTCTATTGCCGATTCTACAGTTTTATTCTGCAGAACAAAAGCTGTTGGCTCAACCTGCTTGTAACTGTGGGAAGAAACCATGTGGTACTGCTCATGGACTCCCTGAGGAAAAGGCAGGGCTGCCAGAACTGGAGTTTGAAGAAAAGTAACAGAGGCTCTGAGGGCAAAGGCCTTAATTTGAACAGTCACGGGGAAGGATTTGGATTTGCATCCAATGAAGGGCTTCTGAGTGAAGTAATTCTGATTTTTGAAATCTTTGTTTCCAAGGAACTTGTCCAGGCTGAGCTTTTTTTTATTAAGTTCCTTGGCTATACGTCTCTTTGTCTGTGCCTGTCTCGCGATAAAGAGTAATTGGGGAGATAGTGTGAGACAGAAGAGAGATCTATAAGAAAGTAACTTGCAGAAAAAAAGCATGAAACATGTTTCAGAAACAAATTAATTGCACCAATGGAAAGCAGGACTTTGGCTAAGGAAAGCACTGAGATCAGAAAGGAGAAAAATCCATGAAGACAAGTGATAAAAAGACGAGGGAAGAGAAATAGCAGAAGTTCTGGGATTGAAGGGAAAGAAAGAAGGTCCTCAGCAAGGCAAGACAAAAATGAGACAGGATTCCAGTTCCTCACCAGCATCCCTTTGTCTTCGATGCTGTAGTTATCATCTTCAATTTCTTACTAAAAATCTGGCATCTTGGGTGACCACACAAGCTCCTCTTTGCACATTCCAGATCCCTTCCTTCTAGGCAACTACTTTTATTTTTCTTTTGTCACTCAAGTTTTGTTTTGTTTTGAACCCTTGCATTCTTGCAGCTGGACTTCTTATTTTATTTTAGAATAGGGATGCTGCTTGACAACGATATTTTTTAAAAGAAAATGCAAGACCAAACAATTAGACTTCCAATCCCTAGACTTGGTATAATCCCTGGTTGTTGTCCATAGCTTTTCCATTTTTCACCATACTCAGTATTTTCTTTTCATCTGAGAGTAAAATCTCTGTAAAGCATAGGGGCTGAACTGATTTTTCTCTCTTGCATGTTAAACATCCCACCAGAGGACATTACTGGTAACTCTGTTCCCAGGCAGGCTCTCTTAGCTCTAGAAACAGACTTCTCTGAGTGAAGAAGCAAAATGTCCACCCAGGCCTCCAGAGACCACTGACTGCCCACTTTGTGGTTAGTTATTTCAAAAAATTATCCTAGTGTTCTATTTAGAAAAGATAATGCTTGAACACTATTCTAATACATAATTAGGCTTGAGTGAGCCATTTGATGGCTTTTGTATGTTTTTTTTTTTCCTTCAGGCCATCCTGCCTTCAACTAGAACCATCACCTCCTCTTCAAAGGCTGTTTGAAAGCCATCTCTGTCAACACACTTCTCAAATCAGCATCTGAACAAGCTGACAAGCTGCTTCTATTGAGTTTTGCTGGTGTTCAGCACATAAAACTTCTCATTTTGTATCCCATCTTCACCTGCTCTTGTAGTCATGTAGCCTCATTTCAATGTATCCTTTGAAATTCACTCAGTCATCAGCAGCTGAAATCTTTTCTCAAATCCATCCATGTACAGTTCATGTATCCTGATGAGCCTGCTCATTGATGATTATCTCAGCACTGCTTTCATTGCACTAGGCTTTCACATTCACACCAAGACTGCTCTGAAAGTATATATATGTACATACAAACAGTCCTGCAAAGTAAAAAAAATTCAAATGGAGTACTACTGCAAAAACTCCCACTTCTGAATCTCTAGATTCAGCCACAGCAACAGACGATGTGTGCTCAGAACTTCATAGATAAAAGGCAAACATCAAATGTAGTCAAACCTTTCCATCTTTATTGAGATCATAGAAGCACAGAATTGCTTGGTTGGAAAAGACCTTGGAGATCGTGAAGTCCAACCCTTGCTGTCTACTACTAAACCATATGCCTGAGCAATTCATCTACCCATTTTTAAATACCTCTAGGAATGGAGATTCAACCACTTCCCTGCACAGCCAGTCCCAGTGCCTGAAAACCCTTTTGATGAAGAAATATTTCCTAATGTCTAATCTGAAGCTCCCTGGCACAAACTGAAGCCACCCTCTCTAATACCTGGGAGAAGAGACCAACACCTACCTCGTTACAACATTCTTTCAAGTAGTTGTAGACAGTGATAAGGTCTCCCCTCAGCCTCCTTTTCTCTAGGTTAAACAACCTCATAAGACTTGTTCTCCACTCCCTTCACCAGTTTTGCTGCCGTTCTCTGGACATATTCCAGGACCTCAACATCTTTCTTGTAGTGAGGGGCCTAAAAGTGAGCACAGTATTTGAGGTGCAGTCTCATCAATGTCAAGTACAAGGGAAGAGTCACTTCCCAGGTGTGCTGCTCATGCTGCTTCTGACACAGGCCAAGATGCTATTGGCCTTCTTGGCCACCTGGACTCACAACAGACTCATATTCAGCTGGCAGTCAACCAGCACCCCAGGTCCTTCTCTACCAGGCAGCTTTCTAGCTACTCTTCCCCAAGTCTGTAGCACTGCATGGTGTTGTTGAGACCCAAGTGCAAAACCTGGCATTTGACCTTCTTAAACCTCATTCCATTGGACTCACCCATCTGATCCAGCCTGTGAAGATCCCTCTGTAGAGCCTCCCTACTGTCAAGCAGATCAACACTTCCACACAGCTTAGTGTCATCTGCAGACTTATTGAGGGTACACTCAATCCTCTCATCCAGATCATTGATAGAGATAATGAACAGAACTGGACCCCTGGGGAGCACCACGTGTGACAGACCTTCAGCTGGATTAACTCCATTTATCACCATTCTTCAGGTCTGGCCATCCAGCGAGTTTTTAACCCAGCAGAGGGTATGCCTCTGCAGGCCAATAGCAGCCAGTTTCTCAAGCAGAATACTGTGTCAAAGGCTTTACTAAAGCCCAGGTACACTATATCCACAGTCTTTCCCTCATCCATTAAGCAGGTAACCTTGTCACAGAAGAAGATCACGTTAGTTTGGCAGGACCTGCCTTTCATAAACCCATGTTGACTGGGCCTGATCCCCTGGTTGTCTTGCATGTGCTGTGTGATAGCACTCAAGATGACCAGCTCCATGACCTCTCCAGGCACTGAGGTCAGACTGACAGGCCTGTAGTTTCCTTGGTCCTCACTCTGGCCCCCTTTGTAAATGGGCATAACGGGTGTCAGCCTTCAGTCAAGTGGAGCTTCCCCGTCAGCCAGGACTGCTGGTAAATGATTCAACAGGGTTTGGTGAGCACCTCCGCCACATCCCTTAATGGCCTTGGATGGGGATATCAAGAGCATACACAGAGGATACTTGGATTTACTTAATGACAGAATTATACATTTTGTTTGTGCCTTGTTTTTTTCCTAATAATTCTCAACTTTGTATTTGTTTGCTTGTTTGTTTTTAACAGCTACTATGCACTAGGCTAATGTTTTCTTAGAATTACCTATTACGACTTTGGAATTTCTTTACTGTGTGGTAACAGCTTAGAACCCAATACCGTGTTTATAAAATTAAGCTTTTTCCAACTGCATTACTCTGCATTTATTAGCACTGAATTTCATCTCCCATTTTACTGCCCAATTACTCAATATTGTGAGATCCTTCCACAGCTCTTCTGAGCCAGCTTTCATTTTTACTACATTGAATAATTTAACATTGTCAAGCTTTATCAGTCTTTACCACCTTTTCTAGATCCTGTATGAATATGCTGAATAGGGCAAGCCTTACCATAAGTCTCTGTAAGGTACATTATTTTCCTCCTCTGATGACCATTTACTCCTGCCTTTTGTTTACTATCTTTTAAGAGGACATTTATCTATTGAAGCTATTTATCTGTTCTTGATAAACCGATGACAACTAAGTTTTTACAAGAAATATTGGTGAAGATTCTTTGGAAATCTCAGAAGATCGTATCTGTTGGCTCAACCTTTTACAGACACCCAACAACTCCCTCAAACTGATTACCTAATGGACCTGTGAGACATAAGGTCCCTGTGCAAAAGCCACAATAACTCTTCTCTCTATATTTGTGAAATTGCTCATTGATTATTTATTTTCTACAAAGTGTCTCCCAGCCTGCATATCAGACTTGCGGAGCATCAAGGAGCCTGTTTTAAGAACTGGAATCATATATGCATATTTTTTTCCTACTGAAAGAACCTCTAAGTGATAAGCCATTCTACCCAGTCGGAAGGTGAAGACTTTCGTGGCACAGTTTCCTGATAATGTACACCTGTACATATACAATCTCTGTCTGAAGACTTGTTTTTTATTCTGACACTTTAGTTTTAGATGGACTCTCTAAGAGGTTCCCCATGAAGGTTCTAGCATTAGAGCCGCTTCACCTCTTCTGCAGCGAAAACAAAAGCAAACAATTTCTTTAGCTTTCCTGCTGCAGTCAGGTTTTCTGTGAGTGTTCCCTGCACACTCTGGTCACCTGGCAGTCCTCAAGATCATCAGGAAGGATGATTTCTCCTGAAATATCAGAAGTATCAGTGATTAATTTTTATAGCTTTAGCTAAAATCTTACATGCTATTTTATTGTAACAGCTCTTGTCCACTCTTCAGAGAGCTGCCATAGCTGTGCCCTCCAGATGCAGTGTTGTTAATTAGTCTATGACATCTGTAAGAAATTTACCTTTTGATCATCTTTATCACCTTACAGTTGGAATCAGAGGCATTGACTTCATCCAGATTAGCTGGCAGCTAAGAATAAGTCCTTCATGATCAGCTGATAATCTGCTTCCCAAATTGTCTGCTTTGCTACCCTGAGATTCTCCTGATACAGTGAGAAAACAATGAAAATTTTACTTTTAAAAAGATTAACTACCAAGAGCTCAGGCCACCTTTGCCTCAATATATATTGTAAGTTAAGAGGACATATGTCAAAGCTTGCATTGTGCATATAGTCTCCGCTGGCATCAATGCTTACACTCTTTGCTGTTGTTAGACCAAGCAGACCAAAGACCATTTGCAGAACCATAGAGTCATTATGGATGGGTTTATTGTCTTACCTTTTTGAAAATATCTGCAATTATGTTTCTGTAAGTATGAACTCGAGGAACTCCCTGAAGTCTTCATAACAGGCACTATGGATAAGCATAATTTTTCTTGGCCACTTTTTCTTGTACGTGTGTTTCCAACGTATGGCAAAATTGTAGCAATTGTACTTAAATTTCATTCAAGTAAGCTCTGTACCAATTTTTAATGAACTTCTGTTAGTTATTTACTGGAGAATCATCAAGAGAGGAAAAAAAGGCAAAAATGTTATTAGAAAGATCTGGTTTGATAGTGCTTTTCATTCCTATCTTTTGCCCGGAAGTACGCAGCATAGCCTTGGAAATAAAAAAGGAAAACTTATTAAGGTTAGAAATACCTGCCAGAAGGAAAAGAAGAAAATGAATCAAAGAATGACAATTTGCCACTTGCGTTGCCTGCTTTTGCCAAGCAGAAAAAGTCCTGCTCTGTGAGGCAGATTAGCTCAAAGAGGCTAGTAAAAATTCAGCAGGAGTCAGTAAGGATTAAACTACTCTAAAAGCATATGCAAAAATAGAAGGGAGTGACTGCTTGCAGCATAACTCAGCTGTATCACGTGCTTCTTTCACTAGGTCTGCTGGCATCTTCTCTGTATTTTTCATAGAATCACCAGGTTGGAAAAGACCCATTGGATCATCAAGTCCAACAATTCCTATCAAATACTAAACCATGCCCCTGAGCACCTCGTCCACCCGTCCCTTAAACACCTCCAGGGAACGTGACCCAACCACCACCCTGGGCAGCCTGTTCCAGTGCCCAATGATCCTTTCTGTGAAAAATATTTTCCTAATGTTCAGCCTGAACCGCCCCTGGCAGGGTTCATCTGGGTTCTTTTCTCTCTGATGTATACTGGTTTGCTTTTCCAGCTTCTTGGAAACTGGACTCACTGTCCAAATTCCAAAGCATCAGTTATGAGTTTCTCTTTCACTGAATGCTTGCTTTTATGCATTGAAACCCCATTTCTACAAGAGATGAGATGGCTTATCACTGTCTTCAGAAATGATACTCTATGGAATTAATGTATTAATTTTAAAATCCAGTGAATTTTTAATCTGTGTTTTACTCACTAAATTTTTCATGGGGAAAAAAATTCCCACAGTAATCTTAAAAGAATACCTTTTAACAGTATATGCCAGGCATTTCTCAGGTCTCTCTCACTTGTTTAGGAATCAGAGCATTTCATAACCCTTCATGTCAGATGATACTCAGCTAAGGTGTACTACATGAAACAGGAGTTAAGGTATTCCTCTCATCAGCAACATATATAGTAACTGATAGCTGAGGCAGTTTGTGATTTTAAGCTTGTATTCACTACATGGCCATCTGCTGTTATTTCAAATAGAAGTTTTATTAACTTCTACATTTTAACCGTAGCATTTCTACAAAGGTCACAATTAAATATTAACACTTTAACTTGCAAAAAATTAATCATTCCTTTTCTACTAATAGCACTTGGTCTCTGCTTCTGAATATGTCATAAATGTGATAAAGAAAGTGCTAGAGTGCAAGTGAAGTTTCATCAGCAATCTGGTCAGTGAGGTTAGAAAATTTACTTGTGTACCATTTTTTTCTCTCAAGAGAAGAGTAATTAAGAATGTTTTGTGATGAGAAGAAAAATCATTCACATTTTAATCTTCATGTGCACGTTATTTTTTGCAACTACAGAGCAAGTCTCTTTCTGAGTACATTATGGTCTAGAATTATGATGTTGAAAGTACTAAAGTTGACATATATATTAACCATTCATTTTGAGATGAAATGCTAAATAGAGTAAACACCTGATGCTTTTGTTGGAATCAGGACTAAAGTGTTGTTCATATCTGGAGCACATCTTAGGTAATAAAATTTAAGGCAGTGTAGCAAATAAGTGACAAGAATTCTCATACAAACACTCATGTACCTGTCCTGAATGCTCAGTTTAAGTTTTCTCACATATGATTTAAATTTCTGACATTATTGCCTGGGGATTTTGAGTGTTTTTTTGGTTTTGGTATTTTTTTCTTTTTAGATAGAAAACACCAAGCCTATAAATAGATCTGATTCTGAGTTCAGTATATTATTAAACTGTATCTTTTATTGTTTCTTGAATTAATATCCAAAACTAGAATTCTTGAAATTATTTGTGATTTGCATAACATAGACTTAGGGATTCCACAAGACAGGGAAGATATTCTACAAACACAGAGCAAAGTAAACAATGGAGGGGGTACTGCAATGAGTTTTGAATATTAGAAGAAAATATAATCAGCATGGCTCATCTAGGAAAAACATGAGTAAAGAGCAGAACTTATATCAATCATATCACCAGAAGGCAATATCTCTGATGCTTAAAGTTACAGTCTTGCAGCATTAGCACATCTTTCAGCACTGAAGACAACAGACAAGTGGCAAAAAGATCCATAATCACTCTCCCAAAGGCAAACTCAGTGTGAGGAGAAATAAAAGTAGCTAATACTGAGTGGGAAACATGAGTATTGCAGTGCATCTTAGGTTCACTACATAATACTTGGGACTGTGAAAAATGTTTGGAACCGTCTTAGTATTATCCTTATCAAAGAGAGCTGAGTTAAGCCAGTAAAGACTTTTTAAAAATCCGTTTTCTCATGCATGTCTTATTTAAAAAAATAAAGTACTAACCATCTTTGGAACATTTAGAAAATACGGAGCTGGTAGTGACAATTACACAAAACCAAACACAGCACTTAATATAGCATGGTGCAAGAGATATGGCTTAGTATGGAAGTAAATTCCAGAAAAAGTAATCCACTAAAGGTTCATTTTATATATTTCAGCCACCTGGTCTGCAGGGTATCATAATACACCACTGAGGCTCAGACCTAGTTCACCTGAATACCTGGTAAGGGCCTGGAGAACGCATAAATGACTTCGGGTAGTACATGAAATCTACTGTTAAGTAAAATAGAATAGTTTAACCCCAATGGAAAAATCTATCAAACCCAGCCATTTTCTGTGTAATATTCTGTCAACAATAAAATCTTTTGTTTTCTGAAACAAAGTTATCATGTCAGGAAGGTTTTGAACAATCTAAACTGTGAAGATGTAATCCATTACTTCTTGTTGTTTCATAAGAAAGCTACAAGAAAGGTGGGGAGGGACAATTTACAAGGGCATGTAGTGATAGGACAAGGGGAATGGCTTTACACTGGAGAGGGGAAGATTTTGATAAAGCATTAGGAAGAAATTCTTCACGATGAGGGTGGTGAGACACTGGAACAGGTTGCCCAGGGAAGCTGTGGATGCCCCCTCCCTGGAGGTGTTCAAGGCCAGGTTGGATGGGGCCTTGGGTAACCTGATCTAGTGGGAGGTGTCCCTGTCCATGGCAGGGGAGTTGGGACTAGATGATCTTTAAGCTCCCCTCTAACCCAAACCATTCTATAATTCTATGATTCTGTAACTCGGTCATCCTTCCAAGATGTTACTTTTCTGAAGAGGAAGTGAGCCATGTCAACAAGCTGGGGAAAAGGAAAAAAAATCTGGGAAAGTAGATTGCCCTGCCCTGCTGCTGCAAACACTCCATAGCTGTAACTCTTGTTTTGCTTGGCAAGAAAACCACAGAGCCAGAGCAATAGCGATGAATAGACTAACTAACCCTGTTTCCTGAGCATGAACGGAGTCCTCATTAGCTGTCAGCAACAACAAGTTTGTTTAAACAGTGCCCTGAAGTGCTGAGTTGGGATCCCCACAAAGGGCAGCTGTTATCCCTGGTTGGCTCTGGCTGTGTTGTGGGCATGTGCCTTCCCAGGTTAATCACCCAGTCAATCTGCCATTTAGGCAGGCACAGCACTGCCAAAGTACTGGTTTTCTGCTTCAAATTCTGCAGTTAATTCACCAGATGCTGTCTCAGAGGTATCTATAGAAAGGGAAGAGTTCTTTCTTATGTTTCAAGGGACAAGAACAATAAGATACAAATAGTTTCAAGTATGTGCAGAAAAGTTGTACTGTGGACTCCACCTTCGTGGAGAAAATGTTATGCAAACTCTGTCCCCTGATGATACGAATAAAAAACTTACCATGGAAAGGTGATAGTATGGAAGTAATGAAACAGACTCCAGAATAAGGACTCTGACACAAGTTTGAACCATTGTCATTGGACAGTGTGAGGTCTAAAGAAAGGCAAACACAACCAACATCCACCCTTGTTACTAGGGTTCATATCAATACACAGTTTCAGTAAAGCTGCCAAAACTAGAATCAGCTGAAGTTCTTTATGCAATAACTGGAGAAATGCAGGCACTAGAGTCCTGAATCATCCTCTGGAAACAATTTGCCTCCTTCTCTGTCTTTGCAAAGCATTGTAGGCATCTTTACCCCGATTTAGATTCTTCATTCAGGTACCTAGCATTAGGTAACTAAGTATGAGGCTGCATTTAAGCTAGTGAAACACAAATGAGGAGAATAATGCTCTTTAAAAAGGTATTGGAAAAAGTATATAGAGATGGAAGAGGTGATCTTAAAAGCTATCATACAGCACGTGCTCCATCTTCAGATTCAGAAGCAACTGTTACCTACATGTAAATATAGATTCATAAAAGATGTAAAATACAAGGGTTTTCCTTTTGTTAATCTCTAATTCCTGCCTTCCCAACGCAGACATGCTTTCCTCCTCTGTTAGACATACAGCATTCATTCTACTCCTCAAGGATCAAGGATTTGAATGGTACACCCATCTGTAATAGGGATTTCCTTAAAAATATTGAACATTTTTTACTATTAACTGCTATCTTCAAAATCCTAGGGCAACATTCCAAGAGCTTTGATTTGCCCCCAAATGATTTGGTTCCCAGAATGTTTCAATTTCTGGATTTAGCAACCCTGAGCTGTGGTGCAGAAAAATATATTTTAAAAAATCTTTGAAGCTAAGTGCAGAAAAGAGCCCAGTAGCCAGCTAGAAATTGCAGCATGCTTTATTTTATTTTTCCGGCATCAGGATTCCAGCCCAGCAGGCATACAAAAATCCAGTGTGTGCCAGAAAACACAACGAATGAACTAGATATCAGGATTTAACTTTTTCTAATAATAAAAAGGCAGAGAAAATGTGGCTGCTGATGTTAGTTTGGCAATTATCAGCTTCCATAGTATCTGTCTTTTTTTCCCATGGCTGATGGACACAGCCTGCTGAACTCTACTCTGAAGTTTATAGTCCTAGCTATAGGTAAAGCTATTCTAGTGTTATAAAGCCTTAAATAAAGGTAATTTTCTTTCTATTCTCATCTCCTCATCTTAAAAAAAATGCAGTAAACCCTTAAACGAACAGTAGCTGTGTGCCAAGGATCTTGGTTTTCAAGCCTTACTCTGCTAGGTTAGGGGTTGGCAAGAAACTCAAGGGGATGGGAAAGATTATATTCAGTCCTGGAGGAATCTGGATGACTGTCCAGGAACTCCCACAAACTAAATAAGAGGTGATGTTGATATTTACTGAAAAGTCTTTTTGAGGAGAGAGTGACTGTATTATGGAAATTGGAAGCACTTGTGTTATAGAAATTGGAAGCACTATCTGATGGATTTCTAGGAAGGTACTTTAGGTTCAGTCTTATTTAGCATTTACATTAATGAGTTGGAAGTGAGAGTAACTAGCCTGTAATTACATTTGCTGATACTAAATTGAAAGGAGTTTTGAACTTAACTGGGGACAGAGAAATAATGCCAGGAGACTTTACGGTATAGATATAGGCAAAAAAGTC
>JAUNZM010000073.1:0-42500 GCA_033459285.1 Clamator glandarius | reverse complement strand
GGAGGCTGAGAGGAGACCTCATTGCTCTCTATAACTACCTGAAAGGAAATTGTGGAGAGGAGGGTGATGGCCTCTTCTCCCTAGTGACAGGGGACAGGATGAGAGGGAATGGCCTCAAGCTCTGCCAGTGGAGGTTTAGGCTGAAAATTAGGAAAAGATTTTTCACGGAAATGGCACTCACTGGAACAGGCTGCCCAGGGAGGTGGTTGAGTTGCCTTCCCTGGAGGTGTTTAAGGGACAGGTGGGTGAGGTGCTGAGGAGCATTAGTATTTGATAGGAATGGTTGGACTCGATGATCTGATGGGTCTCTTCCAACCTGGTGATTCTGTGTTTCTATGATCATCCCTGGCAGCAGGGATGAGTAAATGAGGTGCTCAGGCATATGGTTTAGTAGTGGACAGGTAGGGTTGGACTTGATGATCTCAAAGGTCTTTCCCAACTGGATGATTCTATGATAAACTCTCATTGCATATACAGCAAATATTATGTGTAATATGGATAAGGAAAGTATGAAAACATCAATCCTTTACACTAAAGTAAAAACTCTAAATGAAAACAAACTTCAGGAATGATCAAAACAAAGATTTTTTTTTCAAGTCATCCATTGCAAATCACGACATTTACAAATCCTCACTGTCCTTGCCCCAAAAAAGAAAATTTCATATTAAATGAATCATACAAACAAAAAAAATCCCAGCTGCCATATGCTGTACATCTTATACTTTCTACAAAAATGATTAGTCCTCTGAGAATTGCTTGTGAATTTGCTCTGAACTTAAGTGAATGACTCATGCACACTGGAGAACCTGTGCTGAACCTCAGGTTTTGTTTCAGGAATCAGTCATATCACTTGCAAGGTAATACTTAATAATATTCCTGGTAAAGAAACAATATTTTTTATACCCTTGTAAAAGTATGAGTGATTAATCCTTTTCATTCAAGCACTTCTAAAATAACCTGATAGCAGAACTATGTGGGACATTGATTACAGCATATCCTGATTAAGAAGGCTATCCTTCCCTGAAATCCATGCATTGGAGGACTGACAAAACCTTGCAAAGAGGAGATAGTGATACTAACTAAAAAACGTAGGCCTTTCAGAGCTGTGCTGGCATCACAAGACATCATAATTCTTCAGAGACTAAGATTCAGAAGGAGATGAAGACCCAGGGCCAAGGTTTATTGGGAAGTTCAGAGATACTTTGTTGAATCTGAACCTTAATGTCATCAACAGAAATCTTAAAAGCTGGTCTTGGCAAGAGCTGTCACACAGATTTTTGGAAACATTTTCCTTCTCATGTACTTTAACTCCTGTTTACATGCTGCCTGGGTGATGTATTCCAGAAGATGGCAATATAGCTTGTCTGGGTAAACTGTTCTGGTGCCTGCCTCACCACCTTCACAGTAAAAAAATGTCTTCCTAATGTCTAATCTAGATCTATCCTCTTTCAGCTTAAGATCATTACCTCTCCTCCTATTACTACACTCCTCGATACAGAGCTCCTCCAAGAGCTTTCCAGCAGGACCTTGCACTTGATCTTGTTGAATTTCATGAGGTTCACATAGGCTTATCTCTCAAGACTGTCAAGGTCCCTCAGGATGGCATTCCTTCCTTCCAGTGTGTCAACCACTCCACACTGCTTGGTGTCATCAGCAAACTTGCTGAAGGTGCCTTCAATCCCACATCTATGTCTGCAACAAAGATGTTAAACAACATCGGTCCTAATACCAACTCCTGAGGAACACCACTTGTCACCAGTCTCCACTTGGACATTGAGTTGTTGACCACAACTCTTTGTGTGACTTTCCAGCCAATTCATTAATCACTTAGTGGTCCATCTGTCAAATCCATGCCTCTCCAATTTAGAGACAAGGATGTTGTTTGGGACAGTGTTGAATACTTTGCCAGGTAGATGCTGTCAGTTACACTTCCCTAATCCACTAGTGCTGTAGCCCCATCATAGAAGGCCACCAAATTCATTAGACATGATTTACCCTTTGTGAAGCCATGTTGACTGCCACCAATTACCTCCTCATTTTCTGTGTGTCTCAGCAGTTTCCAGGAGGATTTTCTCCATGATCTTGCAAGGCACAGAAGTTAGACTGACAAACCTATAGTTCCCATGCTTTTTTTTTTCTTTTTTGAAAATGGGAATTATGTTTCCCCTTTTACCCTTAGCCAGTGGGGACTTCACTGGATGGGCACAACTCCTCAGATATGACGGATGAAGGCTTAGCAACTTCATCCAGACATTACCATGGTACCCATGGGTGCATCTCATGAGGTTCTGCGGGCTTGTACAGCTTCAGGTTCCTTAGATGGCTGAAAGGAGATGTCATTGCTCTCTATAACTACCTGAAAGGAGGTTGTAGAGAGGAGGGTGATGGTCTCTTCTCCCTAGTGACAGGGAACAGGACAAGAGGGAATGGCCTCAAGCTCTGCCAGGGGAGATTTAGGCTGGACATTAGGAAAAAATTTTTCACAGAAAGGGTCATTGGGTACTGGAACAGGCTGCCCAGGGAGGTGGTTGATTCACCTTCCCTGGAGGTGTTTAAGGCACTGGTGGATGAGGTGCTAAGGGGCATGTTTTAGTGTTTGATAGGAATGGTTGGACTCAATGATCCAGTGGGTCTCTTCCAACCTGGTTATTCTATGATTCTATGAATGTTATATGTACCTACAGTGGGAGGTTAGTCATTCTCTCAGTCCCTGCCTTTGCCTTCTGGATTAGGGTGGTGTGGCTTGAGCCCTTGCTGGTGGAGGCTGAGGCACAAAAGTCATTGAGTAACCAGATCTTCCATTTCCTTCTGGAGACAGCTTACATTCTCCCTAGTCTTCGTTGTATCACTAACATATCAACAGAAGCTTTTCTTGTTGTCCTTGATATCCTTGGCCAGATTTAATTCTATAAGAGGTTAAGCTTTCCTAACCTGATCCCTAGCTGCTCAATTTCTTTGCTTTCCTCCCAGGCTACTGACCCTTGCTTCCACCCTGTGTAATAACTATTCAATATTTTATTTCATTATGAATCTACAGAAAATAAAACAGAACTGTTCATAACTGGCAACATTAGCTGTCTTGATAGGGACTACATGCTTTCCTCTTAAGGAGTGGACTGCTCTTCAGTGGAAGATGTATCTATTCTCTCAGCTCATCTGTTTATTTCTGTCAGGTTCTGCTTCACTGGTTGTCCAAACTACACATATTCTGATCTGCCCCTAGGCATTTTTCTCCCAATTATTTCCTTGTAAAGTGAAACTCAGATCTGGCCTTCTGTGTTGCTTACTCTAGAACGAAAGGAGACTGTACCAAAGAGCAAGTTTGCATCTGCGAACTTTATATCTACACGTACCATGCCTCATCATGTCTTGCACTGCCCATAATATGCATCACATCCTCAGCATGCTGCTATAAACACCATTTCATAGGTCATGACAGAACTGTCACACATTAGTCACTTCAAACTGAAAATAAAATTCTAATTTAGAGTATATTTCAGAAGAATATCTATGGCCTGAAAATATCTGGACCATGCTTTGTACATCATGGCTGAGGGGCAGATGACTTATATCAGCATGGGATATATACTGTTCCATTTGTTCTGTAGGTCAAGGACTGTTCCTATGGCATGGTAAATACAGCCAGAAATTATGAAATCCTGAAGTAAATTCATCTTGTCTTCTACATAATTAGTTCATGCTCCTTAGCATTAATGAAAGTCTTCTTCAGCAAGGATTGTCTAAATCAGCTGGTATCACTATAGGAATGGATCTGTATAATGGAGCTGTATAACTTTTTTTAAGGCACAATGTCCATGATGATTTTCATGATGAGCTAGCTCCAGGCTTTCCTGTGGCAAGGACACCTTTTAGTGGCTGGACGATACCAGGAGAAATCCTTTTAGAGCTTCTTCTGGTTAATTTCTTCCAAAGGGAATCCTATCTGCATTCTCCAAAACCTCTCTGCAATGTTACCTCTGGGCACGTTCGGGGCATTCTCCTCAAAATGACACTCACCAAACAGGAATGGATAGATGTACTTGTAAAACAAGCCTCAGTATGCAGGACAATAAACCAGCCTATGATGAAATTTAGTGAGTTAACATTGGCTAATAGTCAAACAACAGTGGATAAGGGGGAGAAAGTACGATGAGAAAGCTTGTGGGTTGAGATAAAAGACAGGAATCACAGAATCACCTGGTTGGAAAAGACCTCTTAGATCATCGAGTCCAACCATTCCTATCTGCCACTAAAACATGTCCCTGAGCACCTCGTCTACACATCTCTTAAATACCTCCAGGGATGGTGACTCAATCACCGCATTGAGCAGCCTGTTCCAGTGCCCAATGACCCTTTCTGTAAAAAATTATTTCCTGATATTTAGTCTGAACCTCCTCTGGCACAGCTTGAGGCCGTTCTCTCTTGTCCTATACCCTGTCACTTGGGAGAAGAGGCCAGCACCCTCCTCTTTACAACTTCCTTTCAGGTAGTTGTAGAGAACAATAAGGTCTCCCCTCAGCCTCCTCATCTCAAGGCTAAACAACGGCAGTTACCTCAGCTGCTCCTCGTAAGACTTGTTCTCCAGCCCCTTCATCAGCTTCGTTGCTCTTCTCTGGACTTGCTCCAGAGCCTCAACATCCTTCTTGTGGTGAGGGGCCCAGAACCGAACACAGGATTTGAGATGTGGTCTCACCAGTGCTGAGAACAGAGGGAGAATAACTTCCCTGGACCTGCTGGCCATGCCGTTTCTGAAACAAGCCAAGATGCCTTATCAGCTATTGTCACAGGCAAAACAGACCTGGACATGAGGAAATTTATTGTGAATTAAAATATATTTTGAAAAGTAATGGTGATCCCATTCCTGTTGCATATAATTTCTTTCCATCCATGTTTAAAATCTTTCCAGGCAGAGTGTTGAAGTGAATGAGAAAGAGATGTCTCTAGCTGTAATGATAGCTAATCTTATAGCCACGACTGAGGTGTCACAAACATTACTGATCAAAGCAGACATTAATACTGTCTTTTTTATCAATAGCTTTTGCTACCATGTATCACAAAATTCTGAGGCTTCTGTCTCTGTGGATAAATGAATACTACCCTTACCCTGGCTTCTCTCAAAGACTCCAGAGATAACACTAGGTAATTGTTCTTCATCCATTAGATTTTAATCCTTTAACCTTTCTTATTCAAATCCTGTGTAAAAATGGTGGGACAGCTAAACTTCCATACTGTGTATTATAGCCAAGAATATCTCATTCAACATCACTTATTCAACAGAAGGAGTCCAGATAGTAGTACTTCTCCAGAAGAAACCAAAAAGCCAACAACCAAACCTCAAAAGAGATAAGTTCAGGTATGATGAAGGTAACGTTTGGAAGAAGAGGAAACGCAGTAACAACAAAAATAAAAAGCCACATTTCCAGTGAAAGGTCAATCGTAGTCTCAAGAATCACTTAATTTTTAACTGTTCAAGTACATAAAAAAATCTGCAGCAATCCAAACTTTATCATTAAGTGTTGCCAAGCCAGAAAAAATATTCTCTTTTTATATTTATCCAAATTTATTATATACAGGTTATTACTAATATTTACCATTTTTCCAACAGTAAGCTAGCAAGCCACTCCCTCCTTATCTGCAGGCTAAAAGATATGAAAAGATAAAATATCACAAAGCAGGCATGCAGTCAGGAAAGCCGTTCAACTTCAAACAAAAGATTTTATTAGGAGGAATCGCTAGAAACTTTCCAAAGTCCATAAAGTTGTGAAAAAAAAAAATCTCATGCAATGATAGTAAACAGAAAAGCAATACCAGGTGTATTAAAGATGCTGGAACAAAGGCTTAACAACAAATAAGACTAAAATTAGCAGCAGAAATGATCGAGTGATCTCTCACAGAAAAAAAATGGCAGGACCAGATGTTATCTATAGTTTTTGGCTTCAGTATTTTGCATTTTTGCACCCAAGACTAACACAAAACTCAAGAGAGTTCTCTCAGGAGTAATCACTAAGATGCATGTCAGAATAGTGTTAATTATGGAAAACAAAAGCACAGGCTGTCAAGTAGTTCCAAACTCCTCAATAATCACATGTTTCTCAACCATGTGCAAACTGCTAACCTTGATCATATCAGAGTAAATCTACTACAGTGTAGTTTCTAATGCAAATATCACATGGGAATGAAAAGGATGCAAAAGAAGTACTAGTACTTCTGGGGATTGACTTCTGATTGATATGTTGGTTATGAAGACTCTCAAAGCCTGAAAATCTCAGGACAATATCCAAAGACTATGAGGTCTTTGATTTTGTCCCTCATACATGAATAAAGAAAGCATTAAGAATGTATAGCACTACAATAATATAACTCTTTCGAATTTTAATAAAAACATCTCAAAGACAGATCTTGCCCTCCAAGACTGCAACTTATATCCAGTCCATAACCCCTGGGGAGTTTTCCTGGGGGACTTGTTATCATCCCAATTTTTGTAATTTACAACTTGACATTCTTCAGTCTTTAAAAGAAAATTTGAATGGAATTGCAAAACACTACTAATAACTACCCCATATATAAATAATATCAGATGATTATTAGGTCAGGTAAAATTATTCTAACCACTTGAAGGTCATCAAATCTTTCAAAAAATCATGAGTCTCAGACAAGTTGCAAGAACTTAGTTATGTTTAGCACCAGTGGAAACTATTGAACTGTTACCCTTCAGAGAAAACTGACTCCTTAAATGCCAAATTAGCAGAAAAAAACCTCCCTTCAAGGAAAATAATTCCATGCCCTATCCTGACTATATGTGGCAGGGACTTGCTTTAATAGAACTAAGGCTGTTAGAAAAATAACCAAAAAAAAGTGACTTATTCTATAAAAAACATTACATTCAAACCCAGATGCTCAAATATCATATATACTTAAGAAGAAAGCTGGAAGAACACTGAAAAGCTTGTTTTTAGAGAATTTTTTCTCAGACAAGCTTTAAAGTTATTGGATGAGGGAGTAATTGTGGAAAATACGGGAACATTATCCAGGCATGGGAAGAAAATCTGTACTAGAGGCAGAAGACCATGATACAGAAAATAGATGAAAAGACATTAAAATGTCAATGAAGACCCTTCTGAGTAAGATAGGTCAGATAAAATCACAATTGCACACTGCCTTTTCACACACAAAGGGAAGAGGTATAGCGGATATGAAAGGCTACAAAATGTAATGCCATAATACACTGGTGAGACCGCACCTCGAGTACTGTGTTCAGTTCTGGGCCCCTCACCACAAGAAGGATGTTGAGGCTCTGGAGCGAGTCCAGAGAAGGGCAACAAAGCTGGTGAAGGGGCTGGAGAACAAATCTTATGAGGAGCGGCTGAGAGAGCTGGGGTTGTTCAGCCTGGAGAAGAGGAGGCTGAGGGGAGACCTTATTACTCTCTACAACTACCTGAAGGGAGGTTGTGGATAGGAGGTAGCTGGCCTCTTCTCCCAAGTGACAGGGGACAGGACGAGAGGGAATGGCCTCAAGCTCCGCCAGGGGAGATTTAGGCTTGAGATTAGGAAAAAGTTCTTCACGGAGAGGGTGTTAGGCATTGGAACGGTCTGCCAAGGGAGGTGGTTGAGTCACCGTCCCTGGAGGTGTTTAAGGTTAGGGTAGACGAGGTGCTTAGGAGCATGATTTATGGATTGGTGGGAATGGTTGGACTCGACAATCCAGTGGGTCTCTTCCAACCTGGTCATTCTGTGATTCTGTGATTCTGTAATACTTTTGGCACAATGTGTAAACCACAGAAAGTGTCAACGTTGCCCATCATTATGATCTGTGTGGCCAACACTCCACTCCTAGACATCACCAACTATGATACCAGAAGCCTGATCTACCAGCAGATGAAAGAAAAAAAGGAAGAACCTTTAGGATCTTATATCTGGATGGATCACTAAAAGGCAGAAAAATGAGTTCTGGAGATTTCAAGGTCATCATCATCACCATCAACACTGCCTGTCCATAAGACAGAAAGGGAATCACAGAATCACAGAATAACCAGGTTGGAAGAGACCCACTGGATCGTCGAGTCCAACCATTCCCACCAATCCCTAAATCATGCTCCTAAGTACCTCATCCACCCTAACCTTAAACAACTCCAGGGACAGCAACTCAACCACCTGCCTTGGGAGACCGTTCCAATGCCTAACCACCCTCTCTGTGAAGATTTTTTTCCTAATCTCAAGCCTAAATCTCCCCTGGCGGAGCTTGAGGCCATTCCCTCTTGTCCTGTCCCCTGCCACTTGGGAGAAGAGGCCAGCACCCTCCTCTCCACAACCTCCCTTTAGGTAGTTGTAGAGAGTAATAAGGTCTCCCCTCAGCCTCCTCCTCTCCAGGCTAAACAGCCCCAGCTCTCCCAGTTGCTCCTCATAAGATTTGTTCTCCAGCCCCTTCATCAGCTTTGTTGCTCTTCTCTGGACTCGCTCCAGAGCCACAACATCCTTCTTGTGGTAAGGGGCCCAGAACTGAGCACAGTACTCGAGGTGCGGTCTCACCAGTGCTGAGTACAGGGGGAGAATAACTTCCCTGGACCTGCTGGTTACGCCGTTTCTGATACAAGCCAAGATGCCATTGGCCTTTTTGGCCACCTGGGCACACTGCTGGCTCATGTTCAGTCGGTTGTCAACCAACACCCCCAGGTCCTTCTCCTCCTGGCAGCTTTCCAGCCAGGTTTCTCCTAGTTTGTACCTCTGCTTAGGGTTGTTGTGCCCCAAGTGCAGGACCCGGCATTTGGCCTTGTTAAACCTCATGCTGTTGGTCTCAGCCCAGCAGTCCAGCCTGTTCAGGTCCCTTTGCAGAGCCTCCCTACCCTCCAGCAGATCGACACTTCCACCCAGCTTGGTGTCATCTGCAGACTTGCTAAGGGAGGACTCAATGCCTTCATCCAGGTCGTTGATAAAGACGTTAAACAGGACTGGACCCAGGACTGAGCCCTGGGGACCCCACTTGTCACTGGCCTCCAGCTGGATTTAACTCCGTTTACCACCACTCTCTGGGCCCGGTCATTCAACCAGTTTTTCACCCAGGAGAGTGTGCACCTGTCCAGGCCAGAGGCCGACAGTTTCCGAAGCAGAATGCTATGAGAAACTGTATCAAAAGCTTTATTAAAGTCCAGGAAGACCACATCCACAGCCTTTCCCTCGTCCAAGAGTTTAGTTACTCGGTCATAAGAGGTGATCAGATTACTCTGGCAAGACCTGCCTTTCATGAACCCGTGTTGACTGGGCCTGATCACCCGGTTCTCTTGCAAGTGCTTCTTGATTGCACTCAGGATCACCCGCTCCATGACTTTCCCCGGTACCAAGGTCAGACTGACAGGCCTGTAGTTTCCCGGATCCTCCCTGCGCCCCTTCTTATAGATGGGCACGACATCAGCCAGCCTCCAGTCCAGCGGAACCTCCCCAGTCACCCAGGGCTGTTGGAAGATGATGGAAAGAGGTTTGGCCAGCACATCCGCCAGTTCCCTCAAAACTCTTGGGTGGACTCCATCCGGCCCCATAGACTTGTGGGCATCCAGCTGGGCAAGCAAGTCTCTAACCACCTCCTCTTGGACCTTGGGAATCTCATACTTCTCTTCCAACCCTTGGGGTTGTGCACAGAGGGAACAATTATCCTTACTGTTAAAGACTGAGGCAAAGTAGGCATTGAGCACTTCAGCCTTGTCTTCGTCCCCTGTTACTCTTGTTCCTTCTGCATCTACTAGGGACTGGAGATTCTCCCTAGCCCTCCTTTTGCTGTTGATGTATTTGTAGAAAGACTTTTTGTTGTCTTTCACAGTCTTGGCCAATCGCATTTCTAGTTGGGCTTTAGCCTTCCTGACTTTTTCCCTGCACATTCTCACTTCCTCCCTATAGTCCACCCAGGATGCCTGCCCCTTCCTCCAGAGGTCGTAGACCCTCCTCTTCCTATTGATGTCTCTTAGGACCTCCCTACTCAACCATGCTGGTTTCTTACCCCTCCAGCTACTTTTCTGGAACTTGGGGACGGCTTTCTCCTGAGCTGCTAGGAGTTCCTTCTTGAAGAGCGCCCAGCCCTCATGGACACCTTTGCCTTCAAGGAGTGCCTCCCATGGGACTTTTCCTACCAGCCTTCTGAACAGGCCAAAGTCTGCTCTCTGAAAGTTGAGGGCGACTGTTCTGCTAACCTCCTTCTTCATTTTACCCTGCACTGAGAACTCTATCATCTCATGATCGCTTTGCCCCAAGCGTCCTCCAACCTTCACATCCCCCACCAGTCCTTCTCTGTTCACCAACAGCAGGTCCAGGAGGGCACCGTCCCTTGTCGGTTCGCTCACCAGCTGTGTGAGGAAATTGTCTTCCACACACTCCAGGAACCTCCGGGACTGCTTCCTTTCTGCTGTATTATATTCCCAGCCTATATCTGAGAAATTGAAGTCTCCCACAAGGACTAGAGGTAGCGATTTTGAGACTACACTCAGTTGTTTGTAGAAGTGCTCATCAGCTGCTTCTTCTTGGCTGGGTGGTCTATAGCAGACTCCCATCACAATCCCTTCCTGCCCATGGACTCCTCTGATTTTCACCCACAGGCACTCAGTCCCATCCTGATCGTAGTCCAGTTCGAGGGTATCAAAGCCCTCTCTAACATAGAGGGCTACCCCGCCTCCTCTTCTGCCCTTCCTGTCCTTCCTGAAGAGTTTATACCCCACCATGGGTACGCTCCAGTTGTACGAGTCATCCCACCACATCTCCGCAATGGCAACGACATCGTAGTCTCCTTGCCCTACCACAGCTTCCAGCTCCTCCTTCTTATTTCCCATGCTGCGTGCATTAGTGTAAATGCACTTCAGCTGGGCAGGCGTAGCTAAGGCCTTCTTAATAGGGCTTCTCTCCAGCTGAGCAGTCCTTGACTTAACTAAGGCCACAGTGCCAGTTTGCTGCCTACCACCCTCAGCTGCACTCACCCCCTCTTGCTTAGTGGTGATATACCAGCAGGCATCGCCAGCACACCACCCCTTTGCCACTGAAGTCTCACCTCCAGTCTCACTCCCATCCTGCCTGGCCTCCATCCCCTCCCCCCTCACATCTAGTTTAAAGCTCGATTTATGAGCTTAACTAGGTTTTTGGTGAGGGCTTTTGTCCCCCTAGGAGACAGGCGTGTCCCATCCCTGGTAAGAAAGCCTGGGGGTGCGTGGGCCTCCCCATGATTAAAGAACCCAAAGCCCCTCTTCTCACACCAGTCCCTAAGCCATTCATTAACCAGTTTCTTATTCCTCATTTCCTGCTCCTGATTCCTTAGTATTGGGATGGAGTTGAATATTACCTGTGCCCCAGAGCCCTCAGTAATTCTCCCGAGTGCCTTGAAGTCCCTTTTAATGGCTTTAGGCCTTCTACATTCTATTTCTTCATTACCAATTTGAAAAGTAAGGTAGTAGTCCGTATCTTTGACCAGGGAAGGGAGCTTTCTAGTAACGTCCCTCACTGATGCTCCCGGCAAGCAGCAGACCTCCCTATGGAGTGGGTCTGGCCTACAGATGGGACCTTCCATTCCTTTGAGAAGGGAATCCCCCAAGACAATCACCCTCCTCTTCTTTTTAACCAAGGATGTTTTTAAGGCTGTGGGAGGATGATGGAGTTTTGGAAACATTTCTAGGCTGTGGGTGCAGCCCTCTTCATCATTAGGGCTAGGATGCACCCTCAGCACCTCATATTTGTTCCCCAGTGAGATCTGGGGGTTAATTGCCTGGGTGGGGGGAGCAGGTTTCCTTCTCCAGACAGGAACCTGCTGCCATTCCCCCTCTCTGTCTCTCCCGGCCTTACAGCTTACCGGTGGGTGGTGCTCAGCTTCACTAGCTCCGGCAGCCTGTGATATGTAATATTGGAAGTTACATTTCCAATGTTTCAGAACAACCACTTTGAATATAAGCCTTCAGAAGAGCACTGAAAAGGACAGACGAGTACTGATTTTTGCAACTACTTCTGTGTCTCAGCCGAATCCCCCTAGACAACCTCTCAGTTACTTGAACAATGATCTGAACATTTCCATCAGTAATTACAGACCCTGGGAACCTGGCTGCTTCTTGCCCTAACATCTTTCATATTTTGACCATACCCTGGTGATCTGGTTTTTAGTTGGAAGTGAAACATTGTCAATTTATAAACATTAACACCAACCATTACAAAGTGATACAAAAAAATAAAATAAAAAGAATAGCAACTGAATTATTCCAAGAACCTATAAGATAAACAAGAACATTAGAAGAATATAATACTCATATAAAGCCAATTATGACTGTAAGCTCTGCAGGACACTGTTCAAAGGTGACACCTTATTCCTTCCAAAACAAATTGTGTTAAAATTGCTATGTCTTATGTTGACAAAATCTCCTATTCCAACCTACAGTCTGTTTGTTAAGGAAGTAGTATAAAGCTGAATGAAACTTCACATAGCCTGAGAACAGTTATCATTACTCAAAGTGGACAATACGCAGAAGAGGCCAAAGTAACCCAGGAAAAAATGGGATAAGTTCCTCTGAATATTAGCTACTCAAAACCCCAAATAAATTTCTGGATTTTGGGCTCCTTAGCATAGTTCAGATAACAATAATAATAAAAATTCTTCTCCACCAAAAAATAAATAGACAAAAATATGTGAAAGTTGCTATAAATGATCAGCAAAAAAGCTAGTCCTATTATCAAGTTGTTGCCCTCACTGACATTCCTTTGGGGTTGACCATTTCTTTGTTGCTGTCACAGTGGTGAAACTCATTTACCCACTGAGCATATGTTAATGTATATACCACATATCTAGTAGACAACTTATAAAGAGTTTTCAGTGAAAGCCAATCATCTTCATCTTCATTTCACATGGTGGACTACACATTTCTTTATAGATAGAAGAGCAGGATTGACAGCAGTTAGTTTGGATTTACACATACAGACAGAAACTGTCTCACAGAGCTGAGACGCAACAGTGTTAGTGCAGAATACAGCATGAGAAATCAAATGTGATCACTGTCCTCATCCTGTTTTTTCCAGTTGTATATCACAGTGTTCTGATCCTTCAAAGTATGTCTTCTACAATAATTTCAGTGTCAGCATTCTTAGCCTATACCATTTCCAGGGTGAATTATCTTAACACATACAGTGATCTCAACAGTATGTTGTATTTGATCAACTGTGACTCTTGTTCTCATTTCTCTTATCCAGCTTCATTATCAGATGGTCCTGTCTCTTACACAACTTAAGAAGAAATTATTCATCTAGAAGAAAATGATACTGTTGGTCATGATTCTGTGTCTTCCTACATGTTGTTTAGCTAATGCAGGTAGATTTAAAGCTATACACACCTATGGATACACATGCACACACTGGCTGAGAGCACAGTATAGCATAAATAGACTAGCATAGCATATATAGACTCATAGCTGACTATGAGTCTACTTTGAGAGACATGACCCATTAAAGTAGTACAATATTGTAGAAGTTGCAGACTTGATTTGGTACAGCTGTGGAGAATCAATGGACTCAACTCTCACTGAATCATGACTTTATGATTAATAAAATTGCAGAAAAGAAAGCAGTTAATTTATAATCACTGACATGTATGACCTATAATTAACAAACTTTTAATCATCTTTTTCAAGTTAAGAAAGATCTAAAGGTGAAGAACTGCAGTTAAGCTTCCTTTTATTAAGACTTCATTATTTTTACAGAGCACATTCCATGAAGTGTTAAAATAAATAATTAAAACTAAGTGAGGAAACCCCTACATCCTGAAATACAGCATCTAGGACTTCAAGTTGCTTCAATTTTTATTTTGCTTTTTTACTCACTTGCAGAACTTAGTGAGTTATAATGCGTCTTTATGGTCTGTAGTGCAAATCATAATGTTTCCATTATGTCCCTTTACCCTAATTCTGTTTCCATACAACAAATTTCACACAAGATAAGTAGTACTCTAAAATTAGCATGGTAGATCTCTAAGTGAGAGATTGGTGTGGTCTAACTTCAGCTTCCTGAAAACTGATGTCTATCTCGAAGTCTCTGATAAAAAAGGAACAATCTTTAAAAACTGGGCAGCAGAAGGACAGTCCACTTTGCATCTGTGACATGAATAGCCAAACCAAGGCAGGAACACCTGACCCACACATGAATTTACTCCTGAACCACTGTGTACTATACAGATTTTAAACCTGCAGTGATTCAGGAACTGATTGATGTATTGACAAAATGTTTCTTCTTTAAAGGCAGAAATATTTTTTGGATGCTTGGGCAGATGACTGTGGGGCAGTAATAAACTCAGCTATCCAAATATTCTACTATATCTTCCTCAAATGTTATGCTCGTCATCTAGGCCTCCTGTGTAGACAACGGACCGAGACTTTTCATTTGAGTGTCACCAGTGACTATCTGGAGCTTCCTATCTCTTTATTCAGAACAAAAGTTGCTCATAGATGACTACCTTAGATTGTGTTTTTAACTTTTAGATAGTTAATTTTTGGTACAATGAATCCTAGCTCAAATGTTCTATAGTTATCATCAGATAGATCTTTTTCTGTTTGATACGTGACTGTCTCTTACATCGGTTCTCAATGCAAACTGTGTTTTAACTTTCAACATTCACCATTTCAAAAAAGTGCTAATCTTGATTTGGAACATAGAAATCTTTGAACCCTGACTGCAAAGTAAGTTTATTTGTTTGGATACACAGAACTCATTAAAAGCTCTATGCCATTCAGATTTTCTTGACATAAATTTTAGAAAATTTTAGATTAACAAAACAAAGGGTTAAATTGCCAATTTCAAAGCAGGAAATATACATAAAAGTATAAAAATAAGAAAATGAAGACTCACAATATTGTGGTATAAATGGTGCATCTTATTGAATTTAGTTTTTTCCAGAGAAGAACTCCATTCTGGGTTTGTGTCCCACTCATGTTTGATGGGTTTCTTCCTGTTGATAAATGCTAGCAAAATTTCAGAGCTTTTACAAATAATTTATGCCTTTTCTTTTTGTTTGGAAGGCCTTAATTTGAGAAGGATTTTTTTTTTTTAGTATTTGTTTATCATTTTTCCTCTCCTCTCTTCTCCTCTCCTTTCTCCCTATAGTTTGGCCTCATGATCAACATATGCACATAGGTGCAGTCTCCTTGTAAGCAATACCCTACAGTCCCCTTTGGGCTTGACAGATTTCTGCCTGTTTGGTGGCTTTGTCAGCATCAGAGTTTCGTCAGACTTGCTCTCCACTGCAATCCTAATGGGCAATTTCAGGCTCACGATGAAGAGTAAGACAAACAGGCAAATGGCCGTAAGCACGCAAGCTTTAAGGGGTTTCATTGCCAGCTCATTATAGCTCCACTAATGAGATTTCCATCCAATTTGTGGGATAGCAGAGCTCAACTCAAAAAAAGGGACAGAGCTACCAATACAGTAGAATTAGTATGCCTTATTAAAAAAAATAACCTTTGTTAAATCAGGATGCAGTGGTTAGGGCAGTGTTCTTATATGCTGGCAAAAACAATTGCTGGATTATATACATTATACTCATCTGCATGTCATAATTGCTGCAGTGATGCAAAACTCATATGATTCACTCAGGCAATAACAAATATATACTTTATGCATGGTCTTCAGTAAAGTACAGTTCATAAGATTTTTGCTGTCATATAAAAAACAATCCTGCTTGTGAAAGTGCTTTTACAATGACTATTGTGATGTATAAAGTAGATGACAAAAAGCAATGGAGATCCTGTGGGACTAAAATGGAAACCTATGAGGTGTTATAAAAGTATTCCCCAATTATATTTATGTATGTGAAGATGTGAAATGCTGAAACTGTAAACAAGTTCTAGAAATTCAGAAAACGTTTGTTTTTAATTCACTCACATATCTGCCACCTTCACTCCATGATTGCAAACCTCCAAGTCTCAAATCAAGTGGTGTCTATTACTTGCTTAGGTATAATTATTTCTTTTGATTAATCCAGACCCTACATAAACCAGACCCTACATAATCCAGACCCCTCCCTAAACTGTAGTGCCTTCACCTTGACTATAAAGGATATAATCTTTGTTCTCTGTGTTGTGAGGATCTTACTCTCCTGAACTTCTGGAAGTAGAAAGTAACACTCAGACTGAGAAGAAATAACATTTGTCCTCTCCAAATACTGCTCTGTCTCCATGGAGGCAGATATTTCTGTCTAAAGCCACGTGACTTTTATTTAAAAACTGCAAAGCACTGTAACAGGATTTTTTTTTCACAGTAACAAAACCTCAGTTCTGTAACCAAATGGAGTCAGCCTAGTTTAATCAGGCTATCAATCACTCTGTGGAAACTAGAGAGGAGACAAATAATATTTTTTCATCTCCTGTAAAGGCACAGAATGCACCATCAATATTTCTCAATGTTGCAATTGATCAAATTTGGCATGGGACTTCCACCAGAAGATAGAAATATCAGGCTTTGTTACTTAACCCACTGCAAGTCATCTGTAAGCCACTATGGGAAAAAGGCAAAGATACACTTAAGGGCCTTCTCAAAAATGCTGGAGGGTAGAATGATCATTAGAATGTGCTACCAGACTGCTGATCTATCAGTCATCAGCCAATACTTATTGTAATAATATGAAGACTCAAAGCTTCTGGCACTCTTACAATGCAGACTCTCGAACTAGCACATACATGCCCTAGGTCTGTTATTTTTCACACATTGCACATCAGCAACACCAGCTGCTCTCTGGTGTGTCTCAGTGAGTGCTGGTCTTGGCAAGGAAACATCCATACTACAGACTCTCTGGGCAACAGGGGCACCAACAACTGAACCGAGATTTCTTGAGTTGCATTCCCATATAATAGCCAGAGCCTTCTTTCAGTAAATTGCAGCTTTATCTTAAAGATGTTTTAGAGATTAACATGCAACACAAAACATCTAATAACCCTCAGAGAATGGGGAAACTGAAGACTCTATTATAACGTCAGTGTTCTCAAGTGCTCTAGTGACACAAACTAAAACAATTCTAGGCCTATGCCTAAAATAAAATGGCTTAACTGCAGACATATCTTGCAGGGACTGCTTGTCTTATTAGCCTTTTCCTCAGGGCTGACCATTATCTGCCTTAATTTTTAACCCACAGCTATGCTGGTAGTTCTATTCAATATCATACCCTGTGTATTTTAAAGGCCAATTAGTTGTATTTCTACTGTTGCCCTGGGGCTGCCAGTTTGCCCAAGCCAGGTGTTGGTATGTTCTGACATAATGATACTCAAAGGAAACAGGAGGAATATGTGATTTCTTCAGGAGCTTGAAAGTAACTCTAACATTTATGTACAGATAAATGCAACAATTCTATTGTTTGAAGAGAAAAGAAACCACCACAATTTGCCTTGGGATCATGTTCACTGTGATTTCTACAGTGTATGAACACAGCAAGGGGAGTGACAGGAGTGGGGGGATTTCTGATCCCAGCAGCATAAGTCAGAAACAAGTTCAACTCTGCTGAAAAATCATCTTTTTCTTTAGTTAACATCTCTTTGTTTCTTAATAAAATCAACTGGCGATAGGATGCAGTGTTAATATATAACTTTTTTTTTTAATTTAGTTGTTTCTCATGGATTTACTAATTATTTTTCATCTCAACATAAATGAGGCAAGAGCCACAGCATGTTCCTCTTTGGGATGAAAAAGAAAGGTATAATTTACAATGGCTTTGTGTGTGTGTTGCTTTGAAATTAAACTAATGACTCTTGTAGAAAAATATTCAGACATGGAAATCCTCCTGATTCTACAATATTTTGGAATATTTCCCAACAAGTACTTAGGTCAATAGATACTCCAGGAGTTGATTGGGTTGATAGTCTCAAAACTGTTTTGGATCAATGCACATGTCAAGTACTACTACTACTATCCTGTTATTCAGTAGTATGTTACTGAAGGAAGCCATATTGAACTGAAGGTATGGAAATGAAGATTTTTGAGGGAATTTGTGTTTTCCCACATAATTAGACGAATATTCATGCACTTTCCACAAAATTAGGTAAATAACTCATTTAAAAACTTCCTTTTTGTTACAGAAGCTTGTGATAGCAGACATAGCCATAATGTGTGAATATGAAGTAATTTAAGCATATAACTTTTCTACGTGAGTCCAAAGAAAGGAATGTACCCCTTAATGAACAGGCTACACTTCATAACTTTTTTTCACCTGAAATAATTTGTTTGTGACTTTCCCTGGTCTCAAACCAGTGGTAGTGTAGAATTTGGTGTTCTCATTTGCCTATATAAGATGTCGTAGTTACACTGCTTGATTCGCATGCAATGTAAAGGATGAGCAAGGCAGTGGAAACTTCTTCTGCCAAGGACATTCTACTTTGGTTTTCACATATTTTTTCCTGAAGGAAGGGAATTTACCCAATGAATGAATAAGAGGTGCAGGAATTAGGTTTTGAAGGAAGTGTCTTCCTGTAAACAAGGAATATGTTCCATGATGACAAAATTAAGGACAAAAAGTTCTTATGAGTTCTAGTTCACAGCCGTGTGGTAAAATAAGCCTATAAACTGGTTGTCAACTTGTCAACAGAGAATGAGAAAAGCCTTTAAAATAAATATAGTTCCCTTCTCTCTACACCTGTTTTATGAGCATTTTTTACATTCAGATCTTGTACATAAATATCTTACTTGGTTTTGCATTAGCATGGCTTCTGTCTTAAAATATTTTGGTTCAACTAGCTGACAGCAAGGTCCCTCTGTCTTTGGAAGTAATAGTCCTCGGGTTAGAAATCAATTTTATGGTGCCCATAGTCCTGGTACAGAGCCCTAGAAATGAGGCAGACTCTATTGGCAGCTTGGTTGGGCTGGGGAACTCAGGGCTGCCAAGCTGGTACTGGTGCACCAATAGAGCCAGACTTGCCTGATAGCTTAACTAAACACGGAAGCTTCAGAATTAAGGAATCAGTTCCTATTTCTACCACAGGTTTCCTGTTAATAATATAATTTTTTTTCATGGAGTAAGAATTGTTTTAAGGGTATCATAGAATCATACAAGCACTTGGTTAGAAAAGACCTTGGAGATCATCATTGCCAATCCTAACTATCCACTTCTAAACTATATACCTGAGCACCTCATCTACACATCTTTTAAATACCTCCAGGGCTGGTGAATCAACAGCTTCCCTGGGCAGCTTGTTCCAGTGCCTGAAAATCCTTTCAGTGAAGAAATTTTTTCTAATATCTAATCTGAACTTCCCCTGGTGCAACTTGAGCCCAGTTCCTCTTGTTCTATCACCTGTCACATGGAAGAAGAGACCAACAACCATCTCACTATAACCTCTTTTCAAGTAGTTGTAGACAGTAATAAGATCTTCCCTCAACCTCCTTTTCTCTAGACTAAACAACCCCAGTTTCCTCAGCCATTCCTCATAAGACTTTTTCTCCAGTCCCTTCACTATTTTCATTGCCCTTCTCTGGACACACTCCAGGGCCTCAATGTCTTTTTGTAGTAAGGAGCCCAAAAGTGAACTCACGATTCAAGGTGCAGCCTCACCAATGCTGAGTACAGGGGAAGAATCACATTCTCGGTCCTGCTGGCTACACTGTTTCTGATACAGGCCAAGATGCCATTGGCCTTCTTGGCCACCTGGGCACACTGCTGACTCATGTTCAGTCGCTGTCAACCAACACCCCCAGGTCCTTCTCTGCCAGGCAGCTTTCTAGCCTCTCTTCCCCAGGCCTGTAGCTCTGCATGGGGTTGTTGTGTCCCCTGTGCAGGACTGGGCACTTGGCATTATTGATCTTAATACTGTTCATCTCAGGTAATTTTTATAGCCTGTTCAGATTCCTCTGTAGAGCCTCCCTACCCTCAAGCAGATCAACACTTCCTCCCAGCTTAGTGTCATTTGCAAGATTTCCAAGGCTTGTCACTCCACAAACAGCAGTGCAGTAAAGAAATCACTCAGCTGGCTTTAAACAGGAAGAATAACTAGTACCTATCATACCAGGACCCTATACACTAATGTATCTGTATTCCTTCTGTTATGCAGACTAGGTTGGTTACTTTTGCATTGTGCTGCAATTTTCGCTGAAGGCCTGTCCTTAGTGCGGTAACATATATACCACATAAACCCCAAGCCAAGATGGAGCTTGTGATTATAATCATTGAACAACCACTGAGGTATAAAATTATGGATTCTTGTGCAACCATTTCTTCTAATTTAGACATCATTGCCTTCCGGACCAGATAGTGGCACCTCTACCTATGGCACAGCCACACTCATTCTCACTGGTTTCAATGATCTTGCTTGTTTCAGATCAAGCTCTAATTCAGCAGAGTTACAATGTTCACACTTTGGCCAATAAAGGGAAACCACGGGAACTGCTGAAAATAGAAATGAGTTGGTTGTTTTTTATTTCTCAGTGCTTTCTTCATTTCCCAATGGGACATTTCATTTATCTGGTTCTAATGAGATATTTTTAGTGTGCTACAGGTTTTGGGTGGTGTACACAGAACTGCATTGTGAAAGCTGCCTTTGGCAGAGATAGGGAAATGTGAAAGATGGGGATTTGAGAACACTAAGGAACAGACAAGGACACAAAGAAAAAATGGTAGAGTATAGAGTTGTCACAGAAATAGCCTCCCACTTGATCAGGATTTAAATACTTAACAATTGTGGCACTTCTATTATCTTTAAGTTTCACAATGGACAGTCTAACTGAATGAACCAGTTTGGTTACATCTCTGCTACAGATGAAATTTCAGGCTCCCTGAAGATTCAGAAAAAAGTATTTTTATCAGCTCATACCTGGTGCATGTTTTAAAAGATCACAGTGATGAACATATGGTAGCTGTTTTTATTTTTTAAAGTATTTTGATTCAACATCAAGGAGATGATTCTGCAGCCAGTGATAATTTTGCAGAGAAGAATCCTGGGGTTTTAGTTTTAAACATAAAACAGTGCAATAATCCCTATAGGTTTGGTGATTGCAAAAATCTAGGTTACCCAGACCCACTCATCTCAACCAGTACTAATTCTGTGATCTGAGGTTGTAGACTTTCATGAGTTTTCTTTTCCAAATCCTGACATATCTGCCTGCAGTTTTCTCAAGTGTCTGACTCCCTTCAAGTGAATGACATGGACAAAGCTTTACTTCTCTGTAGGAAGTTGCCTAGAAACGATCTATACCATGGTTGAATCACAGCTTCAGTTTGATCACTTTCTTTACTGACTTTCAGGGAATAAGCAAGCCCAGAAGCAGAAATATCTCTTTCTACTAGTGAGATTACTGTCAATGCTGGAAGTAGTAAGGGAATCCAGACAAAAGGCAGTACTAAAGGACTGCTTCTAGTGATATCATATACATTGTAGATCTACTCATGTTCTCTTCCTTTCTTGACTTCCTCATACAATCATCCATGGAGACTTTGAGTCTGGACTGCTTAGTTAGTTCATGTTCTCTAAAGTAGACATCAAAAACATCCACCCTAAGACCTTGTTCTTTCGAATAAATAAAAGACATACAATTGTGGACAAATCAGATTTGGAGTTACTTTTACTGTGCATCCCTCCATTTGAGGGGTTAAGGATAAGTAAAGGCTATGGAGTGACTTTAAAAGAATCTGTTGTGTTGAACAAAAAAGCAGAGGATATTAAAGAGATAGTTTTATCCTGGCAATGGATTACAATTGCAGAACATAAAGGTTGTAAACTGGGGCCATTTCTTAGTATATATGAATGATGGCCAGAAAGGATAAAAAAAAATATGACAAAATGTTCAGATGACACAACATCATTCAGAATAGCCAGTACATAGAGAGATAAGATGTTTAGAGCACCACACAAGTCTACTTGAACGGGCATCCTAAGAAAAGTCAGTTCAGTGTCAATAGCAGCCAAAGAAGGAAGAAATATATAAGACTGAACAAAGAATATGATAGACAATTACTGACAGGTTACTTCAGGTCTATTATTACTATTTTTGAAGTAACAAGAGAACTATTAGAAAATGATTCTGAAAAAAAATAAGTGACCAGGTGTTCTAGAATAAGGAAAAGGAAAGTCAAGTAATAAAAATAGTGAGTAACAAGAGATAATGGTTTTGTTATTTTTCTCACATATCATTTATGCTTCTAGGTGAAACCTAAAATAATATTAAGAATAAGGAATTGTGAATAATTATAGAATCATAGAATTATTGAATAGTTTGGATTGGAAGAGACCTTACATATCATCTAGTTCCAAACCCCCCTGCCATAGGCAGGGACGCCTTCTATTCAATCAGGTTGCTCAAAGACTTGTCTAACCTGTCCTTGAACACCTCTAAAATGGAAAAACAGAGTTGTGAGGAGACCATCTAATTCTTCCCATGTCTTAACAGATGACCTAACATGCCTAAAAAAGTACATAAATGTTTGGCTTATTTGATATGAAAAACATCAGCTGGGATTGCATAAATTTCTTCATTTTTGTGTTCCATTGCTTAAGAAATTTAGTTACAATATCATGTCTAATATATAACCCAAATCTTCTTTACAGAAACTAGTTTAAATTATTTCTGAATCTACCTATAGAAGACATGAAGAACAAATGATTTTAATCTTTTTTTAATAAACTTTTACATATTGAAAGGCTGCTACCATGTCTCTCAGTCTGTTTTCTCCTAGACTAAACAAACCAAATTCAACCTCTTTTCATACACCATGCTTTCTAAAACTCTAATCACTCTCGTCACTCTCTCCTGGACTCCCTCCAAGCTCAGTTTTTCTTAAAGCACGGTACTCAAAACTGGATAAAGTATTCCAACAGTAGTAGATAGACCAGGATAATTACTTCCCAAACATCCTATACAGAAATATTTTTTCCAGATCTTCAATTAAGAATTTCTCTTTTTGAAAGAACAGCATATTTCCACTTCACATTTAGTCTGTGGTGTTGTACAGTATTCTTTCTGTTTGCTGGTCATTTTGCATTTATGCATTTGAATTCTCCTTTCTGTACATACCACTTTCTACTTTTCCCTTGGAAAAAATAATCAATAAAATTAATTAATAATAATGAATTAATGATAAAATTAATAGTTAACAAAACATTAATTGTCGATTTTAATGTTTTATTTTGTTTTATCCTTTAAAGTCATCCTTAACCCTCCCATTCATTCTCAACATTCACCATTTTTGTATCTCTGCTTTCCAATTCTTAATCCAGGTCATAAAATATATTGTATATAGTTCATTTTGACTTCTGTTTTTTATAGAATGCTACTGTTACATTGTCTTTGAGTATTTTTTTTTTAACAAGTTAGTCATCTACCGTGTAATTATTGAATCTATTTTATATTCCCTTGATTTGCTTGCAATTGTCACATACAACAGCACAAAAATCCTTACAAATGTCAAGATAAATCAACATTATCTCTTCCAGCTTATTCTAGTTACACTGTTAAAGAAAGAAAATAGATAGGGTTTTGTCTGGACAAAGTCATGTTTATCTTCTATTTGTTTACATAGTATTATCTAATAATTAAGGTAAATATAACAAAAATTAGGTCTATGGCTTCCTATGCCCTTTTCTTAATGTCATTTTTACAAGTTAAGTACTCTAGTTTTCCATTCCATGCCTTGTCAATCCCTCCATATTGTACAAGTTCCTAAATATAATCAGTTAGTGGAATTTTTTTGACTAGTTTGTTGCAAAGTCTAGAAAATACATCTCTCTAGAAAAATACATCTAGTCTTGGAAAATATATCCCCCTCCCCTCCTCACCCCTCCCCTCTATTTCCTTTCACTTGCTTTTTCTTCAAGTCCCTTTCCTTCAATTCCTTTCCCTTCTTTAGTATTGTGTCCTTTTCTTTTTTATTCATTTGCATTAATGATTTCCAACCAATGTTGGTTCTTCATTGCTTATGCTTCATGCTAATTTACTGCCAGGTCTTTAATCTTCTCTGTTTTATGGATGGCCAGGTCTTCTGAACTTCATTTTTCTTCTCAGAATTCTTTCCCAAGGGCCTTACCGAGCCATGCTCTTGCCTTCAGAGCAATCTGGAACAGGAGTTATATGAAGAAGAGGAATTAACCGACCCATCAAAATTTTTTTTCACAGTACGAAAGAAACAATAAATAGTGATACTGAAATTTGGTAGATTTTAAGTCAGTGAAAAAATTATTTTTTTTCTCCAAATAAAAATTTGATTGAATTCATTGCTGCTAGATATTCAAAGAGCAAGGAGTAAAGTTTACACAAAGGTTGGATTTAAAAAATAATAATGATATAAATTTTTATGCTTCAGGGAAGAGGTTCATGTGAGAATTAGATTTGAAAATACTAGTGATATAAAATTTCATGCTTAAGGGAAAAAAATCCAGCCACTGTAATGTCTTAGAGTAGGTACTCTGAAAACATATACTATTTCATTTTTTTTTCTCTTTTTGCCCTTTTTTTCTGAAATATCTGGGGTCAACTACTGTCAAGATAAGAAAATTCAACTGCTAATCTGATCCAGTTCATCTCCTTCCATGGATAATCTTGGCATTTAGCTTGTCTGCAAATTCTTTCTAGTCTAAACACCAGTAAGGTTAAATGCAAACCATAAATATTATACCATTGGCAGGCCAAAAAAGGTTTTGAGGAACAACTTGATAATGGCACAAAACCTAACAGTAAAGCCTTATTCAGACTCATGAGCAACCAAGAAATCTGCCAGAGAGTCCATAGAGCTGGCAGATGATGAAGGTGCAAAAAGGGAGCTCAATGAAAAAAAAAAAGCTTTAACAGTAGAAAAAAATTCAAAGAATTCCTTGTATTTTCAGTCTCAAGGGGTGCAGAGACAGTCCAACACTGGAGTCTTTCTTTGAACAGGACAAGTCTGATGAACTATCTCAAACAAAAGTGTGAATTGAAGAGGTTTTAGAGCCTGCTGATAAAATGAACACTAACAGATCTCTAGGACCAGATAGTATTCACCCAAGAGCTCTAAAAGATCTCAGTATGTTACTTAACTGTCATCTCCTTACCTCTGTCTCAGTCCTGAAGGCATGAGAGGAGGCAAACGTGAAGTCAGTTTCTAAAAAGGACTGCAAGGGAGCCTCTCAGCCCTACCTGGTTGAAAACCTCATTTCTGTACCAGGAAAGCTGTTGGGAATTGAAAGATAGGTTAATCGCTGTGTATGAAGAAGGAAAAACAAAGACATGGGGTACAGTGACAGAGGGTACTCAAACATCTCTGAGCTCATGCAATTGAATCTCAATGCAAAATATAATGTATGCAAGATAGATAAAGTGTGAGGTAGTTAACGTATACCTGGAAAATTACCCTAAATATAAATTAAATAGTAGTAATAGAATATCAGATAGCTATTACCCTACCGAAAAATAAAGAGATTCTGGAGATATTGTGGCTATTTTCCTGGAAACTTCAGGTCAATTCTGTATTGTGACCATTAAGTGCTGATAGCATGTTAAGAAGCTTTTAAATGGGAAGTCTCTGTCTCAGGAAATACCTAATCCATGCTACGAGTAGCAGGATATACCAGGAAAAGCATTGTTCCCTCCCTGTCCTTTTTTTGGGGTTGGTTGGGGTTTTGTTTTGAGTTCCCTACTGGCAACTACTCCACACAGGACAACGGGCTAGACAGATGTTTCATCATCTTCAATACAAACATTCTGATGTTCTCATGAATTATCACTAGATTTACAGGCTAGTCTTGAATTCATACTGAAGAAGCAGCCACCAAGTTCCCCAAGTCATACAGTGATGTATTCCCCTCTGGAACATTTTCTGTTTCTGGAGTTACCTGCGAATTTATGGCTAGATTTTTAAACTGCACATAAACACACTTTTTAAAATCAGCTAATATAGCAGATAAATCCATGTTTAGGCACCTAAAACTACAGATAAGAACATGCTTAGGTCCCTAAATACCTTTAAAATATGGTCCTATAAGTCTTTGAAGACCATGCCAAGACTTCTGCGGACATCATTAACATAGGGCTGAATTTCAAACATATTTAGCAAGATTCAGATAATGTACAGAACCCATCTTGGCACAAGCTCCTATAAAGGTCAAGAACTAAAAAAGGAAATTCTCCTACAAAGATGGAGTGTACCAAGAATCTTTTGGGCAATAGAAAGTCAGTTCTGGGCCCCCTTTTATCTTGATGAATAACATAAGGATAATGAAAAAAAGGGGGAGACAGATAAGGAAACAAGGATAAGAAAATAGATAAGAAAAGAAAGGCAAAGTTTTTAACATTAAATGCTGTTAGAAAGCAATATGCCAACTGTGGAAGTGAAAAGAATATAAAAGGTTTCAAAAGGAGCATTTTGGATTTTTTTTTAACACAATGGAAGCACCTGAAGAATTCCTCACAGATATGAAATAGCTTTAAGCTACATAGAAGAGTGTCTACAAAAGAAAACTCAGAAGTCTATGCCTTTTTAGGCAAAAAATAGCAGTAACAGAAGACAAGAAATAAAATGTTATCAATAAACTCTTGCAGATTTCAATTGGAACAAACTTTAGAATATATATTGATATGCCTCTTTGTAACAGGGTATCAATACTATGCCATATTTCAATCCATTTGTTTATACTGAATAGTAATTTGTGGCAGAAGAATCACAGAATTACTAAATGGTCAGGGCTGAAATGGGCCCGTGGAGATAATCTAGTCCAACATCCCTGCTAAAGCAGCTTCACCTAGAGCAGGTTGCATAGGTCATTTTGAAATCTCCAGAGAAAGAAATTCCACAGCCTCTCTGGGAAGCCTGTTCCAGTGCTCTGTCACCCTCATAGTAAAGAAAATTTTCCTCACTTTCAGGTGGAACTTACTCTGTTCCAGTTTGTGCCTGTTGCCCGTTGCACCTTGTCCCGTCACTAGGCACCACCAAGAAGAGTCTGGCCCCATTCTCCTGACACTGTTTAGGTGTTTATAAGCATTTATAAGACCCCTTCTTAGACATGACTTTTTCAAGCTAAACAGATCCATGCCTCTCAGCCTTTCCTCATAACAGATGCTTCAGTCCTCTACTCATCTTTGTAGCCCTTTTCTGGACAATTTCAAGTATCTCCTTGTCTTCCTTGCATTGAGAAGCCCAGAAGCGGATGCAGTACTTGAGACACAACCTCCCTAGGGCAAAGTAGAGAACAAATCTCGACCTGTTCGCTACGGTGTTCTTGATGCACCTTAGGATACCATTGGCCTTCTGGGCCACAACAGCACATTGTTGGATCAAGGTTATCTTACTGTTTACCAGGACTCCTGGATCCTTCTCCACAGAGCTGCTTTCCAGCCAGTCAACCCCTAACCTGTATTGGTGTGGGGGGTTATTCCTCCTTAGATGCAGAACCCTGCACTTGCCTTTTTGAACTTCATTAGATTCTTTACCCAGGTTTCCAGTCTGTTTAGGTCTTGCTGAATGGTAGCACAACCTTCCACTGTATTAGCCACTCCTTCCAGTTCTGTATCATCAACAAACCTGCCGAGGGTGCACTCTCTCCTCTAATCTAGGTCATTGATAAATGCATTGAACAAGACTGGGGTGCATATCAGCCTCTAGAGAACACTGCTGGCCACAGGCTTCTAACTAGATTTTACACTGCCAAACGCAGCCCTCTGAGATTTGCCATCCATCCAGTTCTTAGTCCATCCCAGTCTTTGCTCATCTAACCCACACTTCCTAAGCTTACTTGGGAGGATGCTATGGGAGACAATGTCGAAAGCCTTGCTGGAGTTGAGGTAGAAAAGATCCATTGCCTAGTAGGGACCTGGTTTCACTGCACATTATGAAAAAAGATTACAACTCTGTGGTAGCAGACTATGCTCTTCTGGCACTAATTAATCTCTGATTTTGGTCCCAAGTCAGGATCATTAGTAACGAAATAGCTTTCAGAAATTCTTCAGCTCTCTGTGATGTACTGCAAATGTGTTTTGATGAATGTATATGGCATTTGAACAGTCCAACAACTATACCTCTAAAATCTGTAACAAATATACTTCTTAAAATTTCAGTAATAGCTTTTTCACAGATATTAACTATTTTTCCAGTGAAATAAATCTGATCTGTTTTTCATTGTGTTATTTCATTTTTGACTTGCACTTTTTGTTGCCACTTATGCATGTGTAAAACAGGTTTTCTGCTGTACTCAGGTAGAAAAATTCCTAATGTAAACTGTGGAGGTGTAAATTAATTCACCTGGCATTCAGGCAATAAAACATTGAGCCCTATGTGTCCATTTTTCTTTTGTTAAAAGTCAGGAACTATACTTCTCTAGAGATCACTCTAGTGATAGTGAATATGCTCATAAAATGGCCTAAAACAACACCAGGAAGAACAAAGGTGGTAGTAACTCTCTGTAAACCATAATTTACTAATAAACCAGGATTACTTGTAGTATTTGTACAAGTGAAGTCAAGAGCAACAACAATATGAAGTCCCAGCTGATTTAGTCAATCATTTCCACAACTACGCTATTTGATTGACTAAATACAATCCTGCTGCTATGACTTTCTTTATATCCAAGAGGGTTTTTATTTTGCATTTTATTGGTGTTAAGGCAGCTACTTAATTGCACTTACATAATGATTATCAGTTCCACTTATTATGCCGAGCAAAATATACTGTGATTATTGCAAAGAATTTCTGATGTTATTTTGCTTATCAGTTAAACCATTTTAGCAGCTTTCCATGTCTGTAAATATGACACAAGTTATTCTCTGAAAGTGCTAATTAAAGAAGAAAACAGAGTTTAAGATAATATAAAATCTCTGTAGCATATGCAGCAACAAACTATGTGAACTATTTTTATCTCACATTTCTTTAAATAGTGATGACCTTAGTCATATATTCAAATAAAATTTAGTTCATGTTCATTTTACATTTCTAATAAAAGACTTAATTCTTTTGTTTCTTTGTCAACTTTGATTTTATTAACCTCAATTTACATAAATGTTTGCTCAATAGTCAGCAGTTATCATAAGGTTATATAAATGAGAAACAAACACAGTATTTTCTTACATTCCAGACTGAGAAATAATGCAGTGTCTCAGAGTCCACCCCTGGCAAATGCTTTCCCTGAGTTCCTCCCTTTGGTATTTTTTTTCCATTTTTGTTATATAACATAATTAAGAGGAGCGCTAGAATGAAAATACAGTGTTTACTTATAAAGACTGACTGATCTCAGGAGACTATCATCTCAACAGATTTGAAACTTTGATACTTGGGCAAAATTCATTCCTGTTTTAACTTTTGATAGATACACCCAGGGATGAAATTGGTTCTTTCCTTTTGCAGAAATTTATTGAGCCGATTTATCTCTATTTTATTCAGTTTGTCATCATCCAAAGCTTAGAAAGATGTAGGAATATTATTGACTATCACTTTAAATCCCATTCCACTCAAAAATCCTTTGAGTAAAGTAAGGCAACTAAATTTAAAGTTTAAAATAAGACAATCCTTGCAGTAAAAATCAGTCACTTATCAGTATACTTCCATGCAGCTCATTCGGAATTCAGAATTTGGAACACAAATTTAGAATATTGAACATGGCATTATTCATTACCTGGCACACACTCATTCAAGGCAGTTAGCCAAACAAGCTATCTCTCTACTTACAGGTGAAACAATGTTTTTGAGAATCTTAAAAATTTGAAAACATTCATAAATCAAAATACGAGGGTTTCTAAGAGGGAAGCTAACATCATGCCAATTTTCAGTATATTGGATAGGAAAACAAGTCAGCAGTTTAAAAGGCTTCTCTGACAAGCACTTCCACATATTCAGACAATATCAATATCAATTAGTGTGTAGAGTGGACTTACTGACGATGATATTTCAATTGGTATGTTTTCCAGATGCAAGGAGACTCTTTTTTTACTCTCTTTGTTCTAGACCAAATCAAAAGAACAATTAACATTGAAGGTTAGGACATGAATCAGGGTATATGAGTTTGAAACCCTGCCAGGTCCAGAATATTTTTCCACAGTGGTCATCACTATTCTTCACAGTGTCTTTTTCTACCAGCAAGCTACTGTTCTCTTCTTACTGTGGCCACACATGGAAACATATGTCAGGAGAACAATGTTGGGAAAGGCTGGTGGAAAGTGGCCCAATAGAAGAGAGAAGGATGGCTCTGACCTCACAGCCTGCTCCTGGGAGAGTGAGCAGCCTCCCAGTCTACACACTTGCACCTTGGCCATTACTCTTCTCCCATCCCCTTCACCCTAGTCTTTGCGCTTGCAGTCCATGAGCTGCATGTTTCCTGGGATGCTGGGTGGGAGCAAGTGCTTGCCATGGGTCCAGGAGGAATATTCCCATCCCACCAAGCTGCTGTAGACCTAGGAGCTTCTTCCTTCCCTGTCACCTCCTCACAGGACCACAGAGTTTTATTAAAATGAGAAAGACTTGAGCATCTGTGATGAACATTTACTTTGTCACAACACTGACTGCTTAAGGAAAGGAATAGAGCCCAAATGAGACTTGCAACCAGTAAGTTGTGAATTCCAGGGCAGCTTCATACCCATGTCAGCAAGGAGATACAAAACTGAGCTGTCAAGTAGCCCAGTAACCCTTCATTAAATCCCCTTAAATGTCTGCTGCATGATAAACAGAGGCGGGGTTAAATGCTCTGAGGCATCCTTCTGTTATGACGCTTGTGCTCACCTGCATAGCTTCACCAGCAGCGTAGTCCTGGCTGAGAATGAACACAGATCTCTGAAACAATTTGGACAATTGTGTTTAGAAGGAAGATACAAGAAGGGGTATCTGACTAGTTTCAAAAAGAAGCTGTTAGCACTGTTCATCTCTTTGTTTCTGCTGCTCTAGCTAAATCTGTTTTAGATTATGCTGCCACTTCATTCATAATGTCCATGATTCCCAAGACTGAGTAATTTCAGCTTGAATATTTATACTAATAGGGTGTTTTGCCATTCACCTTTCATCCCTTAGTATTCCTTTTGTGGGATAGGGGCCTTAAAAAGTATCAGTCATCCATCAGGAATCCAGAACAATTGTATAAGGCTTAGATAATCACTTATTCCCTATGGACAACAAGTATTAAATATGATTGGCCCCAATCAGTGCTTAAAATATATATTGATTGTAATAACTTTCAAAGGAAGTCAAAAGTAAATACTTGTGACTAAAATATACCTACATTAATATTGTGTTCAGTTTATGATGCAGCAGCAACAACAAAAGGATACAGAAAAAAGATCCTAAATTCATGGGAAAAATCATTCATAACAAAGAATTTAATCACATCTGCAAATATTATTCTGTCTGCTTGGAATCCCCTGGAGTTTCAGCTGGATTAGTTCTCCTTCACTTCCTGTCCTAAACATTTGTTTTATGTTTCTGTCTCCTGTTAAACAGAAATTGCCTTTCATCAATGGATGCCAGCATTTCAGTGATGCATGAAGAGTTTCACGTATGTATCCTATACAAAGTTAGACAAAGACGTAAGGATACATAAATGGGCAATACATAGTATATTTATTAACATAAAAGAGAAGTCAACATGTACTATGGTGCGCTTATAACCTCAGTTGAATTCATATCAGTAGAAACTAGTATAGCTTCTGTAATTTCAATAGCTCTAGATTGATGTATACCTTTCTATACGGAGAACGCAATATTTCTGTAGGTCCTTCAATTCAAAAGGATCCTAAAGTTCTCTGTGTTTTAAAGTCTCTTATCTATATTGTAGTTGGGTGAATAGTACTTAAGGAGTATGTTATCTGAGAAATTTTACCATTTTTCAACAAATAATGTGTTCAACAGGTAGTTTTATGAGGTGTTTGAGTAATTCGATGTGTATTTGAAGACTATACATGCATAAATAATCAAATAAACAATGACAATATTTATCAAAAGCATGTTCAATTAGATTATTCCTCTAAAAATGTGACCAGCTTAAATTAATTCCTATGTAAAAAAATACTAATACAGCTCTACTAACTACCTTGCATTTTTCAATCACTATTTCCTGCCCCCTCACTCCCAAGAGAACAAACATCTAAATGAAGTCTCATATTCATTTTACAGACCAGAGATAGAGAGATGTGAAATACAAACCTTGTCTCAAATTCATTTTGGTGTACGCAAAGAGACATTGAGACCCTTCTAGGACTTTTTACCTGCTTGCAGTTGATAAATGTCAGTATATCTTAGACACCTCAGCAGAACCAGTCAACAAGTGGTGCTGACAAAGGGTGGGTGCTTCATACCCTGCTGGCCCTTGCTTCACTCAGAGCTTCTCCAGGGTGCACAGCCTGTCTTTCTTCCTTTCCTACAGCTCACCTCACCTTTTCTTTCGAACTACTGTAGCTTCTGCTGGTCTAACCTACCTCTTGTAAAAAATCATGGTGATTAGCTCCTTAAACAAGAAAATAGCAGACTCCTTTCAATACTCCGCTCACTCTAAAGGGATTTAAACATTCTGCACTGGCCAGGAGGGCTTGTTGGCTTGGGAAAGGTGGGTTTGAATCTTAAACGCTGCTTAAGAACCTTTTCTGTATTTAAAACTGGGCAAAGTACAGAAATAAATTTTGAATCAAGTTTTTTTGTGATTCTGTGATTTGGAAGGAAGTCCTCCCTCTTCTGTGCTCTACCTCCTTCCTTACCTTCTCCCTCCCTCTCTTCTTCTCTCTCTTTCTCTTCAGAGGAACCATGTTTTATTTTGTTCATCTGCTGCACCCTCGACAATAGGCCAAATCCATGTCAAATCCATGCCTATAGTTATGCATTAATTTTTTGAATCAGCCATCTTCCCCGCTTACTGATACAGACAGTTCATATCTAAATAACAATGTACCTCTGATATAGACATAGCTCTTTTAGGAGAAGCTGTAATAATTTAATGAATAAGCAGCAGACATAGTTTGTTAACCTCTTTGTGATCCTGCACAATTGAGATGTGCCTTATAAGCTACTATTAGTGGTACTATGATTGCTACAAAAGTGTTCCTAGTGTCTTATCCTGGACAGATTCTTGCAGCCAAAAAGACAATGATTTATTCAGTGTTTTAAAAATTGTGATCTACCATGATCTTACCTAATTTCATCTTATTGGGATTCCTCTGCATACATTTAAATAATGATCAGATCTTCCTGCATCTTTATCTTTTCACGGTGCTCATGCAGCTAGAGTGATATCAAGGTATAAAAATTCAAGTGTTATTCTTTTGAAAACCAATTTTTCTTTTTCTGTAAGTATATGGTTTAATTCCATGTAAATTAATTTCACTCGGGAAAGTTGTTTTTTTTTCACGTCAAGTATCTGTTAAATGCTTCCTTTTACACCCAACCTGCTGGCAAAAAAAATTAGAAAGCAAACAACTGAGATTATTTGCAGTGAAGAGACAGGATGCCAGAAGAGCATAGTATATAATTGGAAGAGGACAGGAGAATGTTTAAAATAAGTTCAAGAACAGTGATAAGACTAAAGATGATGTTATCTACTGGACAGAAGAAGCCATTAACATACACCAGAGTGTTTTCAATCACTTAATCAGAAAACCCTTTTCCTGAGCACTGTTTCTTGTCCATGTGCCATGAACAAACATAAATATTTTGGATTTCCTGCATCCTTCACTCTGATAATGGGCTCTTAACTGTAAGCCTTTCCCACCTCAAAGAAAGAGCTAAAAACAAATGATAAAACACAAACCATAGAGATGATTTCTAGACCAGATGAGTTATGGGACTCAAGTTTGTGTTCAAAATGTCGTTTGCACTACATTGTTAGTCCTAGTTTAATATGGATGTAATTTCAAATGAGAGACAAGGAGAAAAAGGCCATGGATGAGGATGAAACTGCTTCCAATGAGCTAAAATGACTAAATTATCACTGACTGCAGAGTTATGTGTTCAACAACACAGACACTAGACTTTAACTGTTCTATTTTTACACCAAATACTAAATTTTATTTCTCAATGAAATGACATTTGATTTCAGAGAATTATAATTAGAAAAATACAATATTGCTCTTTTTTTTCTTCTTTGTACACATTATGTTTTGGGGAAATATGCAGGAGCTCAGAAAAGTACTTATTTGGAAGAAGATCTCTGAGAGGTCTTCAGGATGTCATTTTCTTTGCTGCTGGATTTTTTTCACTAGTTTCTGATGATTCAGTGAGCAAATCTAGCTGATGCTAACTCTTCTAAAGAAACAATGACTGATATATTTATGTAACCTTACATCTCCATCAATGTTTCTTGTGTATGTACTGCACATATTCACTCTTTTTCACTTTTCTCTTACAGCTCAGTGGCAGTGCAATATCCTATCCCATGCTTACAGCATTGCAATAATGCATTCAAATATTGCATCAGGAAAAAGCAAGACAGCATTCAGTCTATAATGGCCAGAGTATATTATCAGAAACATTCCAAGTTTGGCAACAACAGTATGGCTTTGGGAGCTGTTTCCAGATAATTCTGACACCACTGATGCAATGTGTTCCTTGGTCCAAATGAGTTGTATCAGTAATTTAAATAATAATGAACTAGAAACTGCACTGTGTGTTTCAACAAATAAATCAAAGTGGAATACTTGGGCATCAGGTGAAACTAACTTTAAGTGATCATTACACAGGAAAAAAAAAGAGATCCATTTAAAAATGGTTTTGTACTGCTCCAAATGACCGGGAGACAAATTTGTTTGGTATGTTACAACACATAAAAGAAATCACACACCACAAAGTAGATTGATCACTAGTCAAGATTTAACTGCCCAGAAGTTACATAGAAATAAATAGTACCAAAATGTCAGCTAGTGTATACCGCTATAGTGTGCTGAGCAGTACCAGCTTGAATTGGGTGAGGATCTGGCTGCTGTGCTAGTTCAGGATCTTGAAACTGGTAAATGGCATGGCTTTGCACGAAGTACACACTTTTGGACAAAAGTGGTTTTAAATTCTGAATTAGATTACTAGAATATAAATTATATATGAGACAAAGTCCAAAAAGGGCTATTGTGGCACTGAACCAGAGTCTCAGAAAAAGAATTACTCAGTTCCATTATAATATTTGGAAACATTACATCATGGATTTCATGTGCAAAATCTGCCTTTCCCCACATGGCATGTAATAGTTTTTGGTTTTATACTTTCATATAGGAAGTCATGAGTGACATTTTTGCTATCATGTAATGTATTTATGGACTCATGCTTGTATTCCAAGTAAAACCAATCAAAACTTCCTTGAATACATGCAGAACATAGAATGTAGAATTGAGTTCTTTTGTTGGTGTGTCTGAGCTAGTAACAGGAAAATGTATGTGACTTTCAGATTTATGACAGTTTGGACTTGTTTTTCTAACAGGTAAGATGTACCTTTTATAATAAAAAGGTGGAAAAAAAATCCTCAGGAAACTGCTAAAGAAATCTAATGACTGATTAGGATTGTTTTCTCATCATAACATTTCTTCTCATTACTTAGAAAACTGCAGCTAATCAAATGTATTTCTAAAGTGCTACAAAAGGATTTTGCATTAAATTTCAAGATAATTGTTGTTAAGTGCTGCTTGTTTCATTCTTAGTCTTCATTTTAGTCTGTTGTTGCTTTATTCTTTTTCTGTACACTGGAAAATGTGCAGTATTGTTTGTTATAGAGCGTGGGACATAAATATAAATCAAACCTGTTTACATATGATTTGGATTTGGGGAGGAGGAATTACTTCTCAAACAATCAGACTTAATAAGTGCCACAGATATGAACAGAATGCAAAGTTGGTTTATTTTTTCATTTTAAAAAAATGTTAGTTGAATCACATCAGAATCTCAAGACAATTCCAAGATGAACTGACTCTGAGAGTAAATGACCTCTTCATCTCAGTGATAAAGTTCCAGCCAAAATATTCTCTCGGCCTGAGACGTGATTCATTAGAAATATGTGCATGGTGTGGAACTCTACTCTCTATCTGGCAGAGTTCGGCCTGCAGACTGATAAGAAGCAAATGCAAATGTCCTGATAAGAACTGAATGCAAATATTTATGATATGATATTCCCTGGGAATTATGTGCAGATAAAACAAAGTGTATTATTTTCCTGCTTCTCTTTCAGGTTTGCCAAAATGCCCTTTTTCGCTTTCAGAATTTGCATTTCTTCAAAATTGATTCGGCTTGCGTATTATGTTAAGCTATTTGTTTGCTAAGGATGGTAATTAGTTACTGTAATTACAGCAATGACAGTTGCTAAATTGTTTTTAAAGCATTACAGTGAGCCTGTGCCAGAAGATTGCAGTATTTTTTTGGATTTAAGCAGAGGCTGGAAAAACTCCCACTCTAAGGCCAGCATGGGATTTTCAACTACAAAGCTGCTTTTCCTGATTGAAATATTTTTTTAAGAAATCATTAATTCGCATTGATTGTAAATGCTAACTTTAAATTTTGGTTTATTCACAGATCACAGAAATATTAGTGATAGTGGGCCCTGTGGGAAAGGAGATGCAGGGGGGACTCCCATCGTAAATAAAAGTGAAAGCTGATAGCAGAGGAAAAATGGTATAACTATTATTCTGAGCCTGTTAATTAAACTCTTTAGCCTGGTTTTAGATAAATTAAAAAGAATCTAAAAATGCCTGATTAAAAGTCATTCCTGAACTTTTCTGAGGTGCTTAGAGTTAAGTAAGAAACTCAGAAACGGCTATATTCACCAAGTCCTTATTGTAAAGCACTTTCTGAATTAAGATAGAGCAGAAGAAGAAAATAGACAGCTCTTCCAAAGAAACTCACAAAGTCATTTGCAAATAAAGGGTTTTTCTACAGTGGCTTGAAAATATTTTCACTGCTTTTCCATTCTTATTTATAGACTGACACTGGACACTTGCATCTGGAGTACATCTAGGGTGATTATTTGGTGATAAACTCAGAAGGCTCCAAGTTTCATCCTTTCCTCCTTCCCTCTAGCATTTCCTCCAAAGGAGGTATTGTCACAGCAGGAAGAGTGTGCAGCTCAGCAGTGGAAGAGCTCCAGGCATCTTAGCATGAGCTCTTCCTCTTCCAAGACATGTGGTCTCGGGAGATTAGCTGGTGCATGTGTGGGAACCCTAAGGCTTTCACCCATTTCTTCATTCTGTTCCTCCTTCCATTACGCCCCCGTATAATCTCATTCCCCACAGTTTATAGGAATAGACATAATCACCGCACTTTTCTTCCTCTGGAGAAAAGGCAGCTTCCTTTGAGGCTACAGCTCTGCTCTATAACTAGGAAGCAGAACATCTGCAACCCACCTTCCATCACCTTCATCCTTCTCTTGGGTGCCAACTCACTCACCTAGAGCCCTAATGCCTGAAGAACTGGGATTTATCAGAAGATTCCTCACACCCCCAAACCCAGCCTTTCTTGGCTGGTCCTCAGCATCAGTCTTCCTTCATTTTCTCTCCAGTCTCACTTTTCCTTTTGATCACCCCTGTCCCTGTATTGTAGGTGGCCATTGTACAACGCCTATAAGTGGCACACGCTGCTGTGTTCGTATGCATGTGGACTGCACTCTTCTACTGAGCATGCTGCCACTCTATTTAAGTAGACAGCACTGTATGGAAGCAAAATGTGCTTCATGGTTTGCAGGCGTATGTTTTCATTGTGACATAGAGTCAGTCTTTCAAAAGTGCATTGTGCTTTGCAGCGTCATCTAACTAGTCTCCAGTTTAGTAGACATTTACAAACAATTAACTAAATATCAAGTTCTTGGCCCATAAAATTAATATGAATCAGTTATTGTCCCTATGCTCACAAGAAAAAAAAAATCCATTATTCAAACGGTATGGGAGTTTTACATTTGTTTGAAAAAAAAAGAAGATTCTGTTCTATATTGTCTTCATGAAGTAGCTAAAGATTCAGCGTAATACAAATCCTGTGATTTCACCGGATCATTCAACACAAGGGAACCTTGCCGTTTCTAATCAGGAGGGAACAGCACGCTAACAGCTCATGAGAAACACATGGTGTGACACTCTGAGGTCACTTTTCTATCCCATACATAAACTTACAATATGGGTTTTTGACTGAGCATTTTTGGATCAAAGAACAATTTCAGGAAACATAAGTTAAGATTCAAATATCAGCTAAGTGATTGCTTAGCCATGGAAAGAAAAACATCTCTCCTGAAGTGAGAGAGCTTTCTTGTCCTGAGTTTCAAAGGCTTATTCTTTATAAAGTTTATTGGCTTATATTTGGATTATGCCCTTCACTTTGAAACTCCTACCAAGGATTTACTTCCAAGGCCCTGCACTAGTTACATAGACAATATATCAGGATTTAACAGCCCCATCTGCTAGTAACCAGATTTGTATCTATTTTATACTTGCATTTGGGTGGTAGTGTTTCTAGAGGAGGGTGAGACAATATTTTTAAGTATTATTTTGCATCAAAGATCATACGGCATGTTCATTTAAAAATGAAAAATAAGTTCATGGTGTAAGCATGTATGGTATGTCATAGACTTCACAGAATCTGTTAAAGGAATCAGGAAATATGAATATAACAGCCCTAATTATTCATTAGGCAACAACTTATACCTATTGATAAATAATTTATTAGCTTATCTGATGAACATTTAATACCATTTGTTAGTCACCTATAAATCAATATATAAGATAATCAAGTGAATGAGAAATGTTCATATATTGTAGCATTTATTGTAGAAAATGCTATCTGATTTGGGTTTTTGAGAGAAACAACACAACTTACATAATAAACTGGTAAATACATTTGATTACTGCAAGAGTAAGCATGATTGTAAAATGACATTCTAATTCTATAATGACTTTTTGTGTGTGTGTGTATATATGATGCTACCATTTGTTTTGTGCATGTACTGCTTGTTAGTTTAGCACACATTATACAGCGTACATGTTTGTATAAGCACCCAAAACACAGAAACCTACTTCCTGAAATCAGGACGAACTTATCCAGCCCAGAGGTTATAAAGGATATATGCACGTTATATATTGCCAGCTTCATTTTATAGTAAAATCAGTATTGCAAAACACTGGGGTGACAGATCGGTGTCTGCTTTATTTGTTTCTTGCTTACAAGAGAGAGACTAGTGTCAGAGGAGAGACCTGGAACGAGGGGGACATTGTACCATCTCAGCAGCTGAGGAGCTTTCGGAGAAGCTGCTTCTGAAATCCAGTCTGGGCAGGAATGAAAAATGCAGGGAACCAGAGAGGATTTGGGAGACTGCAGCTCAGCAGATGCTGCTGGGAAGAGCAAGAGAGAAATGCACAGCTAGGGTTTTGAGGTGAAGGAAGAAGAAAGAGCTTGAGGATTAAAAAGTAGTGTGCAAAAGTGGTGCAATCCAGGTAATAGTGTCTAGTGACCTGAACCAAGCAGAGAAGTACAGACAAACCTGGGAGGACCCAGATGATTACAGGTGATTTCCCTCCTTGTTACTTCTGTGTATTCTGACCTAATTACTCTGCTTTTTCTCTTTATAAGAATTTGCTAAATACCCTAATTTAGATTACAGTAAAACCTGACATTTCAAATTAAAAGTTTTCGGTTTGGGTAGGGGTTGTCACTTGCAATGTGTAAAATGTTAGCAGATGACTCTCAAATGCCTGACTTATTCATGATTCCGTCACACTCTATTATTGGTTTTTTTGTTTGGATTGGGTTGGGGGTTTTTTGGTAAAAGTGTCAGCTCTTGGAATCAACAAATAGCAGAAATACATTAATTAAAAAGGGGTTCCCAGATCATGTGGAGGGTAAGAAATTCCTGAAATGCATCCAGCTGAAATAAAAAAGGTCAGAAAAAAACCCGTAAACTCTCTTTTTAAAATCTTGTTATTTTCAAGCTAGTCTCATTCTTTTGCAAACTTGAGGTTTCTAATGCTTTAAGTGTTTTACTTCTGTGCCCTCAAGGGACTGTGATACAGAGCACCACAATACCAAAGAAGAACCGCCAAAAAATAAAGCAAATGATTAAATAGATTTCTCTGATGGGATGCATTGTGTACGTTTGTGTCTTCCTGTGTGCATCCTGGCAAATGATAGGGATTAAAATCCCACACAGCATTTAATTAACAGTGGTACTCTGGCTACAATAACAGTTGAATAGATAGATACAATGCTTAGAAAGGGATGTTTATTTTCTGCCTTGAAACACCTGAAAAGGATTAAGTTAATAAATGACTGCAATCCGCTAACTTGACCAACACTAATAGACCCTGATTATTGTAACAACTGGTAGGTTTATTCTAGCTCAAATATAGAAAAAATAAGATTATATTGACACTTAAGTGTGATGTTCTGCATTATTATTATTATATTTTAACATGACAAAATATGGATGCCTTGACTCAGCTTGGGTGTCTAGAGTCTTCTCAGCTCTCATTAACAGAGTCTCTTCTTGCATTTCTGTCACTGTCAAGCACAGGTTCCCTGGGATAATGATCTATCAGGGAGAATTGAAAAAAGAGTTATGAAGTGTTGGTCATTATCAGTGAAAAACCTATCATCAGTCCCATGGTGAGCCAGTGACTGGACGCAGCTGTGATGGGGACAGGATGGGGAGCAGACTGTAGGGACACCATGGGATCATTTTACCAGCCAGAGCAGGTCACGCTGATGAGACATGTATGGGGAGGCAGGAGTACAGTCCCTTTACACTTTCTTCTGCACGCACAGTAAATTCATGACTGACCCTGTTGTAAGTCAGAGCATCGTTACATTACTGCCTGAGGAGCTGTGTATGTCCTTGACTCTTAAAATCTGTCATTTCTCTCCAAAAAGATGTTTGAACTACAAATATAAATTTGGAAGGAATTTTCCACCTGAAGGTTTTTTTCCTATGCAGAGGATCTTCCAAATGATCAGTTTAGATATTTTTCTCATACACATCATAAGGTCAAACTCAGCTTTAATGTGTGATTGTAATGTCACTCCTCCATCATATGACATGATGCAAGCACGCTGCACTGTAAGATGCTATGAGGGAACAGCTACACCATCTTAACCTAAGAAATTCTTACTAATGTTTTCTTATGCCAAATGTTTTTCAGAAATATGCTGAATTTGACAAGTTCTCATCAATACACAAAAAGAATTCCAGTAGATTGGAGCAGGCTATTAGGACACACTAGTCTGCCAGATTCAGTGTCTCTGGGTCAGTGCTGCCTTGGACTACGTTGGCCCCATGAACTGGAGAGCTTCCAGGTTCCATGCCAGCAGACTGCAATTTAGAGCTGCCTACACTACCTGCTTGTGATGAAGTTTGAGTCTCTGTCACAGCCAGGAGAGTGGAAGCTCTTTAGGATTCGGTTTGAATTGGGACTTTCTAGATTTCTGTCCTTCCAGCTTTGAGGTGAGGGGGGCTTCCCTGAATCAAGAGGCTTCCCCAGAATGATGCAGACATTTCAAACAAGTCAGGTTTCCCCAGTGACATTCCATTAGTTAGAGACAGCACCTGTGTTTTTGAACTGAGACAACATGATGAATTCTCAGGAGCTGGAATACATGGCTTCTCCATTGTTTCCTAAGGAAGTGTAACAAAATACAACAATTTATTTAAAGTGGCCATTTAATGAACACACAGTAGATCTCTGCTTTAGATGAGCTCAGATCCTTACTAAGTATAATGACAGCTTAGGCACTTAGGGCCCATGTGAGCATCTGCCTGTAGAGTCCTGATTTGGATTTCTTTACCTAGAGCTGACACCACAAAGAACAAGTTATATTAGTAGTGTGTAGATACTTCCCACCAGTTCCTCTTAGTGTAACACCTATTTCAAATCACATAAAGGAGAACTGACAGTGTAACCCACACTTTACAGCTGCACCTAACCATTTGATATAAAAGAACTATACCAATTCACATATTTGCAAGAATTTCAGTTGCTGGCATACCATTTGTGGTGAAACAGAGTCATTCACAAAATTATTGTCTAAAGAAAATTCATGGTAGATTTTTTGGTGGCTGTATGCAGGTATAAGGAATGTACATTTATTTTAACTTACATATATAACCTCAGAGTGCATGTTGCATATTGTCTTAATGTGCAACGAAGACATATCTAAACAGGATAAAATGGACAAGCTCAGATGATGATAACAATTCAGGTATGGAAGAGCAGGAGTCAGAATTATCAAATATATTCTGTTTTTCTACATCTTGTTAGGTATTTACATCATTATAGTTTTACTGCAACTTATAGTTACAATTGTGTTACAAATACAATTTTTATGTGTACAAAACAGTAGAATTTAGCAAGGAAGATAACCTTTCTAATCAAATCACTAGTAAATTATCTTAGCCAAGTTTAACATTGGATGAACTCTGAAATATTCATGATGATGAAACAAACCAAGTGCTTGCTGGCACAAATTTGAAGATGACTCTGTTGTGTTTCATTAAGAGGATGAATGTGTCCTAATCACAAGTCCTTAAATAGTCTCAAATTCCATCAAAAGAAATTCATTCAGTCCAGGTGCACCTCTTTCCAGTAAAGTTTTGATGGTAGATGATAGATGGTAAATATAAATTAGCTGTACTGGATCAAAGACCAGCTGTAATGATGGG